>OZ024827.1:95517544-96105044 GCA_964016985.1 Anodontia alba
GCAAAACTTTAACATAAATTTCTAAGTCCATGACTCTGATCTCTAGGTCATAAGCACGAGTGGGGATAGTGCCGAATAAAATTTTGGACCAATATCTATAATCATGCCAAATATAAAGTAAATCCATACAAGGATTTAGAAATTAAATCTTCTTAAAAACTTTGACGCAAAACTTTAACATAAAATTTCTGTGACCTTGACCTCTGTGTCATAAGCAGGGATGTGAAGAGTGCTCAATAAAATTTTGGACCAACATCTATAATCATACCAAACATAAACTAAATCCATTTGAGGATTTAGAAAATATAAGGTCTTAAAAACTAAGACGTATAACTTTAGCATTTTTGTTAACGCCGACAACGCCAACAACGACGATGCCGGGGATAGTGCAATAGCTCTTTCTGTGCTTTCGTACAGGTGAGCTAAAAAGGATCATAAAGGGACTCTCTCTCTCTCTCTCTCTCTCTCTCTCTCTCTCTCTCTCTCTCAAGCATGGCAGGGCGCAGCGCTACCTTCATTTAGGGTAGGAAAAATGGTATTTTAGTGGGGAAAGGGTACGAGTATGTTTTTACGAGTCTGCTAAAAACTCTGTGATTAGGGGTAAAATAAAATCTGACGACCATTGTATACAGTGTGGAGCGTTTACCCCAAACGACTTCGATTTTACCTTCAGTCTCCCACATTTTCGGAATTTAGGTACACCTTTGAATGGTTTACCGCTTTTGAACCATAGAAGCGCAAATAAGTAAGCAAACATTTTGTGGAATACCTGTCTTAGGTAATTTGTTATTAAAATCCTGAGTATACAGAATGGCATATAATCTTACATCTGTGTTTATGCAATATAAGAAATTTGCTGTGGCATTTTACAAAGTAAACGTTTCATCAGAGTGAGTGTTTTAAATGTCTGCATAGGTTAGTTATTAAGAAAACACGGTGATAAGGGTTACTTTTTTTAAGAAAACACAGTAAAAAGGGTATCATTTTTTTTTTAATATTTTGAACACACTGTTAGGGTATGTTTCGCAATGCTTTGTTCAAGTATCAGCACCAAGCTGACCAGCAAGCCTCCAGCCCATCCACCCTGGGCTAGAAAGACAGTGCCGCAATTCTTGCACACAAGAGAGTGTCTTGACCCACTCTGGGTTCCTAATAACTCTTGGCAAAATATTTCAAAAGATATTCAGGTTACAACTTTGGACTGTAATTTTAACCTGATTATCCTTGGAAAAAATTTGACAAGAGTTACTAGGAAAGTGATCTGTCAATACAAATAAGGAGAGATAACTGGAAAAGTAAGATTGAATTATGTCATTCTTGTTTGTGACACGGCCATTTGATTTACATATATTCTCTGTTCCCCTGTATCATCGAAGTATTCCAGAACAATATTCAAGTTATGGCCTAGAAAATAAAACTTGTCAAAAAAGTACGGGATCATAGCTTTAACATTAAAGGCTCAATATTCCTCAAAAATAGACATTTTATCATCCAAGAAAGGATTAATAAATTGATATATGGTATTAATACAATCATTAATTAAATGTGGCATCTAACAGCCTGAAAAATTTCAGTTAGTCTCTCGTTCTTGAAATGAAATGATTTTTTATCGTATCTCTGAATTAATGTTGCCAACATTAATTCAGAGATACGATAAAAAAAATCATTTCAGTTTTGATCCATTTCAAAAATATGAGACTAATTGAAATTTTACAGGCTGTCAGATGCCACATTTTATGATCGTATTAATACTACATATATACATCAATGTATTAAAACTTTCTTCGATAAAAAATACCGTATATTTTTTAGGGATATGGAGCCTTTAAAACTCGCAAATTTGCCACTCAGGAGTGAGACAAAGCCTTTTGATTTATTCTATAATCCTACTAAGTTTCATTAAAGTATTCCAAAAGATTATTATTTAGAGTGTAGGCACAGCATAGGTGATTTGAAAAGCAAGAGACGGACACAATTTTCATTCTTTTACACAACAAAGCCTCTTGACCTGTTCTTCATTCTCACCAATTAGCAGCACCGGGGAACATGTGAATTGCGACACAATCTCTATTTACGATCAAGAAGGTAACCATCTTTGCAACTCTGTCCAAACGATGCGAGTTTTTATCAGTAAATGGATTATTTCAAACACAAAATTTAAAAGGACTCTAATGTATTTTGTCTTAAAACACTCAGCTTAAGATAATGAGCATTTAGGCGAAAACTGGATAAAAATCGGCCAAGAAATAAATAAATAAAAAAAAAGATACTGTCGTTCAAAGTTGTTATATATATATATATATATATATATATATATATATATATATATATATATATATATATATATATATATATATATATATATATATATATATAACTGCGAACATGGATGCCGCTATTTTAAATATCTAATTAAAATTTCGGTAAGACACAAATAAAAGCTGGCTGTTGTCAGGCGTATGCTGCTTATGCGAGCTAGCTTATAGAATATGTGCAAATGAACATATTTGCAGGTATATAGCGAAACAAGTCTGTGGCAGATGTGATCTATTTTTTTTTTCTTTTCTGTGTATTTAATTTGGTGGTTATGACGTCACTAACTCACAAAATGGCAACTTCTATGACAGCATTCTTTTATCTTCGTATCCCAATAACGTTCTTATTTTCCAACCAGGCGATTTTCATTTTTTTTTTTTTCACTAAATTTCTCAGTTAAATAGACTCGTTAAATTCAAATAGGTTTATTATTTCATGTGCGTTTTCCTTTAATACTTACTTACATAGTTTAAAATGATCAAATTCGTAAACGATCAACTTTTATTTATTATATTTTAGCTCTTCTTACTCGACTCTGTTTGTTTGTGTTGAGGTTTTACGGCCCAGTCAACCCAATGGGGTCATGTCGAGCGCGGTCAGTTTACCTAATCACACGTTTACTGGGCAGGCTTAGTCCTCTAAGCGGTTAACCGGTATTGTGCACATTCTTTCGCCAGAAACTGACAACTGCCCTTCTTGAATCAGCGGAAGGGAGAGAATGACCGTAGAAAATATTTCATGATCAATCTCCACGAAAGAATGTTGCCGACCTCGGCATACTCGACTCTGTACATAGTCCTTCTAAATGTATAGCTGAAAAAGACTAATGCAGAGGCGTAAAAGTATAGTCGACATGCAACACAAGGCTTAAACAACAGAATTTAATGGAACCTTATCTTCAAATGAATACACAGATTTCTACGATGTTATTATGTTTATAATGATGCAAAATGGACGACTGATGCCTTTGCGAATAAAAAATGTCCACATCAGCCTTCACACCTGCACAGACTGATAATTACTTCGTTGTTTCTGCATAAAAGTTTGGACGTGTAGAATGAACTGGCGAAAGGTAAAACTCCTGTACAGATTGCGCAGATGTGCTGACTCATCTTTTCATGCGCTGACCATTTACGCGTGGCACAGCTCATATAATTAGAATAAATGCAAATGTAACAAATAGCGCTGAGATCATAATAACAACCCATATTCTTTTCTCCGCCCCAGTCCCCACAAGGGGCGTCAAAGAATTACATTGTAGTGTGATAATGTTTATGTTGTTGTTAATTGCTACTCTTGTTGCTGTTGCTGCTGTTGTTGAAATTTATGACATGAACTTTGCATATCTGTATTTTACTTTTGTTCTAAAAACCATTTGTAAATTCAAATTATTCAATGAATAGCCCCCGATTTAAGTATACTAAACCAACAGCAATAGTAAAGGAGGTTCAAGAAAACTACCATACATATTTAAAACTGTGAAGTACTGGCTGTAAAGTCTATTTTAGGACTTGTTTTCACACACACGATATTAACATTCAAGGGGAACTAATAACTGATAGTTTCAAGGAAGGCAACTCTTACAAAGCTGTTTGTGCTCCCTTCTGCGTTGTTTGAGTCCATGCTAAGGAGAGAGCGTACGTTAGGTTAAAATATTGTAGGTATAATAGTTATTCAGAAATTGACTTAAACGCTAGGATTAATGCAAATTATGACGGATGAAGTTGGGCGGAAAACCGGAGGCTCATATTGCTCCTGTTTAACAGGTGCGATAAAAACATGTTTTGTCCTTTACTGGTTTTCTCCTCTTATATACAAGCTATCGCATAAGAAAAGATCACCCATTTTGTAATAAAGAGAGAATAAACTAACTAGTCAGTTAATTGTACAAACACAACGTAACATCTCTTTATGCGATAACTATATTGGAGGAGGTAATAAGTCTAACCTGAGTGTCCCTGATCACGCTTTGAAGGAGGATAGACAGTGCGTACCACCTTATTATATATATATTAGCGCTTCTGATCACGAAGTTGCGAGTACCACGTATACGCATGTCATGCTATATTCTATTCTATACTTGAAATTATAGCTACTCGGTCAATTACTTATCCTGAAAAGAATCCGAGGTCGACTTTCCGAAAGTACACGAGACTTTTAGGTTCTATGGTTCGGTGCAAGGTTTTAAATAATACAAAAATGTTGCAACGAAGATCCGAGAACGTCCGTAACTGCAGAGTCAGTGTTGTCGTTAATACAAAAAAAAAAGTAAATAAATAAAAAAAAAATCAGGAATCACTTGATCTGATCAAGGTGTGAGAAGAAACCGATTTATGTCTGTAAAACAAAATACTTTATGGGACCTAGCGCCATTGTGAATCAAGTCATGCAGTCGCGATAACAATAATAGTAACTAAGGTCTCTCCACTGTTGATATATAGAGATTCCCTGTTGTAACGTAGCTTTGATTGTAAGACTTCTGTATGTGTAGATAAATAAATAAATTTAAGATCTTAAAATTCGATTTTTTTTTTCATATTTTAGTATATGGGTGGGGTGGGGGATGACAATTGGGATATACCACTGTCACTAGTGCCACATACTCCATCGCATTACTTTTAGATGATGCTTTTAAATTCCTCAAATTAAGTATGTGTGCTCTTAAGTATTTGGCTTTTATTTTAAGTAAATGAAAAAATGGCTACTCTTTACTTTAATCAACAGCTTGTTGGCGGGTGAAGAGGCGGTATTAAAAAGTGATCATTTTGACGCAAAGCGAGATATTCAAGTAGGAAGCAGGCGTATATCTAAATGACGAAATGCGTTGTTAGCTTATGATTATCATAAATTTGGCGAACATCTGACCTCGGTGTTCTGCAAGTGCGTTCGCGTGGCAAGCTTAAAATCTAAGTGGTTGTTGACGCATACCTTCTTTAATATCATCTATCATATGGCGTCGTAATTATTCAGTGGATAAAAGTTATAAAAATCATAAAAATTATATGAAAACACGTTACATAACTCTTGGTTACTGACGCGTAACGTCATCACGCTGTCTGTGCCAACGTTATGTTTTCTGTTGAAAATCTGTTCAACTTCTACGGCCATAAATCATATAATAAACATACTATAAACTTATAAATCCTATGATAAACAGCGAAGATTCAGATCAGCTTGCGCCTTCGCACAGTCGTCTTATCAGAATGTTCACTGTGCGCGTTTGCATAGTCAAGGATGCAGACGTTTCTTCATGTGGACAATGAACTCTGATCAGACTGCGCAGTATGATTTGAGTCTTCGACGGACGTATATATCAGAAAGGTACGCTCATTCGCGAAGCACTACGAAAACACGCCTATTCAAATATATTGCAAATTTCACCCCCAAAAACTGAAAATTTTCATATATAAAACTCAGATATTTTTATATTTCTGCTCAAAACGTAGATTGTGAGTACTCGTTAGAAACGCCTCGTCGAGGCGGTTCTAACGAGTATCCACAATCTATGTTTTTGAGCAGAAATAAGAAAAAAAATAATACCCCAGTTTTATTATATAAAAGTGGGGTTTAAGGGTGTCAAAATTATATAGCAATGTTTTCGTGATGAGAATCTATGCACGTCAGTCCCAGTAAGCATTCTTTGTAAATCTATAGGTAACAGACGGGTAGCAGACGGGCCGTTAACGGCCCGCTGTAGATTTATAAATAATGCTAGCTGGGGTGTGATTTAGTTATGCCCGTTATTTTTATTGCACAAATCTGAAATATACGGATGTATTTGGGTACACACATGTAAATTATTGTGTTTGTATTAACGTATAAACCTTCTCATGTTAATGTGTAATGAAATCGAATTCATAATTTTAGTCTGTTTAATAAGGATAAGTATGATCGTTTTAACATTTAAACCATCTTGGAGATGATATTTGCTAGTTCTGAAAGTAAGAAACCTTACAGCGCTGCAGCAGTTCACGAAATTTTTTTACCCCTAGTATATGTTTACTTCTTTACCTGTATGACACACAAGATAAGAAATATTTTAACTTTGACTTTTTAACCCATTTATGCCTATTGTCCCATTAAAAAGGGACAATGGCAAACAGTATGGACCCAGAGCAGAACGCGGCGTCTGATCAGGGTCTAAACAGTTTGCCTTATAGACATTTCTATAAATGATAATACATGTACTAAAACAGACCAGACACACCTTAAATTGGAAATGGACCTGTCCAAATAGAGAAGTAGAAGAGTCCACTCGGCATAAATGGGCTAATGAAACCTATATCAGAAACTAATGTCAGGCTCACCGTGGTTCTACAGTGAACCCTCGTTACAACGACAGCATTTGTTCCCAAAGATGTTGCCATTAAAATGAAATGAATTGCTGTTGTAAAGAATCCTTAATGGACAGAATGATATGAAAGAAACATTTTGTTTTATTGTTATTTTCTCATAGAAAATACGTTTTGGATATTTGTTAGAATCGCCCCGGTGAGGCGATTCTAACAAATATCCAAAACATATGTTGCTTGAAGGTTTAATGCAATATTTTTGCATAATTTCTCATTAACTGTCACCTCTTGAGCGAAGGTTTCGTGACATTCAAATTGTCATTATAACGAATTTTATCGTTGTATCGAGTGTCGGTATAAAGAGGATTGACTGTACTTGTATTCTTTCAGTTTGTAGTGTAAAATAGTATATAATATGTCCAAGAAGAGCCACAATCCCCAGAACATACCAGAATGCCTACTAATGACACCAAACCCTCAAATGTGTTTCATAATACTGCTGAGAAGATAATTTATAATAACTGGAATTTATCGATAATTATTTACGGAGTTATGACTGCTGATGAATGTTAAAATATAAGTGAAGGTCACGAAGCACAACCTTCCCGAATCACCAAAAGAAGAAATGAAAAACAAACAAGAGGGCCCTAATTCGCTCACCTGACTGTCATTGTCTCCAACCATCATCAGTTACTTCAACAATTTAATGTAACATAGTATAATTCTAACTCTTCGTAGGACTATCTATGCTTTAATTGGCTGTCATCCAAGAAACATTTCAAAATCATGGCGGCCATCTTGGATTTCCGACTGGAACAATCTTAGCTATTTTTGATCTACAAGGCACCCGATGCTTCCTACTAGTTTCAAGTCAAATGGCCTTTCGGTTTCGGAGAAGAATCGAAAAATATTTTTTCAAGATGGCGGTCACGGCGGCCACCTTGGATTTTCGGTCGGAACGATTTTAGCTATTTTTGATCTACAAGGCACCCCGATGCTTCCTACCAAGTTTCAAGTCAATTGGCTTTTTGGTTCAGGATGAAAAGCAAAAATAGGTCTTTCGGTTTAGGAGAAGAATCGAAAAATATTTTTTCAAGATGGCGGTCACGGCGGCCACCTTGGATTTTTGGTCGGAACGATTTTAGCTATTTTTGATCTACAAGGCACCCCGATGCTTCCTACCATGTTTCAAGTCAATTGGCTTTTTGGTTCAGGATGAAAAGCAAAAATAGGTCTTTCGGTTTAGGTGAAGAATTGAAAAATAATTTTTCAAAATGGCGGCCAAGGCGGCCATCTTGGATTTCCGATCGAAACGATTTTAGCTATTTTTGATCTACAAGTCACCCCGATGCTTCCTACCAAGTTTCATCTCAATTGGCCTTTTGGTTCAAGAGAAGAAGCGAATAATAGATTTTCAAGATGGCTGCCACGGCGGCCATCGTGGATTTCCGATCGGAAACGATTTTAGCTTTTTTTTATATATCTACATGTCACCCCGATGCTTCCTACCAAATTTCAATTGGCCTTTTGGTTCAGGAGGAGAAGCAAAAAATATATTTTCAAGATGGCCGCCATGGCGGCCAACTTGTATTTCCGATCGGAACGATTTTAGCTATTTTTGATCGACAAGTCACCCCGATTCTTCCTACCAAGTTTCGAGTCAGCTGACCCAGGGGTGTAGGAGGAGTAGGCTTTTAAAGCAATTGTTGACGCCCCACGACGAACGCCGGACATTGACAGATCACAACAGCTCACTTGAGCACTTCGTGCTCAGGTGAGCTAATAATGCCAAAACAACCGCCACATAGGTCACCACTGACGCACAAACAAAGAAGATTTAAACAAAATAGTTTCTACAGCAAAACTTGAGTGTCTTTGATCCGATTCAAACAAAATTCATGTGATGGCTGTATGATCATTGGATGAGTATAGGTTCGTTGTTTTTATAGAGTTACGCCATTGAGAAATATTAAAGTTGGGTTACATGCTACAACTTGTGTTTTTAATCAGATTTAAATAAAACTCATGTGGTGGTTTACTGATGACTAAACACGGATTCAGCGAGAAAAAAAAAACATATCTGTATACCTTCTGACACGAGTTATGGCTCCTGATAAAACATTTAAACATTAGTCATCATCCTTTTGAAATTTCCGTTTCTAACAGCTTAACAGTGGCGGGGTATCATGCAGTGTGGTGCTTCTATTTATTAGTTGCATTCAGTTGTTTCTGTCTACCCTTATATTTACATTTCATTAATATGTGTCAGTTGTATGCATTTGTTTCTTTCTATCTCGGGAATATTTCATATCAGTAATATATTTCTTTGTCTCAGTTTTCTTCGACAATGGTTGTTTTATGTGTGTATATTTAACCAATTTTATTACATTATAACTCTTGTTCAACAACGTACCCATCTAGCGTTCTTTATAAATCTATAGCGGGTCGTTATCGGCCCGTCAGCTACCCTGACGGGCCGATAACGGCCCGCTATAGATTTATAAAGAATGCTTACTGGGTATGTAAGCCAGTCTGACAAATAGGTAGTTTTTCCTCTTTTCTTCATTATCCAGAGTCACGTAATAGGCGGCCAATAAAGTGTAGAGGCAGAATAGAGGGAGAATTCTTTCTAGATATGATACTACAGGAGACGGTAGAGACATGTACAGCAATAGTGTTGTTAGTGTTGTTAAGGACTTTAGATATGATAGCATTACGAAAACACCCCTATTCAAATATATAGAACATTTCACCTAGAAAAAAAATTGAAAATTTTCAGATAAAAAACTCAGATTTTTTTAATATTTCTGCTCAAAACATAGATTGTGGGTACTCGTTAGAACCGCCTCGGCGAGGCGGCTCTAACGAGTACCCACAATCTATGTTTTGAGCAGAAATAAGAAAAATAATGTATACCCCTGTAAACCCCAGTTTTACTATATAAAAGTGGGGTTCAAGGGGATCAAAATTATATAGGCATGTTTTCGTGATGGTGCAGGGTATGGTAGTGTAAGGTAGGATACGATAAAGTATGGCAGGGCAGCTCTGGTACAGCGCAAAATCCAGAAATGGTGCTTCGGTGTCAGAGGTGTTGGGTATTTTGAATAAATTGTTGATAAAATTTATCCAAAAGAACTACAATTAAATAAAGGCAGGTAACGGAACTTTAGCCAGCGAGTCTGAAGGACCGGTTCCAGATCTCTAGCCATTCCGACTTAGAGGCCGGTCCAGTAATAAATTATTTATTTGTTAGTTTCTACCATTTCCTATCACATATAAGGGTAAACCAGCTGTAAAATCACGAATTGTGATTTTCTTCCGTCAGTTAGCCACAGTCTTGTCGTAATATAGTTAAATGCTGAGGCAAGTTTCTAAAATTCTCTGTTGGTTTCACGATTTACGAACAGCAGTTCGTCGAAAAATTTAATCTCAGGTCAACGTATTCCTTGGTCTAAATCACTTGGACCATTGGACCTTGGATCAGTCCAAGTAATTATCAGTTGGACCAAATGGGGTGTATTCCTGAGACCAATTCCAACTGGACCAGGTATTAAATATCTGTTGATTAACACTTAGAATGATATGCAAAATATGATGAACAGAATAGAATATATTTTATTTCAAAATCCCAGCTGGCATTAAAGCCCATGAGGATATAATACAAACATATACGCTGGCATAGAATAGAATAGAATGATTTTACTGAACCAATTATGGGCCATTTCTGGCATACGTAACAACAAAACTCAATAAACATAATATAACACATTTGCATACGATAGGGTTAATGAACGTACAAAATTATTCCTTGTATTATCCTTCAATTATACAAAATCATGGTAACGCTGTGGATATACTTAACAGTATGTGGTGTAGATCATAATCAGCATAATTTGATGAGCAAAATGTAAAAAAAATGTATAATATTAATTAAAACTATGTATTTAGCACATTGTAAATATATGAATTTTGAATATTGCGTGGGAACAAATAGTTTAGATCTATCTGTACATAAAAATTGAGCATACATAAGCCAGCTTAAAGATAAATATACATTGACTGACAGTGTTGCCTAAATCGAAAATTTATTCATTTAATTCACAAGTGAAAATAAATAGAAACCTTTGCAAAAAAAAAAAAAAAAAATAAAAAAAGAGAGAAAATCTAGATATATACATTGATGAAATCTTGAAAAACCTACATTAATCTGTGGTATGAATAATAAAAGCTGTCGCAGGACAGTGTAGCTCGCCTAAATCGCGCTTCGTCTCTATATACAATTTTTCTAAGTCCATAGACTTGACCTCAAGGTCACTCATGTGGGTCGGGATGGTACAGCGTAAAACTTCAGACCAGTATCTAACATTATGGCAAATATTAACAAGAACTGTCAATAGCAGTGCTTAATAGATGTTAAAACTCCAGTCATTTTGTCAAAACAAAAATCAGCATCTAAGTTGCACATGCTAGGCCCGCCGTGGTTCAACTATTGGTTTTCATTTACTCTGGCATACAGAAGAAGTAGCCATGAGTACTCGTCTTTGTTTATTATAGTGATTAATTTGATTTTTGTGTTTTCGCTTTGATGCATTGACTGAGTTGGGAGCCTTAATGCGAACCGAATTTTTATGTGTTTCTGTATTAAGAGTAACATCGGGACCCAGGGTGAAGTTAGCTAGCTGTAAAAGTGCTTCTTAACCCCCCCCCCCCCCCCCCCCGGTGGTTTACTCTAATGACCGTTCTAAGGCGGTGGTCCCGGTGTTAGTCTTACTCTTTGTTGCTTTGTGGTTTATTCTACGAGGCGATTTATTGTATGTCTTTCCATGTGTCATTTTGTTCTTGTGTTTTTCAGTCCTTTTAGTAATGCGATTACCTCGCTTGGGGAAGAGAGAGCTAATCTTGGTGCTTTTCGTACGTTCGTTCGATTTGTGCTTGTTTGGATTTGTCGGTTTCCTCTTCCTCTTGGGGTCTGGGAAAGGCTGCGGTTTGTGATTGTGGCACTACCTGGACTTTTCTCTTACCTTTTTTTTTCAATATATCTGTAACAAATATGTAATGTTTTGAAAAGATCCAACGAAAAGTGCAAGAGGAGTTTTCACAAAGTATTCAGTATTAACCATCATTGACTAGGTGCAGTTGTCGTAAAATGACTAAGCTAAAACGCTGTCATTTTGTAAAGAAATATTTTTTGAGCGTCAAAGTCTTATATGCACATCGTCAATATGTCTGTTATTTTTTGTAAAATTTTGAAACGATCCTATAAAAGCTGTTAGAGAAGTTGATTTCACAAAGGTTACACAAGTAACTATCATTGATTAGGTGCAGTTGTTGTAAAATAACTAAGTTAAAAAAGCTGTCATTTTGTGAAAAATACTTTTTCACCATCAATATGTCTGTTATATATATGTAAAATTTTGGAAAGATTCAACAAAATCTCTAATGGGAGTTGATTTTACAAAGTATGCACTATCAACTATCAGTCTGAGCAGTCGTCACTGTTCGCATGAAGAAATTTTGGGTCCTCAGCTACCACTAAGCACAAAGGCACTGCTTAGACTTGGCGGAGGCACAAGCTGTCGGTAATCTGAGTCTTTACTGGGCACATACGCAGTTTGGTTATGCTGCACCTCATTTGATCTTTTCATGTTGCGAATGGTTTTTAATTGAGCCACGTGCAGGTTGTCTGGTAGTGGGAATAGGAATGTTCTGTTAAGTTGCTCACCTTGAAATAATTTGTCATTTCTACCAAAAATGATACGCTGCTCAAAATAATTGTATACAATACCATTGACCTACATGTAAAAACTACCCAACTCTAACGAACACCTACGTCATGTTGTGAGAAACTAACGTAAGTTATGATATGTTCATTTAAGATTGGATGACAGAGCTGCCACCTTTTTAGGAAAGGGTTGCCACCTCTGCTTGCCATCTGTTCGTTTTGTTGCTGTTTAATTGTATTTGTCTGTGTTTCCCTTTGATGCTGAGAACTTGATGTGTATCTGATTGTATCATTTCCTGAGTTCACTTATTTACTTTAAAATGTTTGTGTGACGATTTCTTTGGCAACATAACGAACAGAAAGGAAGGCAATGATCAGGAATCGATACAATTACGTAACACCTTTCGTCCACGACACCATGGGAAAGAAGGACACACTTAAAGCAACAGCATCACAATCAAAACACGACAAGCAGAAAGCCAAAAGGACAGTTTCTTTAAAAAAAATGGCCAAATGGCTACCCAAAGATATACAATGACAGAAATAGTAAACCACAGCAGAAGCACCGCCTTGGAACGGTCAGTAAAACATTACGTGGGAGGGAGGGGGTGGCCATAACCCTCGCCCTTGGTTCTGCCGTGGTATACACAAGACATTTGTTCAGTCCACGTGAAGGGTTTCTAACTCATCAGTGCAACATCTCCGAGAAAATAAAAAAAAAATCAAACAAACACAGAGAAGAAACAACGATGAAGACTCGACAGCAAGAAATAACTGAAATGCTGATGCAAAAGAAAACAAACAGCTGGACTCCGGTGGGTCCGACCAGAGCCAGAGCATCAGGTACCAACCAACTTACTTAAAAGTCTTTAGGCCAGAGGCCTCATAGTCTGAGGCCCGACCCGCCGGTGTGCAACCAAAGGGGAAGCAAAGTTATTAATCGTGATTAGGTTAACTACCATGCATGCAGTCTGTCGTATTACATTTATGTTGTACCCAATCTTTATATATCGAAGAATGATTTTACTAAATTGAGTGCTTAAATCATTGCAAGCATATATTTTTCTGAATTTATATACTAAGTCACCATAAATTGCAGGTCTGCGAATGCATGCAAGACTGTCGGAATTTTGGTCTCCAAATGCCCGTAGACTCTAAAGATGTAATTTTGCTAAAAATGCTATTTTTCAAAACAAGGTAAAATGAAAGGAAGGCAATGATCAGGAATCTATGCAATTACCTAACAACTTCCGTTTCAAAAAAATAAGAGAAAAGTCCAGGGAGTGCCACAAGCATAAGCCGCAGCCCATCCCAAACACGAAGAGTAAGAGGAAACAGCAAAAACCAAACAAGCGCAAATCGAACAAACGCACGAAAAGCACCAAGATTAGCTCTCTCTTCCCCAAGCGAGATAATCGCAATGCTAAAAAAGGCTGAAAAATACAAGAACAAAATAACACAAGGCAAAAAAGGTAAGAGAAAAGTCCAGGGAGTGCCACAATCACAAATCGCAGCCCTTCCCAGACCCCAAGAGGAAGAGGAAACCGACAAATCTAAACAAGCACAAACCGAACAAACGAACGAAAAGCACTAAGATTAGCAAGACTTAAAACAAATCGCCTCGTAGAATAAACCACAAAGCAACAATTAAAGAGTAAGACCAACATCGGGACCACCGCCTTAGATCAAAGACACCCACGGGAAAGACAGACGCACTTAAAGCAACACCACAATTTAAAACACTACAAGCAGAAAGCCAAAAGGACAGTTTCTTTTCCAAAAATTGGCCAAATGGCTATCCAAAATAAAAATTTCACCAGGACATACATGCAAACATTTACAATGACAGAAATAGTAAACCACAGCAGAAGCACCGCCTTGGAACGATCAGTGAAATACTCTGTGTGTGTGTGTGTGGGGGGGGGGGTGGAGGGACGGGCAGGCGGGGAAAAGTTTAAATCGATTTTACGTGGCCACAACAGTAGCCCTTGGAAAACACGACATTTGTTCAGTCCGGCTGATGGGTTCCTTCAAAAAACCTGAAAATTCATTGAAAAACATACTGAATATTCTGTCTATGAGATTGAATGTATTTTAATGTGACCTACATCCAACTCAAATTTCTGCAATTCTACAGACTTTTAGAAGAAAAAAAATCCAGAAAATCGAAAATTACAAATTTGATCTGGGGACACAGACAGGGCATGTGTAATATCGAAATTCTTGTATCAGTAACCTAAATCCTCTTTTAAAGTGCTTCAAAATAATCGGAAATTCTGGGTCTGTACGTACACTCCAATGCCAAAAATTAGTAAACTTTTCTGAAATTCCATAAACGTATATATATTTTGACTTACGTGAAAATTTCTATTGTGTTACGGCAGCTGAACCGATTTCAATAAAAAAAAAATACACCAATAGAAAGCTGGTTAATTCGACAAGATATTGCAAGTAATATTGATACATGCTTAGTAATATCGATACATATTAAAAATCAAAAGCGAAAAGTGTACTTTTATGTCACTTTTTCAGCAACGTCACTTTTAATGTCAGTGGAAAGCTTGAAGTTTAAAAAAATCACAATTAAAATGACACTATGATGCTTTTCTACTCATGTATAGGTCCTAGATTCCTGATTAAATTTTATACATTGCATATTTCAATTAGCTTTCCAAACAATGTAATTTTTATTGCGATGACATCATCTGCTTTCGTGGATTTAATTTTTTCCAACTCAAAAGATACATTCAAACCAACGGGAATTTTAAAAACTTTGACTAATGTTTGGCACTGGAGCGTAAATTACCAGTTAAATTAGCAAGAGTTGCACTATTTTCTACTGAAAAATATTATGTATTTCTTTCAATATTTTGCGCCATGTAATACATACATTATATAAATGGGCTATGCTTTATGTTTAGTTTGGTTTTAGTGCAGATTATATTTCATTTCCTTTGGGATCAATGGAGCCATTGCGGTGTATTTGAAAATGGAGTTCTGCTCATGTATATGCTAGAGGGCATAAGCAGTGTTGCAAACTTCATTACTGCTTATAAAGAGTCTCAATAAAACCGAGACTCCCATTTTCTAATCGTAGTGTGTTTCCAAAGGCAATCTTTTTGACGTTTATTTAATATATTTAGGTACAGTTATCATTGTTGCAGCAAGCAGCTGTCATTTAGTTTGCCGGTACACCATCTGGAAAATACACTCTTAAAGACACAATTTGGATTGTATAATACCATAATGACTCTTAGCAGATTAAGATAAGACTTTCTCGGTGACTTAGGTCACCCTTACAGGTAGGGGCCTGATAAGGGGTAATTAGATTAGGTATCAGCAAAGTTTATTATGTGGACAGGGATCAGATAAGGTGGGTAATTTGGTGATAATTTGCTATTTTTGTCTTTATTCAATAAGATATATCTGGTTGTTATTCATTAGAATTGCCTCTCCAAGGCAGTTCTAATGAATAATGGAGAAATACAGATACTTACGGTTTTATGCTAATTTATCATCAAATGCCCTCTTTATCTGCTTCTTTGGATCAAATACAGAAAATTGGTAAGATAGATAGTATTTTATTTATTTGTTTATTCGTTTATATATTTTAAGCTAAAAAAGCTTTCTGGCATAAAATACACATTCTCAATTGTCTAAGAACTTTCTGACATATTCCATAATGTGTTGTTTTACTGAAGTTAAAATATTTAGTTTAAAGGCAACTATGGAATAATTGTGAAGAGTGCTTATTTCTGCAAATTAATAGATAAATAAAAAAAAAACTTTCAATTTTATATTTCTATTTCAGTTTATTTGTAGTTTTTTCACATTGCAAGAAAAAACAACACCTTTGTATTTTGGAAAAACTATCAAAAAATAAATAAATAAATAAAGTGACATGCCATGTTTTTCTCTTAGAGAATTTGACCCCCACTAACCCGACTATTACTATATCAAAGTCGGGTAAGTGGGGTATTGCTTTCTCATATGTTTCTGATGACTGAGACCATAAAACTCTGCCCACATGCCAATAAAATGATGCTCTGTTTTGCAATTAGTTAAGTAATACTGATAAGACAGTTAACTAGAAACCTGCACACAAAATTCTTAAATATAAAACACAATGAAGAAGCTCAAAACCGATACCAAAATCTACATCTGCATAAAAAATTAATCAAATTACAAATTTTAAATGGTTTCCTATGTTAAAAAATAAAGATTTTAAGACTATATTTTGCAGTGCAGGGAACCAGTGTTATCAGAGAAAAGTAGTTCCCCAGGTAAATCTGGTAATACCACCTGTTGTGAACAGACTCATTAGTGTAGGAGAGTTGAGGGCAGTAGCCATGAAACATCTGGTTGAATTATCAGTTGAGCATGAATTTTTTGCCACTTTTTTTCTAAGAGAAAAACTTGTCATAATACAATACAAATCAACAAATTAAATGCAAAATTTGCTATTTGGTTCTTAAGTAACATATCAAATACTTCTCAATCATATGAATTACCCTTATTGGGCCCTGCCTAGGGAGACTTAACATCCTTATAATCACATCATAATCACTTAGATAAGATAAGCTTTTGATGTGCGCTCTGTTATCAGGACTGTATATTGGGGCTGATCAGGAGAGGGGGGTCTAGCCAAAGAAGGAAAATAATGTGTCTTTAATAACAGCTTGGACACATTTCATTTCAGCTAGAGATATGTTTGCTAGTGCAACAAAACAATGTTTATGATACCATTCCATATATGATTCACATTGGACAACATCAAACAAACACGCGGGTAAATTACACATGCAAAAATGATCTTTATCAAAAGATTCGCAGCCTGATCTGGACCTTTTCTGTCAACATATGCCCGACGACACGTTCCAACATGGCGCGGCCCATATAGGATTGCTAGCTGTATAATTTGCAAGCCTAGGGTTCATATTGCTCTTTCCAGATGCTCTGTTCCAAGGCTGTCAAACAAGTAAATCTTATCATCTTCATCCATGAAGGAACCTATCCAGCGATCTGTATGTATGTGTTTGTAGGACCAGACATGTAGGACCAGAGACAGGCTCCACAACTGTTCCAACATGTCATCTTCCGACCTCTTTTATGCATTCAGAGACCATTTTAATGTTTGTTTGCATGTGTTGAGGTTGCAGATAGGATAGAATGACCGTAGAAATTTAGTCATGATCAATCTCTACGAAAGAATGTTGCCAACCCGGTGGGGGACGACCCCGCAACATCCTGATCACCAATCCAGTGCATTCGAGCCACCGAGGCCAGCATTTCAATGAACTGAAAGCCCTGAATTGTCAGAAAGTCCTTTCGAGCAAGTATATTTGCTACTTTCATGTGGCCGGAATGTAACTTTTTGTAATCAAGGATGAGTGTTTTATCAGTTTGATTCAGATTTACATACTCAATCCATTGAATTTCATTTCTGGGAGCTTCATACTCAAATGATCGTGAAAGTTCCAGATTTAAATAAAAAAAAAATCGGGTCATAAGTGCTTTAGCAGGAATTTTAAGTTTATTGTCTGAGATTTCAATTTTCATATTAGATGTTTTGGGGAAAGGAGATTCTTTTACCACTGTTCTTGTTTCACAATTTGAATAAGAAACCTCTGCAGTTATCGATGAAGTTTCAGTTTTTAAATGGTTTATTTTAGATCTACGATTTTGCTCAAATCTAAATGATATCTTTACTTTCAGAATTCACTAGCTTAGTTTTTAATACAGATTTTGGAGTTTGTCTTAACTTGTTTTGGAGTTGATTGGGTAAAGTCCTTACGCACACTTAAATTGAACATATCATCACTACTATCATCAAGGTTTTTTGTTGTTGTTTTGTTTGTTTTTGGTTTTGTTTTTTCAAAATTGAATCTGGTGCTTGTTTATTTTGAATGTATACAGGCTCCAGTATGTGGCTTTTTTTTCTACCTGATTTTAAATCTGCTTTTCTCAGCTTCATTTGCTTAGTTCATTTAAATTGTATTTTTTTTTCTTTTTAATCACAAGGGGCTAAATGGGCTACTTTTATGTGGTAACATCAAACAGTTGCGGGAAGTTTGGAATGATTGGACAGCATACGTTCCACTGTTCCCTTAAACAACAAAATTAATCCTCCCATTTCAGGTACATATGTTATTCCTTTATCAAATATACTTTGTTTGCATGGCCTCCGTGTATATCTCCGTGTTTGGTTTAAACATATTTTATTTCAAGATTACAATGATTAGACAAACATACTTGACATGTACAAAAAAGATAGGATTAGAACGGAAGCATAAGCTTATTTAGTTATTCTTTCTCTTGTCTCTTTCTTTGTCTGATTTTTCTTGAGTTTAAGGAAGGATTTTCAGTTTCAGAGCGTTTATCAGTATCTCTTTCAGAATCTGTAAAATCTTCATTTAACTGAGGCTCGGAAAGCAATTTACCCTAAATATTTTCTAATAACTTACTTGGATAAACTTTCTATTAACTTACTTGGATGAAGCACAGGATCAAGTTTTCCATCAGCAGGATCATTTTTATTTTTTAGGTTTCTGGTATTTTTTTTTCTCTAATTGAGTTCACCAAGATCACACAACCCTTTCATTATAGAATGGAAATAATTTTTCGTAAATACTGTAAGAAAAGTACCACTAAATCTACTTGGGTTTTCTTTAAATTCTGTAAGATGTTTTTATCTGACATGGTTAGATTCTGAAGCATTATTAGAAAATGGGTTACAGACTTCAGAACTTTCTACAAACTATTCTCTGTATTTTCTCTTATAGTGTTATCTAAATTTCTGTCAAAATATTCCACGAATGGCAATGACAAAAATGATCTGACCTCTTGTGTTCCATTTTGGTTGGTTTCATCTCCATGAAACAGTTTTCTGTAGTCTTTCAAAGAATCACATTCAAGTAATTGTGTCAGTTGCTGGTTAATTGCCTCAATGTTTTTAGATGTTTTACCCTTTTTTATAAGAAAATCTTTAGTGTCACTTAAGAAGTGATTCCAGCAAACCAAGTGTTAGATTTGGAAAAAGCTTTTTGATGGCTTTTATAATTCCCATTTCACTGTCAGTTACTATAGCCACATTTGTGTTTTCCAGAAGAGACTTTTTTTCTTTCAGCGCCTGGAAAGAAAAAAAAAACTTCATGAAGCTTTTTTTTTTTTTTTTTTTTTTAAATTTCCGTTCGTGTATCATAATACCTAAAAAATGTCAGGAGCATTTTCAAAAAGCTAATGTCCAAATGATAATGTTGATACATAAAAATCACCCTAATTGAATGGTGTGTCATAAAATAAAGTGACTGTTTCATCAGTTTTAACCACAAAAGTCTGTCAAACTCTTCATAGACGTCTGTAAGACCTAGTAACACCTGCAAGTCTGGGGCAGTTTTTTTTATATCTGATTTATACCCTGCTAAATGATAAAACAGAAGGTGCAAATTATATTGACAAGCCATTTTCTAGCCACATTTTCTTTTGCATGTTTTTTACTTGATTTTTACTCCGTACATTGGAATACCCTGTTTCCTGGCAATCTCAGCATTAATTTCATCCATTAGGTTTCTGGGTTCCTTATCCTTTTTCTTTCTTTTTTTTTTATTAAGAACATAAGTTTTTGTGTGAATAACTGTCGTCTTGTTTTGTTTCTTGTTACAACGTGGTTGGCACTTGTATATTGTTTCATCATTGGTAAATTGAAATTTTCATGGTCTTCTAATAGTCTTTGGTTGTTTGTGTTATGGTTTTACAGCCCAGTCACCCAATATGGTCATGTCAAGCATTGTCAGTTTGCCTAACCACACTTTTACTGGGCAGGCTTAGTCGTCTAAGCGGTTAACCAGTATTGTGCACATTTTTTTGCCAGAAACTGACAACTGCCTTTTTTGAATAAGCCTTTCTTGAATCAGAGAGAATGACTGTAGAAAACCCCTAATAGTCTCAAAGGATGTTTTGTACATTGTTATCCTCTTAATTTGAAATAAATCTTTTTGCATAAAAAGCCCATTATTTTTTTTTTATCTTGACCTTTTATGAGCCATTTTGCAAAAATGTATAGTCATCACATTTTGAATTTTTATCAGTTTTCTTGCCTTGTTTAAGTGCACACAACTATACACTTTCTCCTTTTCGTTTAAAGTCCAGTTGCTCTGCAGTTTTGCCGGTATCAACATTTGCTAGAATCTCCAGGGCTTCAGGTGGACTAACCATCATTTTTATCTTAGATACATTTGCAATTAAATTTGTCTGACTGTCTATCTCTCTTTTAGACTCACCACCAGCTGCACTTGGGCCATCATATGCTGCTCTATTAGCCTAATCTAGATTTTGACCCTCAGAATCACGCCACCACCAGAACCTCTATTTTGGCTTTCCTGAAAATAACCTTCTCCAAATTGAAGTACACTTTTTCAGAAATTTCTGCACCTAAAATCAAGAATATAATAAGACACAAGGATATTGTCAAGTGAAAGATAAGCAAATACACAGTTTGGAATGAATTCATTGTCCCCATTGGATTATATCCGTTTGACAATTGTCATTATTTCTAAATGATCCCCTTTGACATTTTAGTCTTATTTTTCTTCCTTGTTGTCTTTTTCTCTTCATTTGTCTCTTCAGTATTTTCAGATAGAATATTCTCACTGTTACATTCATTATGTTTTAGACATGTGAATCAATTTAATGGCACAAACTTTTCTTCTTTAGCTGATTGGAGTGGCTGTTGGTCTGACTGTTTACCAGGGATTGGTTTCTTATAATGAGCTGTTCTAACCCTCTGTTCCTGTCAGTTGAAATTATAGTCTTTTTGTCACCTTGTTGTATCTGTATTGTATCTAAAAGGTTTTATTTGAATTTGATAGCTTTACTTGAGACTCCACTGTATAAGCTGTATATCAGAACCCGAATTTTACGGTGACTTAGTGTACAGATTTAGAAAAATTGTAGGTAAATCAAACTTTTCGGAGCAATTCAGAAAACTTATTAACCGTTATAAAAGAATTGGCTATAGCCTGGATATTATGCAGCAGACTGCATGCTTAGTTGTCAACCCAATCATTGTTGATGGCTATGCTTCACTCTTTAATTGCACGACGGCGGTTCGGGCCTCAGACTTAATGACTGCACCTTCGTAAAACTTTAACCAGTGGGTTGGGGCTTGACGATATGTCTTTGGCTTGACCCGCAGTGGTTCAACTATTGGTTTTCATTTACTCTGGCATACAGTAGAATTAGCCATGAGTACTCGTCTTTGTTTATTATAGTGATTAATTTGATTTTTATGTTTTGGCTTTGATGCATTGACTGAGTTGGGAGCCTTTATGTGAACTGAATTTTTAAATAATTCTGTATTAGAGTAGCATCGGGACCCAGGGTGAAGTTAGCTAGCTGTAAAAGTGCTTTAAACCCCCCCCCCGGTGGTTTTCTCTACTGACCGTTCTAAGGCGGTGGTCCCGGTGTTAGTCTTACTCTTTGTTGCTTTGTGTTTATTCTACGAGGCGATTTGTTGTATGTCTTTCTGTGTGTCATTTTGTCATTTTGTTCTTGTGTTTTTCAGTCATTTTAGTATTGCGATTACCTCGCTTGGGGAAGAGAGAGCTAATCTTAGTGCTTTTCGTACATTTGTTCGGTTTGTGCTTGTTTAGATTTGTCGGTTTCCTCTTCCTTTTGGGGTCTGGGAAGGGCTGCGGTTTGTGATTGTGGCACTCCCTGGACTTTTCTCTTACCTTTTTTTCTATGGGTACATGTGCTGTTAGAGACAGACAAATCACCCTTTGAAGCTAGGTTATATTTAACCTTATCAGAATACATTTCCTGTGACAAGTTCTGTTTCAGAATTATAGGTACTGCATGCTGCTTACTTCAAGTTACCTTCTAAAGCTACTATTTTCCTCACAAGTTTGTCTGGCTAAATTTCTGTACCCAGAAAGCTTAGATGTAACCCATCTCTACTAAGTAGTTCTTGAATAAATAAAACGTCTTCACAATAAAAGTCTTGGTGACCAAAACAGTGTAATCCATCATCAAGTTGTGGAACTTTTCGGGAAAGCTGCAAATTTCAGGTATTTTACAAAAAAAGGTGGGAATTTTGAGGAGAAAAAAACAGCCAAAATTAGAGGTGTAATCTCACTTTACATTAAAACAACTGCATAATGATTTTAAAATAAGTTGCTCAGCTACTTAGGTAGTGATCGCAACACTTGCTCCCCCTCTGTGTATGGGCCTGTACAATAATTTTGTTGCTTTATGGTAAAATATTTATGACTCAAATCAAAGCTAGGAAACAGAACTGTTGGGTCTGGACCCAGTTGTTCAAAGTATCGTTAGCTTAATGAGCTCGTCAGTGGTCAAAATGTTAACTGTTCTAGTAAGTACAATATCTAATCCACAGGTATTTTTGCTGAAAAAATATGTGAGTAGCTTTCGCAAATGCAAAAGCTACTCACATTTTTTCAGCAAAAATATTAGAATATAAGCCAAATTTAATGACCAAAGCTTTAATGATATGTTAAAGCATCAAAACCTTTCTTGTGGCTGGGTGTGATATTGCAGTGAGGCAACACTAGAATACCAAGATGTAAAAACTCTGTTATATCTGAACACTCTTGTAATGCAGGTGAAAGATCGTTGACAGCAACATTTTGCCCGACCACATCTAGATGATATTCACCACATCTAGATGATATTCTGACATCATTAAATTTGACCTGACAATGAGTGTACAGCGGTATCCATGAAAATCAAGTTTCTATACAAGAGTCCACACACCAACACACTGGTTCTCCATAAATGAAAACGTTGAATGAACTATCCATCTCAACATCAGCAATTTCATGAAGCATAACAAGTCTAAAATTTTCTTGTTTTTTTTTATTGTTGACCAGCATATTCAAAGCTATTTACTTTAGCCAAATCCTATTCACCATCCAGTAAGCATTCTACATAAATCTATAGCAGGCTGTTATCAGCCTGTCAGGGTAGCTGACGTGCAAATAATGGCCTGCTATAGATTTATAAAGAATGCTAGTTAGGCAAGGCTTTCTGTAATTCTTATGTACTGCCAAACTTAGTGATTATTATTAACCTTTGCCATGCTGAATAAATTAATATGCCATGACCACTTCTAATTTTCAGCCAATCAGATTACCTGATCCTTAATGACAAACAGTGTAGATCCAGATCAGTTGGCTTCTTCAGAAGCCATCTGATCTGGATCTTAACTATTTGCAAAGGTAGGGCATAGCAGGGCTCAGCAGGACTTAACTTAAAAGTCACAGTTCATACCCGGCCATAAAAATCATGAAAGCAACTTTCCTTTGTGGCAAGGAAATTTCACATTTTGCAAAAGGCAGGATAAATTATAGTGGTTTCATGACTTTCAAAGTACCTTAATGGAAAACACACAGAAAACTTCAATGACTCATACTGATGGCTGATTTAACTCATTTTTGAGTCCCTAGAAGTTTCTTCCGATAGCTCAAGGAAACAAATATTTCTGGATATTTTAGGGATATTTTCCTATTTTATCATGAAAATATATGTTGTGCATACTCATTAGAATCACCTCATCAAGGCATTTCTAATTAGTACTCTCATTATACCATTATTTTCTAGCAGATTGAAAGCATTCCTAAATCATCTCCATTTGCCTCCTGACCTGGCGCTATGATTGGCCGCTAGTGGTACGACCTACCTATGTCTAGAACAAATTTCCATGGTCCCATATATGTTCAAGCCATTGAAGTTCAACTGTACCCATGTATAAGTAAGACTAAGGCTGGCTAATCAGAGCTGAAATATACTTGATTATCGGTCCTGTCATTGCAATCGATAATCGATTAGTAATCGCTGAAGATTTGGACATAATTTTACCTGTCTGTCTGAGCATGACTCTTACTATATGTTGTACTTCACTGTATGTATTTGATCTGACAGGCCTGAGCAAACAGTGTAGATCCAGATGAGACACTGCAAACATGGCGTCTCATCAGGGTCTACACTGTTTGCCACTCATCCGGCTATTTTAGACACAACATTGGGTAGTAAGTTGTACTTGTTCAAATTTTAGATTTTGAATGGTAAGGAGTTGAGGTGTCTGAATACTAAGGGTAAATTCAGTAAAATAACAGATACAGAAATTAAATGATTGATTATTAGCAAATCTGTAACGATGATCATTTTGTGGAATTTATCGATCAATTAATCAATTATCCGATTAATTCTGCCAGCCTTAGGTAAGAGCTTTATCAAATTGTGTGGCTTGGCTGGCTGATCTGGGTCTTAACCCATTGTAGTCTGCAGACCCCTAAGAGGGTGATTGGCAAACAGTGCAGTCACAGATCAACCGCTGCAGAATGGGGCACCTTATCAGGGTCTCCACTGTTTGTAAATAGTTTAGCCATTTTTCTTTCTAGAAATATCTAAATCTCACCGCCATATGTACCTAAACTTGCAATTGGATTCTTCCAATATATAATGTGGGGGAGTCTATTCAATCTACAATAGGTTAATATGTGTTGGTGCTTAAATAATATAGTTTAGCCATTTTTCTCTAGGAATATCTAAATCTCATAGCCATATGTACCTAAACTTGAAATTGGATTCTTCCAATATATAGTGTGGGGGAGTCTATTCATTCTACAATAGGTTAATATGTGTTGGTGCTAAAATAATAAAAATATAAGCCGACAGTGAAGGTCCTGATCAGACTGTGCCAATGTCCAGGCTGATCTGGGCCTTTGCAGTCCACACATGCCTGGAGACACATTTTCACATGGCCTGTCCCAAATGGTCCATTAAAGCATAATTTTTAATGCTTAACACTGCTGCAGCTGACAATGTCATTATACACGTAGCCAACAGAAACTTGAGCCACATTTAATACTGATTATCATGTAGGCATGCAACATTTATAGCAAACTGGGCCCAGTTGTTCAAAACTAATGACATCATTAGTTAACAATTCGTTAAAATTTACATCGAGTGATACGCAAATATGCTGAAATTTTTTGCTGAAAAAATGCGAGTAGTTTTTACATTTTTTCAGCAAAAAATATCAGTATATTGAATCAGCTAAAACAGTTAACGAAATGACCCTTAAAGAGCTCGTTAAGCTAACGACGCTTTGAACAACTGGGCCCTGGATTTAATGTAGTCCTTGTTTAATAGTCACTGCTATGTGAATTCATCTTCTTTTTCTTCCACTTTGTCCTCCACAGAATGGTAGTGCTCACCAAGACCATATGCATGCCTATAATATCTGAATAAAAAGATAAAGCAAAGAATCATTACCATATAATAGCACAGATTGAAGCTTATTTCATAATATTACACACAAAAATGGAGAAGAAAGAGCTGAACAGAAACTGCAACAGAAATATTCTAAAATTCCTCAATTCAGACCACTCAAAAATAAGACCACTCCGCTATTAAGACCAACTTTTGCCAGTCTAAAAGTTTTTTTTTCTTATTATTCTATAACCAATATTAAGACAACCTTCTTTATAAGACCACTTTTAGGCAGTACCAAAGGTGGTCAATAGTGGAATTTACAGTGCAACTGCTCCACAACAGCCAACCTTGGCAAGCCCATAGGGTTAACTGCTGTAGGGAGGTAACTATTGTAGAGTAGTTAATAGTAAAAAGGCACTCTAGGTGAAATGTGGCTGTTATCGGGATATGGCTTTTGTTAAGAGGTAAAACCATTAGGGGTGTTTCAAACCATGTTTCACTAATATCTGGAAAAATTAAGATAAACACATGTATTTTCTAAATTTTTACTTAGCAAGCTACATGTTAACAAGATGACATACACTCTGTGCAAGGGAGCACCATGCACTGATACAATGATGAGAATTCAGCTGACTGGAACCCATGCCATCACCAGACCAGGGCTCAACTTATCTTCTGTTGTACACCTGAACTCTTTGCATGCTGGGTAATTTTGCATACTTTTTTGTCGTCTGTGGATTTTTTTTTTTAAATTAATTTTTTCAAAAAAGTCTTTCAGGAATACCATCAGAGTGTCAAACAGTTTGGATCCAGATCAGGCCCAACATTTTGTTGGGCCTGATCTGGGTCCAAACTGTTTGCAAAGGTTATCAGCAGGTGACAAAAGTCACCACTAGCAGGGAAAGAGTTAAGCAGAAATAGTTGGAGCACAGCATTTCCTACAAGACTGCATGTGTACCCAGTGGAGACTCAGATCAGTCTTCGCATCAATGCAGGCTGATCAGAGTATTCAATGTCTGCCTGAACATGCTTTGGATCTTTGGCTAGCTACAAGAGTGCCCTGCAAAGACCAATCAGACTGTGCCAAGGCACAGATTGATCTAAGTCTTTGTCAGGCACAAAGGCACAGATTGATCTAAGTCTTTGTCAGGCACAAAGGCACAGATTGATCTAAGTCTTTGTCAGGCACACATACAATCTTGCTGTGCCCCAGCTAATACTGTAATTGCCCTAAATACAGCCTTTAGGAAAATATGGATATGATATAACCAAGGTACATTTGCATACTTAATTGTAAATTCAGTAGGCAAAATAATCAGGACCTTCGTTGTCCACATATGAAATATGGGCTAATTTCTCCTGACACAATTTATTAAATGCTAAGCATGATAGAAAAAAAAATCAGATTTTTTTCTTATTTTTCCCAGAAAACAGGTTTTGATATTTCATGCAAATTGTCTCCTTAGCTGACAATTTGCATGAGATGTCAAACCAGTTTTCTGGGGAAAAAAAGCAGCAAATATTGTCTGCTGAATTTTTTACCCAGTGAACTAAGTGTTAACAAAACTCATTGCCATATTAATGTACCTTTATGACACCAATCCATAATTTTCAAAAGTTTCCATATTCGAACACTATTATTTCTTATCATATCCTAGAATTTGAACAAGTCCATTTGACAACAGATGTGTCGTGACAGAATGGAAAACAGTGTAAACCCTGATGGCTCAATAAAAAAACTACCATAATTATTCTAAATATTAATACAGACAGGCCAGAGATACATGTGTAGACCTTGATCAAATGGCTCAGGCCTGTCTGTCCAAATATTAAGATTGTGTTGGTGTTTAACGACACGTCAACCCTTGAGGGTCATTTTGTGTCGTCTCCCAGAGAAAGGGAGAAAAGAGATAGAAGAGACAGTAGAAGAGATAAAAGAGAGGGACAGGGAAGAAAGAGGAACAGGAATGAAAGTGAAGAAACAGAAGAAATAAAAACATTCCCCCTCTACCCTTACCAACTACAAGGGTAGCAGGCCTTGCCCAACTGTAAGCCAATATCAGCTGGACACCCCGGTGATATAAGATACACAGCACCTTCGCACCACCCGACCACCCCCCCAAATATTAAGAGGAAATATGTTTTCTATGATTATCACTAATAACCTGCCCTACACTTCCATAGCTCAACATAAGAAGGGGTATCCCAATAATATTTTTGTTTCTTTCTCTGCGAAAAATATTTTGTGGGTACTCATTAGAAGTGCCTCATCCTCTGTGAGGTGATTCTAAAGAATACCACAACATACAAGTATGGAGTTGTGAAGAAAAAAAGAAAATATGTTTACTTCTTTTTTTGGCTGAAAAAAAAAACTATGAGCTCTATACTTACGTGAGGATAAATGGTTTCCCTGGAAACTCCTCCCCTGTAGAAATTGGTGGTCCTTCTGATTGTATCACTTCAACAGGAGTTTGAAGGACAGTAGATAGTGCTCTGATCTGTAACAAAGATAAGGCTCCAGATATGATAACAATTTATTTTTTATCTTATTTCTCCAACAAAAGTTACATCTACATTATTGCCTTAATGAGGCAATTCTAATGAGTCTCTGTAACAAATATTATGGTAGATTAATTTTCTTATTTCTGTACTAAGTAATTTATGTTTTGATAATACAAGGGTCATCCTGGAGCTTTCAGAGAAGGAGAAGTTTTGAAACAATTTTAGAATTTCAGGGAGAAGTTTTGGTCCAAATTTAGGATTTCCCTGTACATTCTATACATTTTCACTTCTCCCTCAGCTCAAGATGGGAAAAGTCAGCCAGCTTAGGGAGACTTTTTCTCCCAAATCGCCCTCTAGGATGACCCCTGATAATATCTAAACTTCCTCATTGAAACATACAGTACCTGTTTGGGTGAAGAAAATAATTAAGAAAACTATACCATGTTTTGCCCTATAAGGAATGAATCCTCTTTTAGTGGAGGCAACTTGATCAATATTGGTTTTGCCTGCCATCTGAAAATGGGTCTACTCCAAAAGGAAAGAATTTGCTCCCCTTGGGAGCAAATTCTTTCCTTTTGAGTAGAACCATTTGCAAGACTGAAGAGGAGCTTGGTATGCTGAAAAGCAAACAGGAACTAACCAAATAAATTGTCAATGCAAATTTGCCACTTCATGACAGGCTGGTTCTAAAAGGAGTGATCCTTTAGGGCAAAGAGAATTACACAATCCCCAAAAAATATTTGAAAAAAAAAAAGCCTGTTAAGCATAATAGTTTGGTGAAAAATTATGAAAATCAGTTGAGAGATAAGCAAGTTATTGAGCTTTGAATAACTAGAAACTGGTGTCATGGAAGCTGCAAGTGTTTTGTGAGTAAGTGATGTCATAACTTCCTAATTAAATGTACAAAAATTAAATAAATCACAAGAATAAATCACAAAGAATATTTTATTGCTACAGATTTGTACATGTGTTATTTGCATATAAGGCTTAATGCTATCAACTAGCTCATATAAGCAGCCTATATCTATATCTGTGAAAATTGTAGGCATTTAAACAAGTAAAACTTGTTGAAAACTTACCTCCAAATTATGTACCAAGTAAATTTTTTGCACACTTTTGGACAAAATCAAAATATCTATATGTTTAACAAGTGTTTAGTATAAAATGATTGTGTATAAGCAAATTACATTTTCTTTTTGGAGAACTTTAAAGCATATACTATGAATTACAGATAAATTGATTCCTAACTGTCTACACTAGAAATATTTTACTAATCCCTACAAAATTTTCTTTCACCTGCTATTTGATTATAATTCTGGAAAATTTTCTCCAGTTCTCAAAAAAAACATAGGCTGCAGGTAGTCATTGGAAGCACCTTGGTAAGGCGCTTCTAATGAGTACCCACAATATATGTTTTTAAGGAGAAATTATTATTAAATACACATTCATAACAAGTCTTCTGGTTTTTGATGATAATTCTGTGATTTTTTTTTTCTTTTCAGTTCTCCATAAAAATATATGCTGTGGTTACTCATTAGAAGTGCCTCTGCGAGGCACTTCTAATGAGTACCCACAGCATATGTTTTTACAAAGAAATAATATAACCAGAGGCCACAATGCTCACCTATTCCAGGATTATCAGCAAATACTCCTTAACAAATCCTCTGGTAGTAGAATGAATATTTACCTCTAATTGTCCACCCCAAGCAGGAGTATTAACTAGCTGGTCACAATATTCCACAAAATCATCTGAAATAGATACATGATCCTTGTCACAAAGAAAGACAACTTAGCTCTGGATAAGGCACTTTTTTCAATCTAAAAAGTACTGACAGCTTCCATATTTCTCCATGAAAACACAAGTTTTGAATACTAATTAGCAGCACCTCATCAAGGCATGTTTAATCAGTACTACACATAGCTCCTGATAAGATGTTTTTTTTCAATCCAAAAGTATTGATATTTTTCTTATTTTTCCATGAAAACATACATCTTGGGTACTCCATAGGAAACAATTTGCATGAAATGCCAAAGCCTATTTTCTGGAAAAAATAAGAATAATATTTCAAAATACTGTCTACTGAAATTTTTCCCTGGCATTCTAAGTGTACACAAAACATTTGCACATGCACGATTTTAAGTCCATCAATTATATGTGTTTAGAATACAAAAATCTTACCATGTGTGAAGCAGTCTCCATTATCTTTGGTAAGAAATGGAACAAAAGAATCTTCATGATCTCTCATGTGTTGTGCTACTTGCTGTCGTAAACTCTCAGTGCTACCCTGTAACAATCAAAGTGTCAAAGGCACTGAAATGACAGATTTCTTGAGAAATTCATGAAAATCTGAACTTTAGTAAACTTATAATAATTACTTTGTGTGAATCAATACATATGTGTGTTTTATAGACCTTACAAGATTTTTGGCAGAAGCCAACACTGACTCGTGGTATGCCTTAATTTGCAGAAATTTCACTAGTAGCAACAACAATGGCATGTTGATATAGCATATTTTAATTACCGTAAACAACCTAATTACCGCACATGCTCCTATAAACGCACAATCAAGCAATTTAGTAATCTTAAGGATTACAACCAGTGTACTTTTATCTACTTCTTTATAAAAACATATGTTGTGGGTACTCATTTGAATTGCGACAAGTCGAGGCAATTCAAATGAGTACCCTCAACAGATGCTTCTATAAAGAAAACAGAAAGTAATATCGCATAAGCCTCATTTAATACCCTCCTCATGAAGTCCTCTGTTGATCTTTCTTTAAAGTGTGCCATTTATAGGTAGATATTTTACTACAAGTTTTCCCAGTGCTTTTGAAAAACCTAAGCACACAGTGCGGTAATTAGGTCTAATACGGTAGTTCCATTTCTTTACATTTTCCTCATGCATATGCATTCATCAATTGAACTAGGCATTTTTCATCCTTGATTTTCCTTTTCATTTTTATGAAACACCAGAATGAGGTCCCAGTCACAGCTCCAGATAACAGAGGTATCCAGACAGATAATTTTCTTATTTGTCCAGGAAAACATATTCTATGAATAAAATAGATTAGCCTCATCAAGGTGATTCTAATTAAGTTAAATGTCCTAAAATTTCAAACACTTTATTCCATAATTTTTTGGCATTAAGGGGATAACTGTATTCAAAATGATCATTTGGGGTCTGAGATTATCGGCAGTTTTACTGTCGAAAATTTTTTACGGCAAAGTGTTGGCAAAGCCGTAAAATGTAATTTGTGACCGTAAAATTGACAACTTACCTCCCCAAATGACAATTTTAAATGCAGTTATCCCCATTCTAAGGCATTTATTCATGTGTTTTGTTTAAAAAAAAAAGTGTACTATTTGCAGAAAGCGACAAGCTTTAGGGCTGTGTGCTGCTGTAAACCGAATAGCAGCCAACGACAGGCAACCTTACGTGATGATATCAGTATAACGCAGACCACACCATCGAAATATTTTTGTATTATCCAATCAGACATCCCGTTACATATGCAAGTGCACTAGATTTTGCTTATTATGCAGTTGTTTCTTAAAATACCCAGCCAAATGACAAACAGTGTAGACTGATCAGACTACTCCTTAAGAGGCAGTCTAATCTGGAGCCCTATAATGTCCTACCTTAAGTACGGTAAATGTCCTAAAATTTTGAACACTTTATTCCATTCTATTTTGGCCTAAATTGTGCTTTTTATGCAACAGTTTCTTATAGTTAGTGGAATGGCAAACAGTGTAGACCATGATCAGACTGCTCCTTCAGGAGCAGTCTGATCTGGGTCTGCACTGTTTGCATGTCATTTGTCAGACACTTTGGTGTTCAAAATTTTAGGACATTAACCATATGTTCAATTTAAATATTAAAATACATGTATACTAATTAAGCATTTTTCTGTATTTCTTATTTTTTGCTGAAATGGGGCTTGCTTTTTTTGGAGAGGATTCAAATGCAATGTCATGCCATATTTTCTGGGAAACCAAGACATTTCTTAACTCCTCAGTATGTAAAACAGTAAATTTCTGTTTACTTTTTAGCCACAGCTCTAGATAAAAGGGGGCATAAGGTAAATATTTTTTTTATTTCTCTATGAAAACATATGGGCGGTGCCATGTGAAAACATGTTTTAAGGCATATGCGGACAGCAAAGACCCAGATCAGCCTATGCATCCTGGCAGTCTGATCAAGACCTTCACAGAATCATTGGATACTACAGAACATATGAATGGAGAGCAAAGGCCCAAATGATACTTTGCATATGAGCAGGATGATCTGAATCTGTGCATTTTGTACATGCTCCAAGGCTCTTTTTTATTTTTTTCTTTTTGATTTGGATTTTACGTCCCTTTCAAGAATATTTCACTTATATCGAGCTGATAGTTCATAAAAAATGGGCGAAAACCAGAGAAAAAGCACCTGACCATCTGCAAGCAGAACTTGGCTTTCCCACGTGACCCGAGCAAGGCTCGGACCACAGCAGTGAGAAACCTAATCAATTAAGAGTCAACTGTCCTATCCACTAAGCTATGGGGGCCCACTCTTTTTCATTTGGCATTGCCCATATGTTAGTACTCATTAGAAGCTCCTCAGTGTGATGCTTCTACTAACTACCACAACATATGTTTTCTGAAGAAATAAAAAAAAATACTTTTGACTGAAAAAAGTGCCTTATCTGGAGTTATTTTACAGCTATTTTCACACATACCTATTTGGTAAACTACAGCAGTCTCTGAAAATTTGCAAACTTGAAAGACATCACTTTTAATATTAAATATCTATCATGTTTTAAAGTGAATGGACACGCCTGAAAGTTTCCATCACAATTTTGCAGAGAAAGACAATTTTTCCATACAGATATAGCCTCTATGGTATTTGAACCTTTCAAAATATGGGAGCTACTCTTGAAGGAAAGAATTTGCTCCCTCTGGGAGCAAATTCTTTCCTTCAAGAGTAGCTCCCAATGAGAATAAGGGCAAATATTTTCAAGTCAGAGTTATTGCCCTTGAAAGTGTATCAACTGTCCAAAAGTGAGCTCTTAGATGCAAAAAAAAATAGCTTATTGTGCAGTGGTACAAACTGCTCAACACTGGTTTACATTTCCATGCAGTCTTAAATCTCTACACTGGTCATTATACAGATACTCCAAGACTAAGACTGTACATATGAAATCCCAAGATTAGGATCAAATTTTCATGTGCAGACTGATCTAGTTCCACAGGTCTGGATAAGAAATGAATAGAGATATATATTTATCTTATATCTCCACAAAAAAAACATACCGTATTCGACCTAATTACCGCACATACCCCTATAAGCGCACAGTCAAGCAATTCCGCAGTCTTCAAATTACAGCCAGTGTACATTTTGTCTACTTCTTTATAAGGGCATATGTTGTGGGTACCCATTTGAATTACTTGTCAATGCAATTCGAATGAGTACCCACAACATATGTTTTAATAATGAAATCAGAAAAAAATCCCATAAACATCACCAAATAAGGTCTTTGCTGATATTTGTTTTAAGGGTATCCTTAGAAGATAGAGTCATATTTTACCACAAATTTTCCCAGTAATTTTGAAAAACCTAAGCACACAGTGTGGTAATTAGGTTGAATACAGTATGTTATGGGTACCTAATGCACTTCCATTGAGTATCCGTACATATGTTTTCATTGAGAAACTAGACATGTCCAAAGTAAACAAATGCCCCCACCCTTTGAACCCCTTGCCCCACCCCAGGGCATGGATCAGAGACCACTCTAGCAGACTTGAACGTTTAAGTCTTTTAAGTACCACAGCATACCAAATTTTAACTTCCTAGCATATAAAGGTACAAAAGTTATGATCCCCAAGAGAAATGGAGATGTAAATGTCAATGTAAATTGGAATGCAACTCTGTCAAAACTGATTTTGCCTCCCTTCTGAAATAGTTAGAACTTTCTCATGGGGAGTACACCAACTGAAGCTAATTCTTTCCCTTTAAAATAGACCTCTTTTCAGGATTGCAAACAGAAAGTCACAAAAATTGTCTCCCTTGTAAATAAGCATTAACTCTAGTCCTGCTGAACCCGGATATACTCTGCCTTTCCAAACAGTGTAGATCCAGATCAGTTGGCTTCTGAAGAAGCCAAGTGATCTGGATCTACACTGTTTGCCATAAAGTATGTGAATTGATATCAACAATCTGGATCAAGTAATCTGATTGGCTGAAAATTAGAAGTGGGCGTTGCATCTATATTTATTCAGCATGACAAGGGTTAAAGACAGGATTTTCAAACCAGGGGGTCTGGTTCCCAGTACAGGGAATATTTTACCTGTACAGGTAATGGTGTCAATTTATTTTAGCTAATCAGTGGACTAGAAATACCATACATGGTAATTCTATTGGTTGACTGGAGATGTTACCTCCTTGAGATCAAGAGACAGAATGACACTGTTGTTGTGCGGAGTTTTAATGCTACCAGGCACCGAGGCACATAGAGGCAGTGGCGATTGCTATGATGTACATGTATTTATACAGCCTTGCTTTCATGGATCACCCATGCACACTTGGTGCCCCTGTCTGTCACCAAGCGCCGCCCTGTCCACTTTATACTCAACCCAGGACACGTCGAGTATGAGCTAGGCATACTAATGGTCTGAAAATTGTCTCGACTCGAGCGGGATTTGAACCCACGATATCCCGCTTGAAAGTCGTGTGCGCTAAGAGTATATCCGGGTTCAGCAGGACTAGGCCACCCAGCCCACAAATGACACTGTGGAACTTAATCCTCTTTTTATAGTGCACGCCTGTCTTTAATGCCTAAAAATCTACCAAGCATATCAAGTTTCTTTCACCATTCAGCCCTGCAGACCAAAACAGATCCCTGTGCAAACAGTGTCAATCCTGATAAGACAGCTCACTATGAGCTGTCTCATAAGGATTTACTGTTTGCCATTCTGTTTTTGAGTTGAGACTGAAACCCCTATTTACAGCAGTGGATATGTCCAAATTCAAGGATGGAAGAGCCCACTTCAAAAGTTTGGGTGAAAAAATTAAAATGCTAGAAATTACCTCCATATCACGTAGCCTTAGTTGGTGACATATTGCAGCATACAAGCTGGAAAATACAAAATAATCAGATCAGTTTTGCTGAAAACACTCCCTGAGTCCATTTAACCCATTGTAGTCAGGAAACTCGTAAAAGGGTAATTGGCAAACAGTGCAGACCCAGATCAGATGCTGCATATGCAGCATCTGATCAGGGTCTCTACTGTTTGCAAATAGTTTAGCCATTTTTCTCTAGGAATATGTAAATCTCATAGCCAGAAATACCTAAAATTGAAATTGGACTTTTCCAGTATATTGTGTGGGAGAGCCTATTCAGTCTACAATGGGTTAAACTGGAAAAAACATAAACATAAATGGTCATTTTTTCTATATAATCTATATACATTTTTGTTTGGCTACAACTCTTTCAGGGTCCACCTTTAAACCATCTTATATCCAAAACCACACAATTATCACCAAATACTGTGTGTGTGTGTGTGTGTGTGTTTACGGCCCAGTCAACCCAATAGGGTCATGTGGAGCACAGTCAATTTACCGAACCACACGTTTACTGGGAAGGCTTAGTCCTCTAAGCTGTTATTGTGCACATTCTTTTGCCAGAAACTGACAACTGCCCTTCTTGAATCAGCGGTAGGGTGAGAATGACCATAGAAAATAGTTCATGATCAATCTCCATAAAAGAATGTTGCCGACCTTGCAGGGATCTAACCCGCGACCTCCTGGTCTCCAGTCGGATGTGCATCCAACTGAGCCACTGAGGCCGGCTGTGTATGTGTGTGTGTGTTTCATTTAATGTCCAGTCAACAACTTTGAGACTAGCCTCCAAAATCTGTGTGGCTTTTACCTGACATGGACGACTGACAAACTCTAGTCACATCTTAAATAACTAGTTGCTCTGTGGCAGAGGCACTAGACAGACCATCTATTTTGTGGGTCCCAGTGGGTGGGACCAAACTCTTCAACCACAAATCTTTGCACATATGCAAATACTTATCTTTGTATATATGTAAATATGTGTACATATGCAAATATTGATCTTTTTTGCAACATGCACATACGTGAACATATGCAAATACTTGCACACTTGTACAGTTAGAGCAGAGCAGTCACTGTTCACCTTGGAAAGTCTGAATAGTGTATCATTGAAAAGTGAGGGTCCTAATGATACTACATTGGAGTTAAGAATTCACCAGAACTTCATAGTTGATCACCCATTTTGTAGAACTGATTGATCATTGAGTAATAGTCAACCTGTAGAAAGTATGTTCATTATTTTAACCCTTATCCAGGTACTTATTCAGAGCTCCAGATAAGATGGGGTATCCACATCTTTTTCTTGTTTCTGGGCACCGAGGCATTTCTAATGGGTGCCCAAAACATATAAACATGTTCATGGAGAAATAAGAAAAATATCTACTTTCAGGTTGAAAATCTGGGCCCAGTTGTTCAAAGCGTCGTTAGCTTAACGAGCTCGTTAAGGGTCATTTCGTTAACTGTTTTAGCGGATTCAATATACAATATTCTGAAATTTTTTGCTGAAAAAATGTGAGTAGCTTTTGCACTGCAAAAGCTACTCACATTTTTAAGCAAAAAATTTCAGCATATTTGCGTATCACTCGATATAAATTTTAACGAATCGTTAACTAACGACGTCGTTAGCTTTGAACAACTGGGCCCTGAGCTATGCTAATTTCAGGCTATTGCCATCCAACTTCTTCACTTTTATTTATAACAAATCTAAACTGACGCAAATAGATAGATTTCATTTTTTTACAGCTTGTCTAATAAAATAAAAAGTGAAAAAAAAATCCTAAAAATAGCATTTTACCATTAGTCGATTACAAAAAATTCTTCCTGACCATGTCAAATGAGGCAAAGGTGATTGGTGACAGATTATAATCAATCATCAAGACAACAATATACAATATATTGCTGTAAATAAAAGTAAATACAGGTCTGGGAAGGGAAAACTCTAAAACTTACCAGTTACCATCTGAGGGAATCTGAAATACAATGAGAAAATCTTTAGTAAATAACCCTATACAGTATTACATATCCGAAGCTATTTTTTTGGTAATTTTTGTGGGATATATAATTTATGATTCCCAGGAGGAAATATTTCCTTCAGAATGCTATCACCTCGCATGATTAGTGTAGTTGACATAAATTAATACTGAGTTTAAAATACAGGAAATATTTCCCTCGAGACTTGCAAATCTTATAAACAAACTCATGCTTTGCACTTGTTTGTTTATCGGATTTGCAAATCTCTCAGGATATTTTAAACACAGGGAGCATTAACATCTACTTATTGCATGCACAGCTCTTGTTAGGGTGCTTTTTTCAACAAGACAGTACTGATACTATCATAGCGCTAGATAAGAGTAGGTAACTACAAAATATTTTTCTTATTTCTCGACAAAAAAATTTGTTGTGGTACTCATTAGAAGTGCCTCGGTGAGGCACTTCTAATGAGTACCCACAACATATGTTTTCATTGAGAAATAGAAAAATATCAGTATTTTTAGGTTGAAAAAAGCCTCTAACTATGCTTTGCACTATTTCTCCACAAAAACACATGTTGTGGCTATTTAGTAAGGTGCTTCTAATGAACACAGCTCCAGATACCAAAGTAAATATTTTTCTCATTTCTTAATGAAAACATAAAATTTATTATGTTGTGGGTACACATTAGAAGTGCCTTGGTGAGGCACTTCTAATGAGTACAACAATCTATGTTTTCATGGAGAAATAAGAAAAAAAGCCAATAATTTTTGGCTGAAAAAAGTGCATTATCTGAAGATATGGAATGAGGACCCACAACATGTTCTTTTTTTTTTTTTCTTTTTTTTTTTTGCGTGAAATAAAATAAATATTTATTTGTAAAATCCCTCTTACCTAGAGCTATGATTGTAAGCCTAGATACTGACATTTTTTCTCCATGGAAAAATATGTCACTGAATCTTATTTGCATTAAGAATCTGATAATGACTTCAAGAAAAACTCCAGATAAGAGGGGGTATCATTCAGGTATATAATTTTCTTATTTTTCTACGAGACATATGTTGTGGATACTCAGAAGTGCCTCAGTGAGCTGCTTCTAATGAGTGCCCACAGTATATGTTTTTTGTGGAAAATTAAGAAAAGTATCAGTACATGTACTTTTCAGATGAAAAAAAAAGCCTTATTTGGAGTATGTAAAAGCATCTTTGATTCTTGATTTCAGAGCATATAGTTCCATTGTAAAAAATAAAGAAATGATGTTAACCAAATACTGTGCAATTTTCTTCAATCAAACAAAATTCTTTTTGTTAACCTTTAGCAGATGACAATTATATAGATTACTTTTTACCATTCTGAGGGCTATAGATGCATTTTCAAGGGAAGTAACTCTGTTAAAATTGTTTATTTTTTTACACCATTTTGCAAAATTAGATAATAACTGAAAACAAAACTTGATTCCTTAGTGTTTGAAATGTTTTGAAATGACAGCCAGTCTTAAAGGAAAGCATTTGTTCCCAGAGGGAGTTAATTCTATTTAGATGGCAGGCAAACATTTACATGTCAAAATTAATTTCCTTGGAGATGTAGCCATCTAAGATGATCTTCAGGGCAGCTACAACAAGAAGTGCCAATAAGCAGTGCTTATTATATACACATCACAAGGTAACCAAAACGTAACAGATGGACAATTTGAAAACAGTACACCTCTACCCATCCCAACATACACAAACACAGTTTTTGTGGGGTATAAACAACTGTCTGTGTTGGGCATTCTAAAAGTGTTTTCTGGTAGTTTCGCAGAAATATGTCTTGAACGGTTATCAAAGACCTTTACATGATACTGCAGATTGCAACAAAGGATCATTCATCAATATGGAATGGTTTTCTTATAGGGCTCCATAGTTTTTGGAATTAAAAATATCAGTCTCCCATCTCCAATGAACATACACGTTAATCCTACTACAGTCGACTCCCGTTACCTCGAATTCCAAGGGACTCACTGAAACACTTTGAGATATCCGTACTTCGACATATCAGAGTTGAGAGAGTGAGGAAAACAATAAATTGAACAATCCCATTTAACAAATGAATATGTAATTTGACTCCTGAAGTTAGATATATATATATATAAAATAATGTGGAAAAGAGGAGAAATTGCTCCTGGAGCAATTTCTCCTCTTTTCCACATTATTTTGTTACCTGTTGTCATAGTTTCATGTTAAAACAGGGACCAGATTTTCACTTCGAGATAAGCGGTAATTCGAAATAAGCAAGTTCGAGATTACGAGGTTCGACTGTACATGTATTATTAAAGCATCTCCTAAGCAATCGGCCCAATTATGCATAATCTAGATAAGACACTTCTTTCAATCAAAAAAAATTGATACTTTTCTTATTTCTCCACAAAAACATATGTTGTGGGTACTCATTAGAAGTGTGAGGCACTTCTAATGAGTACCCATAACATATGTTTTCGTAACGCAATAAAAAATATAGTATATAGACACCCCTCTTATCCAGAGCTATGGAAATACAGTGTCAGTGAGATTGTAGCAAATAAGTTTTTTGTGCCCTCCTCCACCATACCTCTCCACAGTCTGATCAGGCCCTTCTCTGTTCCTCAGTACATTCTATAACATACACTATATATACTACTTGATTCTGTAAGCCAGCAGTTGGCCCTTGGATTCAAGAGATGAAGCGCCAACATAGATTTTCAAGATGGCCACCATGGTGGTCACCTTGGACTTTCGATCGGGAACTATTTTAGCTATTACTGACAAACAAGTTGTCCCAATACTTCCTACCAAGTTTCAAGTCAAAAGGCATTTTGAGTTCAGGAGAAGAAGTGAAAAATAGATTTTCAAGATGGCAGTCATGGCAACCATCTTGAATTTCTGATCGGAATGATTTTAGCTATTTTTGATCTGCAAGTCACCCTGATACTTTCTACCAATTTTCGAGTCAATTGGCCTTTCGGTTCAGGAGAAGAAGTTCAAAATAGATTTTCAAGATGGTTACCACAGCAGCCATCTTGGATTTCCAATCAGAACAAATTTAGCTATTTTTGATTTGCAAGTCAGTATGATACTTCCTACCAAGTTTCTAGTCAATTGGCCTTTCAGTTCAGGAGATTAAGGACAAAACAGATTTTCAAGAAGGTCACCATGGAGGCCACCTTTGGTTTCTAATCAGAATGATTTTAGCTATTTTTGATCTACAAGTTTCCCCAATATTTCCTATAAAGTTGTTCAGTTCAGGATAGGAAGGGCATCTTGGATTTCCAATCAGAACAATTTTATCTATTTTTGATCTACAAGTTGCCCCTATACTTTCTACCAAGTTAAGAGTCAACTGGCCTTTTGGTTCTGGAGATGACACACAAAATAGACTTTTTAGATGGCCACCATGGTGGCCATCTTGGATTTCTGATTGGAATAATTTTGATCTGCAAGTTGCCCCAACCCCGACTATATTTTTGAGCCAATTGACCTTTCAGATCGGGAGAAGAAGCACAAAACAGATTTTCAAGATGGCGGCCATCTTGAATTTACGATCAGAACGATTTTAGCTATTTTTCATCTACAAGTCACTCAGATGCTTCCTACCAAGTTTTGAGTCAATTCTCCAAGGTGTGTAGGAGTAGGCTTTTAAAGCAAATTGTTGACAACGCACAGTGCATGATGCAGACATTGACTAACCACAATAGCTAATATTGAACACTTTGTGCTCAGGTGAGTTAATAAATACCTCATGGATCTGTAACCCTCGCTGAGCTAGTAATGTTTTGATTTGAACAGCCTCAAGATGACGGGATGATGTCAAGTTTTCTATCTCTTGTTCTTGTATTCTTGCCTCTCTTTCACTCTCCTGTGCCGCTTTCTTATCCTTTTTGGAAACAAAGTTGGGCAATTAATGAATTTGTGCCTAAATGCTTAGCATTCTGAGTAAGATTTTCAGCAGACGACATTATGAAATATGTTTTTTATTTTTCCCAGAAAACTGGGTTTTGACATTTCATGCAAGTTGTCTCCAATGAGAACAATTTGCATGAAATGTCTAAAAATGTCTTTTTCATGTTCTAGAGAAAATCAGGCTAGACAGGGTTCTCATTAACTCTAAATGCGGAATCTTGGGCTCCTATATACATGTAGGTGGTTGTGACTACTACTTTTCAGGGAAATACAGCAAAATTGCATTGCAGGACTCCTGATGCTGAAGACAATGGCTTTGGGACTTTTTTTTCAATTCCTAGTGAGAACCCTGACTTGATCATTCATGTCTTGATTTAACCATTTCACCCTAGAGTTTTTGAAATGGACTCTTCCGTCTCTGAATGTGGACACATCCATTATTGCAAAGAGCGTATTCAGTCAAAAACCATTGACAGAGCGGCTTAATTTGCTTTTTTCGTGAAAAAAAAAGAATGTCAGTATTTTCTCATAAATGTTATTTCATAGTGCCTTAAATACAACTTTATCTGATTTATCATGCATTAAGGATTTATTGAACAACTTTGCTTGAAGGTTAATAATCAAACTTTGTTTCATAAAGATACATTACCCTTCTTTTCTGAGCTTTACTTGGCTTCTTGGGTTTCACTTCTTTCATGGCAGGACCACCAGCAGAATCCCCAGCATTTGCGTCAACAGTAAGCTGGCCCATAGAGTCACTAATATCTGAGACAGCAACAGGCTCTGGCTGAAATCATATATTTCACAATGTACACAGGACCCTCTTCATAATATAATTCATTACAGCACAGTTTTGGATATAAGACAGTTTAACCCATTGTAGACTGAATGAACTCATGCACACTATATATTGGAAAAGTCCTATTTCAATTTTAGGTAGGCGAGGCTGAGATTTAGATATTCCTAGAGAAAAATGGCTAAAGTATTTGCAAACAGTGAAGACCCTGATTAGACACTGCACCTGGGGCATCTAATCTGGGTCTGCACTGTTTGCCAATTACCCTTTCAGGGGTCTCCTGACAACAATGGGTTAAAGACAGATAAAAGAAATGTTGTATCCAAACAAAAAAAAAATATAGATTATTTAGAAAATTGACCATATATGGTCATTTTTCTATATAATCTATATTTTTTTGTTTGGGTTTAACACAGTTGTTTAGCTCAGGATCCCAGCAAGTGTAAGAAGGTTGTGGTGTACATGTGTGACCCTTCTCAGACAAAAACGTGGTTTAATGCATATATGTGAACAGTGAACGCCCATTTGTAAGGCCCTACCAGGCTTTAGCTTTTTACTAGTAGACTAACGTTTTAAGTGAACGCCCAAAAGCTACTGCATGTTTGTGCTGGTTGATTTTGGCTTTTACTGTTCAAAAATACATTTAGTTCATTTGTGTGTGTGTGTGAGTGTGTGTGTGTACATGTATGTGTGCAGATTTCATATAAAATTAAAACTACATGTATTCATTTAGACCTATATCATGTTTATCACAGACACGTGTCACAATCAACACAACAACTACAATACTTAAGTGAGCAAATGATCATTTATACTCATGCCCTTGGCCATCAAATATAGGAGCTACTTTGGAATATTGGAGAAAGAAAAATGGACAAATAAATGGAAGCAAGCTAGTTCTCTTTTCGACAATACAACAAGTCATACCCAACATTTGTACCAAATTTCATGACCCAGACAGAGTTTTCTATACACACTGAACACCCATGAAAGATTCTTATATTATCCAGGCTCTCTGGAGACTCTGAGTCCAGAGTACCGATATTTGTCTATTTCTCTATCTCCTCCTACATCATTGGATGGATTTCAACAAAATTTCAAAATATCTTCTTCTGCATATGCAAGGCTCATGCAACACTAGAGTGATTTTTGACTCCTGGACCCTGGGGAAGGAGCAAAAAGGTTAGAATTCTGTACTAATTTCTTTCCATTACACTATTAACTTCTACGGCTTTGAAAGGTTTCAACCAGGTTTGCTGTATACCTTAACCCTTGTCCTGCTGAACCTGGATATACCCTGCCTTTGCAAACAGTGTAGATCCAGATCAGTTGGCTTCTGAAGAAGCCAACTGATCTGGATCTGCACTGTTTGCCATTAAGTATGTGAATTTATAGCAACAATCCAGATCAAATAAACTGACTGGCTGAAAACTAGAAGTGGGTGTGACATTTGAATTTATTCAGCAGGACAAGGGTAAATCATGTGCCTGGGACATGCAACACTAGTTTTTTGCTCATGACCACTAGTGTTTTGCTCATGCTCAAGGCTAGGCATTCAAAAGCTATAAAGTGTGGGGATTTGCTATGGTGTGTCACTGACTTGTCTGATCTCTAGTTCATATGACTCTACAAGAAGAAAAAATGTGGGTACCTATTAGAAGCATTTTGGTGAAGCACTTCTAACGGGTGCCCACAACATCTGCTTTTATACAGAATAAGACAAAAATTAATCTGAATACCTCTTATTTACAACTGAGATAAATGAGATGCATCATAATCCAAATAATGGATGCCTAACACATGTAACCTAGAACCTAGTGTTGAGAATCGGCCAGAATTTCGTAGTCGATCATCGGTTTTGTAAAACTGACTGATCATTGATTAATAATTGACTTGTTGAAAATGTATTCTCTTAATTTAGCCCTGTTCCAGGTACTTATTCATTGCTCCAGATCAATAAGAGGGGTATCCAGATAATATTTTTCTTATTTCTCCATGAAAACATATGTTGTGGGTAATCACTGGAAGTGTCTCCACGAGGCGATTCTTATGAATACCCACAACATATGTTTTCATGGAGAAATAAGAAAAATATCAGTACTTTTGGGTTGACTTTTTAGGGCTATATTTCTCAATTTTTTTTCACTTTTATTGACCACAAATCTTGAATGACCCAAATAGACAGCTTTGAATTTCATTTCTTAATACAAGTAATTTGCCTATAAAAATAAAATGTGAGAAAAATATGTTTCTAAAAATAGAATTCTCAGATTAGTCAACTAGAAAAAAAATCTTTCTGATAATCAGTCACAAGAGGTAAATGTGACTGATGATTGATTATATATGCATGTATAGGATTATAATCGATCATCAGTGGCATCACTACTAGAACCCAGATCGATCTGTTCATTTGCATAGTCTGATTCTCACCTCAGCTTTGCTTTCTTTCAGTTCTCTTAGTTCTTGTTCATGTTTTCTATTCAAGTCTTCTTCAAGCCTGGCTATCTGTTCAGTAATTTCTTTCTTCTTCTTCTTGTCACTCTTAGAAACACTGTGTTTCAGTTTTTGTATCTGTGCTAGAAAATACAAAAAAAAACAAAACCTGCCAGTGGCCATTAAAGCTCAACTGAAATTACATTTAACTATCGTACAAAATAACTGAAATCTATGAGTTGACATACACAATCAGCACCAGGGGAGGGATCAAATTAAACATTTTTGAAAATACATGTAGATACACTATTATAAATACAAAAAAACATGCTTAGGACCAAAAATAAACTAATGCTGTGGTTTTGTGTGGGTGCCTATATCCAGTATGTGTATATATATTTTTTTTTTCCATCTTATTAGTGACTAGCTGATTAAGTTTCTAATATACGAATTTACTAACTGAAAAGATTCTCTAATGAATTTGCAAATTTGAGAAATTATATCTAAAATTTTCAAAAAATATGGCTGGGACCAAAATAAAATACCACTGTCTTAAGCTCAAAATAAGTATTGAAAATATATTTCTGTAATAAAGTCTCTGAAGAAAATATGCTAATAATAATGCAAAATAGCCATTATACAATCAACAAGAACCTGAAAAACAAACACCATATTAATTATGTAAACAATCCACCATGACACTAATATGAACAACATCCACAAATTCTGAATGGGTATAAAAAGAAGAAAAGTTTCTACATATGCGTTCTTGATGACGTTTATAGAATAACCTGCCAAATATGATATGAATTAACCTTTGTGTAAAGCGCATGACCCTCACTGAATGTCAGCTTTCAGTAAAAACACTTATTTCGTGATGGAGAGACCTAGACATTAATGTCATGTCAGAAATATGGATACCCACATGTGTAATGTCTCATGAGGATTGTCTACTCATGTCCTGCTAACTTGGGGAATTAGCGAGAGGTTAATGACATGATGACATTACTTAATAAATGAAAAATAACTTTTAATAACAATTTCTTCACTTTATTATATAAATGATAGTTCTATAGTTAAGGTTCTTCAAGTTCTTATAACAATACTATTTTATTAAACACAATAATTTAAGATGTTACAGTCCAAAATATATAATGATGTTCTCCTATGAAGCTTCAAGATCTTACTGCTTTTTTCTCTCTCAAACCACGCTCTTCTTATTCACAAATTGATACAAGATAAGGCTACTATGTTTCCAGTGAATATTTTCCCAGGGTCAGTAGGGAGGTCAGAGTTAGTTCAGGAAAACTGATGAATCAGGTATGCTGCTTTACAAATATGGAAGAAGGAGTTCCTGGCTGGGAACCATCCCCTGACGGGGAACCATACAGAATGTTATCAACATGTGTGGGAAATAAGATAAAAATCAAAATGACCTTAAACTCTGGTAGGAGGGAAAACGGGGTTAGGCGGGAAACAGCACACATGAAACTAATTGGATGCAGAGGAGTGGGAAATATATATATCAATATATTACATCCCCCACAGAAAAATAATATATCCCCCACAGAAAATAGTATAGAACACAAGTAGCATTATCTAGTATTTTCTTGCATTCTTGACAAATACATAAATGGATGTGCTGAAACACATGTAGTAAATTACCTTTTTACAAAATAAGTCATAATATGTCTCTTTATTTTATCAAATGCTATAAAAAGGCTAAAAAACACATTGTTTTATCATATATGTAAAAAACTGGAAATTATTTATTGTGCGCTGCCAAAGTAAAATCTGTAAAGTTTGTTACATACGTGAATTTTAGACAACAAAAAAAATAAATAAAATTCTTACTTAAATTAAATCAATACATGACGACTAAATGATAACAATTTGACATAGTTCTTATTTCACTTCAGTTCCCTTGCTCACACCAGTGTACATACATTACAACAACATGACATACATATAGCATATAGCAAATATTAACACAATGGTTAATGTTGGTAGGAAATTAGGTAATCAAATACCACACATGAAAAATTATCACAAAAAAACAACAAACAAATTAAACATTTCATACCAACACAATAATCGAACAAATTTTAAGATTATATAAAACATTATAAACAATTAAAAGAATGCGACAGTCCACTCACAGCTCACCTAACATAGTAGAAACACTAGCATATATTCACTAAGCAATAATTATCTTTTTTTTTTTTTGTCATGTCTCTGAACAAATACGATCATTTGAAATCAGTGCAACAAATTACATTCTCATGTCTCCCAGGCTCTGCTTTGCCAAAACGAAACACAAAACAAGTGTCCAGGACAAATGAACACTACTGTTCGCTAGATAACAGCATTGAATTAGCACACACACACACACACACACACACACACACACACACACACACACACACACACACACACACACACACACACACACACACACATAAATGATGGTGATTTATATAATAAAGAACACTTAAAACTGATCTCTAACATATCTGCCAGTGCCATTTAAATGGACCTTATTGTACTCTGCGAAGGTATTATTCTCAGCTCCAGAAAAATAAAACTAGATCTACATATGGAAAACTTGAGTGATAATCTTATGTTTTATATAAATTTACTTTGGAAATGGAAGTGACTGAGGCAAGTGGCAGGTACGTTTTACAAAGACTAAAACATAAATCAACTAAAGAAAAAAGTACGAGCTGCAATAATACAAGCATATTAAAAGTGTAAATACATGGCGCCAAAGAAAACAAACAATTTTTATTTATAAGAACATCAACATTTCTCTATCCAAATATTCTCTAGAAAAGTCTATTTTACTTATAGGGTCTTAACCTTGAATGAATGATTGCTATCTTGCAAGCAGATTTCTTCAGCCCTCTGGTATACACTATTATGAATAGTATCTAAATACCAGTTTTATCAGTGGCTGCCTACACCTATGGATGACCAGATTTACCATGTAAAACACATGAAGGCTTATTTCTGATAATGTAAACAAGGGTTACCGGTTAAGAAAAACCCATTTAGAATAATTTATCCCATCCCACAGGGACACTTCCTATGAAGAATAAGTAATAAATAATACATTTACAATATCCATTGGTCTTTCAACTTGAACTATTCTATTTGAACTATCACAGGCGGGGGCTTTTCTTGAACTGATTTTCTTAGTTTTTCATTCAGATTTGAGAGGGGTAACCAAAGAGCATTTTCCGCAGGTTCACCGGCAAACTGAATTAAATACTGGTTTGTGCCGTCGATTGTTCTTTGGCCAAGTACCCTCTTAGTCTTGTGATAGTCTTTATTGTCAGTCGTAGTCCCATCGCTCGGTATGCTGTCAAGAGCAACACCATAACGATCAGGCAGCTTGCGTGTCCTTGATGAACGTCGCACCGTAAGTTGACCAGGATGGTCAGTATCATCACGTGGGACTGCTGACTGTCTGTCACTTAATTCAGCCATATTATCCTTGGCTTGCACATTTGGAGATAAAGGCTCTGTGTCATGATGTTGTCCATTTTCACATGTGACAACTTTACCAAGAAAATATGAAGATGGATTTGGCTGTCTGACGTATGCCATTTTCAGCCGATCAAGATGTACTGACGACTTCTGTATAGTCCCAGTCTCTGGGTTTCTCAACAGAACAAGATGTGGGCTGGTAAATCTATCTATCACAAATGGACCAGTATATTTGTTCTGTAACTTTTGTCCAGTACCCGTCCTTTCTGTCAGTAAGTACACATAGTCACCTTTCTTAATGTGTAATGGGCTTGAGTCCTTGTTTGCACGATCTTGTATGTTTTGCTGTGATTTTAAAGCATTTTTTTTCAATTCAGTACGAATGACATTCAGTATTTCTGTGTGTTTGCGAATGTAGGTGCGCATATCAACTGGAATAGTGTCAAAGTCTGTAGGCTTAGGTGGCGTTAAAGGAAATTTTGGACGTTCCGCAAATATAACATCATGCGGGGAGTAACCAGTGCTTGAATGCACAGACTGATTGATTGAAAATGTGACAGGTGACAAAAAATCAATCCAGTTGTTGCGACGTTTTTGTACGTAAGGTGTTAAACGTTCGGCAAGTGTTCTATGCACGCGTTCTGCTGCACCTAAACATTTGTGTACAAACGCAGGTGTGAACTCCTGTGGTATGCACAACTGTCGACACACTTCAGACATGCATTTGCTGACAAACTCAGACCCACGATCACTGATAAGTGTTTCACACACGCCATATTTGGTAAACAGTTGTGTGAGACCAGCCGCCACTGTAATCGTGTCTTTATTTGCCAAAGGAATTGTCACTAGATATTTACTGAAGAGGTCAACAGCGGTCAAAACAAATGAAAAACCCTGTGCTGTAACAGGCAAAGGTCCGTACAAGTCCACTTGCCAAACTTGAAATGGACCACTAGGTGTCCTGTATGCAGTGATGGTGGATTTTGTGTGATGTTTGGTCTGTTTACGTTTTTGGCAGTCGGGACAGGACCGAACATAATCAGTAATAATTGGTCCCATTCTGTGGAAAAAATAATGCTCCTTAACTCTGTCCAAAGTATCATGTATACCTGCATGTCCACTCATGGGCGAGTCGTGGTATAAACCAAGGACAGTTTTAATCATTATTTCTGGGAGAACCAACTGATACTGATTGATGTTACGACTCCGCAATGATTTCGATACACGGGAATGAAATAACAGTCCATCTAACAGTGTGTAATCACCTGACTCTAATAATAACTTCCTTGCTTTCTTCTGACTCTTAGGTAAAACATTAGTTTCTAAATAGACTATCATCGGACCCAATAACGAGTCAGTACGCTGTAAGTCCTGAACTTTTTCTAGACTGAAATCGAACGATTTAAACAAATCAATGTTGCGTGCAGACTTGTTAAATGACCCTTCTTCTAAAGAAGAATCAGTACTACCCTGTTGTGATATATCAGTGGTTTCTTTATTGTGGCTTGTCATGTCCGATTTGTTTTGACTGTCAGCTGTATTGTTTTGTTGTGTGATGGTGTGTTGTGTACAAGTATCAGCAGTATGTGACCAGTCAGTGTTTCTGTGTTCGAACGCGGCGTACGCCCTTGTCATACTTTGCTCATCAGCACTCAAGTCACAGTCTGAGAAAGTGACCTTTGTGGCAGGTCTAGAAAATTTTCCTTTCCTTTTCAAAGGGGAATCCCCTAATTTATGACCTTGTTTTGTCTGAGGAATTTCACTATCAGCATCATAGGCCTCAGTATGTAAATACAGTGACGTAGGGGGAGGCAGTAAAATATGATTGACTGCTTGCTTGTTTTGTTTACCAGTACCTATAACCTCTTGTAAGCAGGTCCCATCAGGGAAAGTTATTTTACCAATTTCCTCATTAACATAGGGAAAATATGGGTCATTTTCATCTGGGCTGGACTCAGCAGAGTCTGTATTTTTAGCAGGTCTACATCGAGATAAAGAATCAGGAACTACCATTTGTGCTGCTGATTTATAGTTGATTTCAAAATTGAACTCCTGCAGTATTGCAAGCCAACGTTCATAGATAGCCCCTTTTAAACTTTTCTGAAATAAGGGTTTCAGAGCTTGATGGTCACATTCAACATAGAATTTACGACCTCTCAAATAGGACGCACAATCAAGAACACTTGTGACAACGCCTAGAAGTTCAAGTTTTGTGGGACCATATGATCTCTGGTAATTTGATAGCGATTTTGAACCAAACCGAACAACACGTGGTGTTTCAGAATCATCCATCTTGGATGGGTGTAGCTGATACAGCATATAACCAATACCTTGACTGGAGGTATCAACGGCCAGATGAAAAGGGAGATTGTAATTTGGGAATGCTAAAGCTTCTGATGACAATAAAGCCTCTTTTAATTTGTCAAAAGCCCTCTGGTGTTCTTTTTGCCAAAGAAATGAAGTCTTTTTTCGTAACAGATTATACAAACAATTGGCCGTTGCACTGTAATTGCGAATATATTTTCGAAACCAGTTCATTAAACCAAGGTACCTTTTTAACTGTTTGGCAGTTTTCGGAACAGGGTAATCTGAAACTGCTTGAAGGCGATCGGCGGGAGGGCGCATACCAAACCGGGAAAGTTCGTGTCCAAGAAAAAGGCAACTTTCCTGTGCAAATGTACATTTGGAAGGTGACAGTTTCATACCAGCTTCTCGAAACCTATTAAACACTTCCTGCAAGTCTGACAAGTGTTGTTCGAAAGTTTCAGAAAATATGAGGACATCGTCTAAATAGCAAAGAGTGGATCTAAATGACAACCCATTCAATATTTTGTCCATCAACATCTGAAAACTATTAGGAGAGGTTTTCAGGCCTTGAGGTAACCGCTGAAACTTGTATGTGCCAAAGCATGTGTTGAAAGCTGTGTATTTGGAAGATTCAGGTGAAATACCCATTTGGAAAAAACCTGAACTGAGATCAATCGATGAGATATAATTTGGCGTTCTATGAGTAAAAGACTCGGTGAGTTCGTCAACATGGGGAATAGCATATCGAAAATCTTGTGTTTGAGAGTTCAAATAGCGAAAATCTACACAGAAACGGTACATAGACAAACTTGCCTCTTTAGACCCAGGTGTGACTCCTGATTTAGGCTTACTACGCTTAGACACTAGAACAATGGGACTAGAGATTGGAACATCTTCCTTCTCACTAACAGGTGCTATTATGCCCTGGCGCAACAATTCGTCCAGTTGGTGACGTAAAACTTCACGCTTTTCAGGTGATAATCGGTATGGCCGTTGATGTTTAGACTGTGCGTTTGGGATAAGGTGAATTTGATGCTCAACAACAGAAGTAAGACCAAGTGATGGGTTTTCATCTGTGACAAATAAATCAGTATTTCTGTACAAGCATTCCTCAAGCTGGCATTTTTCAGCTGAGGATAAGTGCTGGGAATTAATTTGAAAGTATGAAAGTAACTTGTCTCGATCTACACTGTCTGCATGTTCTTGAATGCACCTATGTCCGAAGTTAACATTTACATTAGAACAGGTGTGTCTGGTTGCCAGTCTATCAGTCTGGTAAGTTTGTTTATGCTGCTGCAGTGGTGAACTTAAATGACCCGAATTCTCTACAGGACTGACAGTAAATGTCTTATCAGTGAATTGAAATGAACCTAAAGGTTTGTTTTTATAAATTGTAATGGTATCTGAGGTGGGGTTCAGAATTTTTAAAGGAACCATGTGTGTATTGGAAACAAAAGCAATTGACCTAGCAACCATTAAGCCTTTTTTCGAAACATGAGCACTGCCAGTGCAAATACCCTGAGACCCTGCATTCATATGCTGTGGTATTTTACCCCAGACTACCGTTTCAGAATTTGGTGACAATGATAACTTCTGCTTGGAATGAATTAAAGATCGACTATCAGAAACAGACATTTTATCAAAATTGAGAACAGTACCATTCCTTTTCAAATAGTCGGTCCCTAATATCAAAGGGTGCGAAGTCTGGTCTAAAACATACACATCAAACGTTTGTATACACCCGTTTACAGTACCAGACACCCCAGCAGTGCAACTGATGTTAACTGGCTGATTGTTTGCTAAAACAATATTTTCATTACAAGAAGACACATTGTACTTGTATTTCCTAGGTATTGAATTAAATAAATCTTGAGACATGAGGTTGATCGAACTACCCGTATCTAATAAAGCAGAAATAGAGGACTTGTCAAATATAACCTCTAAAAACATAAAACTGGAGTCTTTACTGAAAACGGTATGTTCAGTTGTATCAAAAGAAGAGGTACGACTTACATGTCTCTCTGACGGGCGACTTCTAGCGCGATTTGTTAGTTCCTTTTTCCCAAGGGACCGCGCTCTGTGCCCCTTGGGTGTCTCCCGTTTCCCGAACTGGGTTTGCAATCTTTTAAAAGTTTACAATCTCGGGCCACATGTCCGAATTGGTCACATAATTGACATACTGAACTTGGATTTGGGGGCCCCGCTGCCCAATTACATCATCTTTGAATATGTCCTGGGGCTTGACAATTATAACATAGGCGTGATAGTGCGTCACTTGCTTGTCCATTTGTCCTTGGGTTACACACATGTGAAGTTTGGTGAAAATTAGCACCACTAGAACTGGTAATAAGTTTATCCAACTTATGTGTTAGATCCTGAACAGACAATTCAAGGGCATGTATTTTGCTGGCATCCGGAGTCCGTGATGCAGCTGCGACAGAGCCTACGGCTGGGGTCGCGGAGGTGGTGGAAGCACGGTATCCGTATGCCTCACCCATCTTCGCAGACGTCATGGCTGCATGTACGTCCTCCGGATTACCAGCCCGCACAAAAAATGCAAGTTGGGGTGGAAGACCCTGAATAAATTTTAACAACACCTCCTGAGAATTCTTTGAAAGTTTTCGCCCTTTTTCGATTATTTTACTATAGTAATCTTCAATTTGTTGGTTGGGCAGAAGCGTCAAACTTTGAAACTGCTCGGTTTCCACCAATAGAACTGGCTTGTTGTCCGTGCTCATGTACTTGACTTTGAACGCATTGGCTGTATACTCCCACGACGATTTGCTGTCATCTTCCAAGCAGGTAAACCATACCTGGGCTGGGCCTTCTAGGTGAAGCTGGAAGGCCGCAAGCTTTCTGGGATCGTCATCGTTGATACGATTGAAAGTGCAATATGCACAGAAATCTGACAAGAAACGCTCTGGGTCTTCAGTTGGATACCCAGAAAATTTTTGTAGTTTAATCTGTCCTGTCGGTAGATTCATGTCTCTAGTTTTGTCCGGTACAGGTAGTTGCGATGATGTAACAGGCAACTCCAAAGAAATGTCCAGTTGACTGGTAGATAAAAATGGATTAATTTCACTTATCAAGATATTTCCATCCGAAAAAGAATAATCCATTGCATAGAGGTTGGATTCTCCGCCATGTAATGTCTCATGAGGATTGTCTACTCATGTCCTGCTAACTTGGGGAATTAGCGAGAGGTTAATGACATGATGACATTACTTAATAAATGAAAAATAACTTTTAATAACAATTTCTTCACTTTATTATATAAATGATAGTTCTATAGTTAAGGTTCTTCAAGTTCTTATAACAATACTATTTTATTAAACACAATAATTTAAGATGTTACAGTCCAAAATATATAATGATGTTCTCCTATGAAGCTTCAAGATCTTACTGCTTTTTTCTCTCTCAAACCACGCTCTTCTTATTCACAAATTGATACAAGATAAGGCTACTATGTTTCCAGTGAATATTTTCCCAGGGTCAGTAGGGAGGTCAGAGTTAGTTCAGGAAAACTGATGAATCAGGTATGCTGCTTTACAAATATGGAAGAAGGAGTTCCTGGCTGGGAACCATCCCCTGACGGGGAACCATACAGAATGTTATCAACATGTGTGGGAAATAAGATAAAAATCAAAATGACCTTAAACTCTGGTAGGAGGGAAAACGGGGTTAGGCGGGAAACAGCACACATGAAACTAATTGGATGCAGAGGAGTGGGAAATATATATATCAATATATTACACATGTTAGGCTGGTACTCTGTCTAGAATACTATCTCTGACATATATAGGGATCCGTGAAATAGACCAGGGTACCAGGCTAATGCACATGTAGGTTGTCATCTCTAGATGCAAGTCCTAACGGTTTGAGTGTTATGGTCATTTTCAAATTTCAGATTTTTTGCACAGTCAAGACCTAATGGTTTTAGTGTATTGGGCATTTTCAAACTTTCACATTTTATGCCTCAGCGAGGCTATTCTAATAGAAAACTGGCATTTGTCTATTTCATGGGCAGTGCTATGATAAAGTCTGTTTCATACAATATCACACTGTTTTATATGGCATTTGTACCAAATCCAGGTAACCCACATTCAAGCAAACAGAGCAGACCCAGATCAAATGCTGCAGAATGTGGTGTCTGATCAGGGTCTGCACTGTTTGCTTAAATTAGAGGAAGTCAAGGGTTAAATCAAACATTCTTAAGTACCCCGTTCAGGACCATCTTCCCAGCCTGCACTCAGAGACAATGGACCAACTAGTACTGTCGTTGCTATGAATATTGATTATCTAAATGATAAGCATATACATTATTTCTCACTGCTTGTGCAGATTGCTAAGAACCTCATTTTGAGCACAGATTATTTATGTGAAACTTTGAGTATTAGAATACTTGTCAGGTACTATGTAAGGACACGGCCAGTGTAATCAAAAGTGATGTTCGTAGCTATTGAAGTGTACAACAAATTTAGAAGTGGCACTTTATTTGGGTGATTTGCCATCTCTTCTGATGGCTATTTTTAACTATATTTTATGGGAGAATCATAGGACCCAAGTTACTAGATTCGGTAAGGTAATGTTGAACTGTCATTAATTGGATAAGGCGGGGTATCCACATAATATTTTTCTTATTTCTCCACGAAAACATATGTTGTGGTACTTATTAGAAGCATCACGGTGAGGCGCTTCTAATGAGTATCCACAACATATGTTTTTGTGGAGAAATAAGAAAGATTTCAGCATTTTTCGGATGAAAAAAGTGCCCTATCTGTTGCTATGATGAAAATATTGAAACATCGCAAAGTAAAAAGATGCAAAGAGAGTATGAAATGAGACCAAAATAATGAGTAAAAACAATAATAGAAGTACTGTAAATGATTTTAATTTTGCATGTTCTTTTACTTTTTTATTCATTTTTTTGTCAATAATCATCTATTAGTGACTTTTGATGTGATTACTTGTACAGGATACACAATATTTGCAAACACTTTGAATCTGTGAGTATACATATTCAGAAATAATAGCAAAAATAAATGCCTTTAAAAGGTAAAGATATTTGCTGTATGTTATTGGGGTAAAAAAATCAACACAGAAAAAGTTGTCCTTTTTGCATGCGACACTCCTACTTGACCCGATATATGTCCCTACCAAAAAATATTGAATTATCTCAAACAGTCTGAGAGTCATGGTCTGCATAAGATTTTGGCAGCTGGGGAGATAAATACATGTACATAATGGAGTGAGAGTACTCTTGAACATGACATACAAATGTACCTATATTGGTCCTTATCTTGCCTCTACCAAATATTATCAAAATGTTTCAAACCATTAAGAAGTTATGGCACAAACAAGAATCTGGCTTAGAAATTCATTCAGGGGAGGTAACTAGAAAACAACCACAGCGAGAGCTGTCTTTCTTGCATGCGACACACCTACTGGTCCTTATCTATGCCTTTACCAAATATTATCAAAATATTTCAAACCATTAAGAAGTTATTGAGTGCACAAGAATTTGGCTTAGACATTTACTGAAAAGGAAAAAAAAGCAAGAGTTGTCCTTCTTGCATGTGACACTCTCACTTGACCTGGTATTTGACCCACCCAAATATTATTATATTATCTTAGACAGTATGGGTGTTATGGCCTGCACAAGATTTTGGTTTCAGAGGAGATAATTACATCACAAAAAGTGAGAATTGTCTCTCTTGTATATGACACGCCTACTGGTCCTTCTATGCCCCTACTAAATATCAAAATATTTCAAACAATTAAGAACTTATGGCATGCATAAGAATTTGGCTTGGAAATGTATTCAGGGGAGATGACTAGAAAAAAGAACAAAGCAAGAGTTGTCCTTCTTGCAGGTGACAGTTCTGCTTGACCTGATATATGTCCCCACCAAATTTTAAATCACCTCACTCAGTATGGATTTTATGGTCTATACAAGATTTCCACTTCTGGGGAGATAAGTGCATAACAAAAAGTGAGAGTTGTCTCTCTTGCAAATGGCATGCCTACTAGTACTTATCGATGCCACTACCAAACATTAAAAAAAGAAAGAAAAAAAAATCAAACCATTAAGAAGTAATGGAGTGCACTAGTGTAAGAAATTTGTTCAGGGAAGACAACTAAAAAGAAAAAGAACAAAGCAAGAATGTCCTTCTTGCATGTGACACTCCTAGTTGACCTAATATATGTCCCTACCAAATTATAAAAAATTATTAAAACAAAATATTTCAAACCATTTAGAAGTAAAGGAGTGCACAAAAATTTGGCTAAGAAATCAGTTCAGAGGAGATAAATGAAAAAATGAACAAAGCAAGAGTTGTCCTTCTTGCATGCAACATTCCTACTTGACCTGATATATGTTTCTGCCAAATATTATCAAATTATCTCAAACAGTATTGGAGTTATGAGGTGATGGGGGTGGGGGGCACCAGCTTTCGGTTTCAGGGGGGATAAGTACACAGAAAGTCAGAGTTGTCTCTCTTGCACATGACTGGTCCTTATCTATGCCTCTACCAAATATTATCAACATATTTCAAACCATTAAAAAGTTATGATGAAGTAAACAAGAATTTGGCTTTGAAATCAGTTCAGGGAAGATAACGAGAAATAAAAGAACAAAGCAAAACTTAGAGTTGTCCTTCTTGCATGTGACACTTCTACTTGACCTGATTGTTTGTGTTAAGGTTTTACGGCCCAGTCAACCCAATGGGGTCATGTCGAGCGCGGTCAGTTTACTTAACCACACGTTTACTGGGCAGGCTTAGTCCTCTAAGCGGTTAACCAGTATTGTGCACATTCTTTTGCCAGAAACTGACAACTGCCCTTCTTGAATCAGCGGAAGGGAGAGAATGACCGTAGCAAATATTTCATGATCAATCTCCACGAAAGAATGTTGCCGACTTCAGCGGGGTTGAACCCGCGACCTCCTGGTCTCCAGTCGGACGGCGCATCCAAGTGAGCCACCGAGGCCGGCCTACTTGACCTGATATATGTACCCACCAAATATTATCAAATTATCTCAAACAGTATGGGAATTATGGCCTGCACAATATTTGGCTTTCTGGGGAGAGAAGCACATAACAAAGAAATTAAGAAATTTCTCTCTTGCATCTGGTCCTTATCTATGCTTGTACCAAATAATGTCAAAATATTTCAAACCATTAAGAAGTTATGGGAGTGCAAAAGAATTAGGCTTAGAAATTTGTTCAGGGGAGATAACTAGAAAAAGAACAAAGTAAGAGTTATCTTTCTTGCATCTTATGTCCCTATCAAATTATCTCTATGGGAGTTATGGCTTGCACAAGATATTGGTTTAAGAAAAGATACATACTTAAAGAAAGTAAGAGTTGTCTCCCTTCCACACAACGGTCAGAGCTTGTTGATCAGAACCTGATATCTTTGAGTATGCTGAACATTATAAAAATATTCCAAGCAGTTTATGCGTGATGACATTTTTTCACTAACTGACCAGGGACGGACATACGGTTACACAGGTTGATTATGGGGCACTCTTAGGAAGCCATGCAATATTTCTTTCCCAGTCTGGTCCTGAGTTCAAAAAATGACAAAATTTCAACATTTTGAGATTTCTCCAAAATGTTTTTAGTTGGCATATCCATAAATACTATCAGTTATATACTATTTTGGGGGTAATTATAGAATTCTGGACATGGTCAATTATGTAACAAATTGATTCCTTCTTTTCTCTGGCCGACATGAGGCTATTCAATTGGCAATATAACCTTCATAATGGGAAATATTTGAGAAAAAAAAAAAAAAAAAGTGATACACATTTTGAACTAATATGACTGCAAAAAACCATCCAATTTCATGTAGGATTAATTTTGTTTTTCTTTTCTTGTCAAATAAAGTTTAGTTCCAGTTTTGGTCTCGTCTTTTCCCGCTTGGTCCCTGCTGTGTTAAGTACCCCACCCACTTGCTCTTTGTATAAAGTGGTTTACATTTTTGCCAAATTAGTAAAACGATGACAACTTAAGTCCTTTTAACGACAGCAATTTGTAAGCAAGTTGTTCATGAAGATAAAAACACTAACACTGTAGCTCTTTCTTTTCTTTTTTATGCTTCTGAAGCAAACTTTCTTCAGAACCACTCTCCATTTCACCATTGTCGGCCATTTTAATGACGCTCATATCAAGAACAAAGAAAATAGGCACGTCAATACAGTTTCTTCTTAAAATTGTTTTATCGTTTATTTATTAAGTGCGGAAATCTATGCCAATTTTAACACTCGATATTTTGTTTCATTCTAATACAGATGCCGGAACAGTTTTACGGTTTTTGTTCATGGTTTAAGGGACAGGTAACAACCCGGAAATCGTTTGTAAACAAGGTTGCGTGACAAGATGGTAAACCTCTAATTGCTTTATTATTTTATGGTGAACTATCTAGGTGACAGTGTCCGTACTGCATATAAGAGGATCTCATGTCAGTTTTGATGCTATATCTGACAGCAAGATGAGCTACCCTAGCTCTTAATGCTAAATAGACAGGCTTTCTTGAGATTTTTGTGAACAAGAAATACCTTTCTTAAAATGCATTTATCTATATTTACTTTCTTCTTCAAATGACGTCCTGTTGGCTATTTGTGGTTTTAATTCTGTGACTGTCCACTATAATCATTGTAACCAGTTGCAATAGTTGCTGGTCATTAGCTGTTGCGTGTTTTGATTAGTAATATATTTTGCCTCTAACCAAGTTACAGTTCCTACTGGCAGTTATAGGTTTGAATCCAAAACTTACAATTAAGTCACTGTAACCATAGTTACCAGATTACAAGCCACACTATAATTTTGTATACAATTACATGCCAAATATGCTTTATGGTGATGACAATCATGCATATAAGATAGTTTTCTGATTAGGGAATGGCTGCTAAACACATTCGGCATAATTTCGTACCTGCCAACTCTCCCCTATAAATCAGGATTCTCTGGATTTCAGGACCCTTTCCCCAATCTCTGGATCGCAGTTTAAAAATAAGCTGATTCTACTGCTTTTTTAAACCACCTTCAAATTTCTTCTTTTTTTTTAATTGTTGAAATAATAAAAAAAAAATATATATATATATATATCATTTTTTTGTCTGCGTGTTTACAGTTTTCAAGGTGAAGGTCAGTGTTTAAAGCATCCATGTGAAAAAGAAAATCACTTACTGTTTTCCTGCTTCCTTGTTTATTTGCACAGAATAGATATTATGAATGTCGATAATCTGGAGTTTATCTCAAGAATGTTTTGTGGTTCTTCTTAATGTTTTCCATTATGGGCAAACAGTACTATTGTATTTGTATGATTAATTATATATATATATATATATATATATATATATATATATATATATATATATATATATATATATATATATATATATATATATGTTTAGATTTAATATATATATATATTTATATATGTTTAGATTTAATCATTAACAGTGCAAATGATTTGTTTACCTGAGGCCTTTTGGCTTTCACCTTCTTCAGATGTTTTCTATTTAAAAAAATGACATAAAAATGTAAAATTTACGAATAAAAGATTATGCCCTTTTCGGGCCCATGTTCTCTGGCCCGCTGCGACTTGATAACTGATCGTGTTTAGATATATTTGAAATGTAAACAATACGCGTAAACACAACGTGCAAAAAGTATAAAACTTATCTTCACTATTAACACAATGTGCAAACGTATAAAGCTTATCTTTACTATCAACACCACTGTGCCCATATAGGCAATGTATACAATGCACATAAACCTTACACCGAAAGGGATATACACCAAACTGAGTGTTTTTCACCAATACATAAGGCAAATGGGCCCAACTTACGTAAAATCACATGAACAAAACATTCCACATAAGCTGTTGCATTACAAGATAAGCTTTATACTTTTTGCATGTTGATATTGTCAAATTACAGTAAAGCTTATAATCAATGAAAACAAATGTGTTATGCTGATATCCACAGGCAAATGATCAGCCTTTTATTGGTGTGCCAGTGTATTACTTAAATTGTGTGCTAAGATTTTAATTTAATACTTTAATACCATGCAATGGGCAAATTCAGCAGATGCCAAACTGATGATCTTTTTTTTCCTGCAGTTTTCCTGCAAAATATGATCTGACACTTCGTGCAAATTGTCAACCTCATGAGACAATTTGCATGAAATGTCAGATCCTATTTTCAAGGAAAAATAAGAAAAATCTTTCAAAATGTTGTCTACTAAAATCTCACTGAGATGGTTCTAATGAGTACCCACAATCTATGTTTTTGAGCACAAATAAGAAAAATAATGTATATCCCTGTGAACCCCAATTTTACTATATAAAGGTGGGGTTTAAGGGGATCAGAATTTATATTGGTATGTTTTCATGATGTAGGGCTATGGCTACCTGATCACTGGTATATTCACACAGGAACAAAATACATTCACTGAATACAGTGTTCTGTCAAACTACACCACAACCTCTTTCGATGTTGTATTCATACAAATGTATAGATTATATTGAAAAATCACCATAAATAGTCATTCTTCTAGATCTACTATATTTATTCTAATATACGCCACAGGGACATTGCAATTCATGGCTGCCAAAGTGACAGTATTAAATCCAACTTTGGACCCAAAATAAGATATTTTGATGGCCTAAACTCAATTTTGTATGTGTTTAGTAATGCTTTCCTCCCAGAAAAGTAGGAGGGGATATTTATAAGAGAGAAGACTTATATTAGAATAATTAGAATAAAAATGGTTTAAATTTTTGTTTGGATACTTTTAGGGTCCATCCACCTTTAAACTGTTTGGGAAACTCTCTAATAATGAACTGTCATATAGGTTCCAGTGTATTTACATAAGCAGTAAATGTTTATCTCATTATGAAAACACGCCTTTTCAAATATATTGAAAAGTTTTCAGTCAAAAAAAAGGAAAAATTTTAGATAAAACATTCTGATATTTTTTCATATTTCTGCTCAAAACATAGATTGTGGGTACTTGTTAGAACTGCCTTAGCGAGGCAGTTCTAATGAGTACCCAACAATCTATGTTTTTGAGCAGAAATAAGAAAAATAATGTATACCCCTATAAACCCCAGTTTTAATATACATGTATAAAAGTGGGGTTTAAAGGAGTCAGAATTATATAGGCATGTTTTGTGATGTCTGATTTAAACACTTACAGGAGTGCCTTAAATTCCTCTGTAAAATGATATATTTAAAAATATGTCTGATTGTAATCCTTTCTGATGGTACCAGACTAGCACCATCCTGCTTCAGATGATATAATGTGACATGAGATCATAATTATCTCAACTCTTAAAGCACCACACTAAATTTGTAGCAGACAGCATTCTATTTTTTTTTTTTTTTTTTTTTTTTTTTCAGAGAAAATAAGTCTTGACAGATGATTCACATGAAATGTTGATACTTATTTCCTTCAAAAAATAAAAAAAGAAAAAAAAAAGAAAAAGAAAAATTTTGTCTGCTGCAGTTGTAATTGGGCCTTCAAGGGTAACTCCACAAACAATTTGCAACAAATGCCATAAATTTTGAAATTCAATCTATAGAAGTATCTTGTCAGAAATTAGTATTTTTAGTTCAGAATGTTGTAGCTTACCAGTATTACATTCAGAATTTGCAAACTCAGGTCAGCCTGCACTTCTGTGCAGTCTTTTCAGGACGTGTCTCTGTTGCTTGACTCTGCCCTTTAAGCTTTCAGAATTCTCACGGTGAATAGTGTAAAGCCTGAACAGACTGTGAGAATACTGTCAGGGCCAAGTTGTTCAAAGTATTGCTAGCTTAACAAGCTCATTAATGACAAACTTGTTAACTGTTGTAGCTAAGGTATTTTCAAATACATTTATATTTTTGCTGCAAAAATATGAGTAGCTTTTGCAATGCAAAAGCTACTCACATTTTTTCAGCAAAAAATATCAATGTGTTTGCCATATTTCAAAATAGAAATTTTAATGTCAGCTAATGACTTTGTAAAGTTTTGAACAACTGGGCCCTGATGTGCAGGCTGATCTGTATCCACTCACATTTTATAATACAGCTTTGCCATTGTTCTAGATAAGAGCAGTATCTACTATCTAGATGAATGTTTTAAAAATGTCTCAAGGAAATCAGTGAGGCAAAACGTAGCTCTAGTTAAGGCACTTTTTTTCAGTCCAAAATTGATATTAATTGATATTCTTATTTTTCCATGAAAACGTGTGTTGTGGTACTCATTAGAATTACCTCACTGAGATGCTTCTAACGAGTACCCACAGCATATGTTTTCATGGAGAAATAAGAAAAATATTAACCTGATACCCACTCTTATCAAGGCCTATGCAGGCAAAACCAAGGAGTACCCCACAACATAATTGGACAGGTTTTTATAAAATCTGTCCTTTAAAATAGCGATGTCTGGGCGGGCGTCGGGCATCATCCCAGGTTTACCATTTTGGTTAACCTTTTTGCAAAATTATATGTTACCTTTATTTTTCAATGGATTGCTTTCATATTTGGTAGGGATGAAGAGGAGGACCAGTAGATGTTTCACATGCAGAGAGACAACGCTTACTTTCTCCGTTATTTAAAAACCCACCCATAATGCCGTTGGGCCTTTTTCATAATTTTTGTTGAGAAATAGGAAATATCAATATTTGTTTTGTTGAAAAAAAAATGTATCAAGAGCTATGCCATTGCTGTAGATGAAACAAAAATGCATTGATGTAGTTTTTATTTTTGCAAGAAACCATGTTGTGAATACTCATTATAATTCAAAGCGCTTTTCTCAACCAAAAAGTATCTATATTTTTCCTATTTCTCCACAAAAACATATGTTGTTGGTTCTCATTAGAAGTGCCTCGTCAAGGCACTTCTAATGAGTACCTACAACATATATTTTCATCGAGAAATAAGAAAACTGTTAACCTGATAACTACCCTTATCTAGACTTATGATAAGTTCCTCCTAATTTGTCTCAGATACATAATGTTTCTAGTAATAATAATAAAAAAAAATTGCTTGCAGCATGGAAGAGTGAAAGTTAAAACTACAGCTGAGCAGCAGGAAGCCAAGAGGAAAGAAAGGGAAGAAAAAGTTAAATTATACAAAGCTGCTACAAATAAAATCTTTTATAAGAAGGTAATGAAATTTTTTGAGCTCATACAGGGGTCTTGCCAAACATTTTGTCGCTAATGGGATTCATCAGTTATATCCCAGGTATATATTAACCGTTAGCACTCTTTAGGCTAATTCAGCAGAAGATACATAGATGATATTTTTTCTTATTTTTCCCAGGAAATAGGATTTGACATTTCATGCAAATTGTCTCCAGTGGGAAAACTTTATAGGAAAAATATTTCAGAATGTCATCTGCTAAAACTTTTACCCAGAGTGCTAAGCGTTAAACACTTCACTACACTTTATTCCTGTTTTCTGTAGCTAACAGTATCCATTTATTTCCTGCAAGCTGATTTTCAAAAGACCAAGCTATTTAAGTTTGAAATATATGCAGTCATATACACTGACTATTTTACAAGTCACCATGTAACAATGACAAAAAGACTGATTTATATCTATGGTAAATGTCCTAAAATTTTGTGTACCAAAATTTCTGACAAAATGGCAAATGCAAACATTGCAGACCCAGATCAGTCTGATTTATATCTATGGTAAATGTCCTAAAATTTTGTGTACTAAAATTTCTGACAAAATGGCAAATGCAAACATTGCAGACCCAGATCAGTCTGCTCCTGAAGGAGCAGACTGATCAGGGTCTACACTGTTTGCCATTCTACTGAGTATTTTAAGAAAGAACATAAAAAGCAAAATTTAGGCCAGAAGGGTATGGAATAAAGTGTTCAAAATATTAGAACAGTTATCATATATAAAATGGTGCACTAAGCATTATATAGATGCAAAGGATATCTATATTTTGATGAATTGTGTCCAATTCCAAGCACACAGTATTTAGGTGTGTTATAGCTTTTAGAGCTGGGAAATTGTCTGTTAGACAGGACACACCTTGGTAGACCTAAAACCTCTATTACCAGGGCAAATATCGTTGCTGTAAAGCTGTGGTGGAACAGGATGCCTGTGATTGTCGGTGAAAGATACAAATGTATAGCCAGTAGTTTTGGCATGTCAGAAAGGAGCATGCAAATGGTTCTGAAGAAGCATTTGCACTTAAGAAAGATTTGTGTCATTTGTTTACAGAGAAGCAAAAGAAAGGAAATGCTTTGCTCTGTCTCATATAGTGTAATACTCAATTAAAGTGACTCACTGATGTTCATGCTGAATAAATTAAGATGCCACACCTATTTCTAATTGTCAGCCAATCAGATTATTTGATCCAGATTGTTGATACATATTCACATACTGAATGACAAACAGTGCAGATCCAGATCAGTTGGCTTCTTCAGAAGCCAACTGATCTGGATCTACACTGTAAAGGCATATATCTGGGTTCAGCAGGACAAGGGTTCATAAGTACCTACAACATACGCTTTCATGGAGAAATAAGACAAATGAGCCAGAGCATGACAAAACCTACAATAATACATGCTACCAGCAAATACTTAGATCAGCCTTTGCATCAACACAGTCTGATCAGAGTCTTCCTTGATTGCATGTGTCTTGTACAGCCTCCAGGCTATCCAAAGAGGGATAAACAAAAACCCTTGCCATAATAGGTGGATGTACAGGCTGATCTGGCCGGCCTTGGTGACTCACTTGGATGCGCCGTCCGACCGGAGACCAGGAGGTCGCGGCCGGCCTCGGTGGCTCAGTTGTATGCGCCGTCCGATTGGAGACCAGGAGGTCGCGGGTTCAACCCCCGCCGAGGTCGGCAACATTCTTTCGTGGAGATTGATCATGAAATATTTTCTACGGTCATTCTCTCCCTTCCGCTGATTCAAGAAGGGCAGTTGTCAGTTTCTGGCAAAAGAATGTGCACAGTACTGGTTAACCGCTTAGAGGACTAAGCCTGCCCAGTAAACGTGTGGTTAGGTAAACTGACTGCGCTCGACATGACCCCAATGGGTTGACTGGGCCGTAAAACCACAACACAAACAAACAAACAAACCAGGAGGTCGCGGGTTCAACCCCCGCCGAGGTCGGCAACATTCTTTTGTGGAGATTGATCATGAAATATTTTCTACGGTCATTCTCTCCCTTCCGCTATTCAAGAAGGGCAGTTGTCAGTTTCTGGCGAAAGAATGTGCCTACTACTGGTTAACCGCTTAGAGAACTAAGCCTGCCCAGTAAATGTGTGGTTAGGTAAACTGACTGTGCTCGACTTGACCCCATTGGGTTGACTGGGCTGTAAAACCTCAACACAAACAAATACAGGCTGATCTGAGTCTTTGCTGGTTACACAGGTCTTATTACAGTGAACCCTCATTACAACGACAGCATTTGTTCCTAAAGACTTTGCCATTAAAATGAATTTGCTGTTGTACAGAATACTGGATGAGTAGATTGATATGTAATAAAGGGGTCTTGTTTTGTTTTTATTTCCTCATACATTGAGGCGATTCTAGCAAATATCCAAAACATATGTTTTTTAAAGTATTAAAATACAATATTCTTGCATAATTTGTGACTAATTGTTACCTATTAAGTGAAGGTTTCGTGACAGTCAAATTGTCATTATAATGTATGGTGTCATTGTATCGAGTGTCGGTATAAAGAGGGTTGTCTGTATAGGATTTGTTGTGCGCTGGCTCAAATATTTATCAGGTTACAATTCTTATCTAGAGCTTTGTACAGTAATATTCATTTAACCCTTGTCCTGCTGAACCCAGATATACCCTGCCTTTGCAAACAGTGCAGATCCAGATCAGTTGGCTTCAGAAGCCAACTGATCTGGATCTGCACTGTTTGCTATTAAGTATATGAATTTATAGCAACAATGCAGATGAAGTAATCTGATTGGCTGAAAATTAGAAGTGGGCATGGCATCTTAATTTATTCAGCAGGACAAGGGTTAATGGGAAGTGCAAGGTTGGTGATGAATGAGTCTCAGATGAACGATCTTAACAAATCATGAATTTTAATGTTAATTTGATCAAAATTGGATAAAAACTAACCAGGTTTTCACCAGCTTTTCCCTTTAATTTGAAACTTTTCATACTTTGTAGAGAGCACATGAAGTGTATGATGAAGAGGGGCTCAAACTTAGTGGAGAGATTCTGGCAGCAAATCCTGATTTTTATACGATGTGGAACTTCAGGAAAGAAATATTCCTACGTCTAAAGGAGATGAAGTAAGTAGTCGGTATTATACTTTACTGTCCCAAGGAATCAAGATTGACAGTTTTAAGGTACAAATATAAACTTGAAAGACCTTGCTGCTATTTTGCAAAGGGAGACAAATTGCACAGACAGGAAGTTGCCTCCGTAGTGTTAGTAAATTGTCTAAAAGGTGGGAAATATGTGTGTTGTTGGGGCGGGGATGGTGCTGCTCTTAAAAGGAAGAGTTTGATTCAAGAGAGATTTGTGCCCACAGAGAGCAGCTTTGTTCCTTTAAGAGTAGCCCTGATGAGAAGGGAGGCAACTGTTTTTGTCAAAATTATTTCCCTTGGAGATGTATCCATTACTGGTACATCAGATGTTAACAGTCAAAACATTGTTTAAGGTAAATGTCCCAAAATGTTGTACACCAAAATTTCTGACAAAATGGCCTATTCAAACAGCACAGACCCAGATCAGACTTTTAGGAGCAGTCTGATCAGGGTATGCACTGTTTGCAACTGTATAAAAGCACAATTTAGGCAAAAAAATACATAATAAAGTTTCAGAACATTTACTGTACCTGGTTCCGTCCAGTACTTGCACTAAATGTCTAAATCAGGAAGTCCAAGGACTTCCTAGCTCCAATATCTGGAAGTCCTGGTGATCCAATTTTTCACCCACTTTCAGAAATTCAACCTCAATATTCTTAAACTCATTTATTGAGTAAAACTGCCATACTTAAGCTAAATAACACATTAATTCATTCTAAATTTTTGTTATAAATGACTAAATATCTTTAAAAGTTGGGAGTCCCAGACTTCCTGGCATTGATTTTTGGAAGTCCCAGGGCAATTTGTGGGAGTCTCTGACTCCCAGACTTCCCTTAATGCAAGCACTGTTCCGTCCAGATTTGAGCATTCTGATAGGTTCAGGTAAATCTCTTCATGAAAGCATGTTTTACTATCGGGTTAAAATTGTTTCCATGAAGTGGTTACAAAAGCATGTGTTTCTTGGAGAGATAAAAAAAATTAAAATATGATTAAAAAAAGAATGTTATATGGAACCTACTGTACAAACTGTCTTTAAAAGTTGTCTCCCTTTGCAAAATGATGGTAAAATCTCCAGTGTATCCATTCTCCTGAACTAAAAACAGGAATTATGGCTACTGTGCTTTTGACATCCCTTGGAAGGACGTTTTTCTCTTGGCGTTTTATTCTGATTGGAAGCATTGATTTCTCATTTATGGTTTCTGTTCCTGTGCTTTGTTTCCAGATATTTGCAAAATCAATTTAATGGCCAAAAATGGTCTGACCTGGGCAATTTCTATAGTAAACTAGATGTTTGGGAAATGTTTGTTAAAACATATATTTCACTTTTCTTCACTGATTTTAAATTATCAGTGCACCATAACAATATTGTGAAAATCTCAGAAATTTTGAACAAGTGGAACTTGTTGAAAACCTGCATCCAAACTACCTGCCCTATCAATTTTTGCATATTTTGCAGCCATTTTTACCAATGGAAAAAATGAAAATATTCATTTTTTTTTTTTTAAGAAACCAGTGGCAACTGACAAGAATAAACTTTTTTCTGCATAGGTAGTTATGACAAATGGTTTTGCATGAAATAATACAAAAAGTTAGCAAGTTTACTTCTTTTATGTAAAGTACCAGACAAAAAATTACTTTCTGACAGATGTCCAAGGAGATTAAGATATATACTGAGTGGTACAGGAAATGTACTCTTAGCTGCAGATAAGGCACTGCTTTTTTTTTTTTTTTTTTGCAACCAAAAAGTACGGCTATTTGTCTTCTTTCTGCATGAAACATGCTTAGGTTGAGGCACTTTAATGAATACCCTCAATGTATGTTTCCATACAGAAATAAGAATACCTCTCTTATCTGTTGCCATGTGTGCTATACTGTGCCAAAGTCACTTCTTGACATTACGAAAACATGCCTATATAACATTGACCCCCTTAAACCCCACTTTTATATAGTAAAACTGGGGTTTACAGGGGTATACATTATTTTTCTTATTTCTGCTCGAAAACATAGATTGTGGGTACTCGTTAGAACTGCCTCGCCAAGGCGGTTCTAACGAGTACCCACAATCTATGTTTTGAGCAGAAACATGAGAAATATCAGAGTTTTTTATCTGAAAATTTTCAGTTTTTGGGGGTGAATTTTTCATTATATTTGAATAGGCGTGTTTTCGTAATGAGCAATAATCAGTATATTGTATTATAGCTAGAGATAAGAGGGTGTATCCACATGATATTTTTCTTATTTCTCCATGAAAACATACATGCGGGTACTCATTAGAAGTGCCTCAGTACCGTAAGGTATGTTTTCATGGACAAATAAGAAAAACAGCAGTTATTGTTTGGTTGAAAAAGGTGCCTTAGCTGAAGCTATGATTGTATATTGCACAGATGTGTTTCCTGCTGGAACAGAGCATCCATAATTATGACTCCAGATAAGGCACTTTTTTTTCAATAGAAAAGTGCAGATAATTTTTTGTCATGCCTGCTTTTAGCATGGCGCAATACCTGTATAGGGATCGGGCTTCAGTCAGTTTGTCCATCCAGCTGTCCCTTCGTCTGTTCGTCCATTCGTCCATCAACATTTGCGTCAGCCCTACTTTCGATCCTATGTTCAAGTTAATTTCCCAAGAACTATAAAGGCTACAGTGATGATACTTGGTACAAGCTTGCACTTAGGGATGACAACTTGGACAGCAGTATCCATATTTGAACACAACCCATATTTTACGGTTCACATTTTTGTAAATTTGTGTCAACCCTGGCTTCGACCCTAATGTTCAAGTTCATTTCTCAAAAAACTACAAAGGTTACCCAGCAGGCACATGACGTTAATACATCGTCGGCTCAACGTGGACGCAACGTCATGACGTTGCGTCGACGTTGAGGCGACGTTGTATATACGTCATATGCCTGCTGGGTACAGTAATGATACTTGGTATAGGCTTGCACTTAGGGATAACAACTCAGACAGCAGTATCAATATTTGACCTCAACCATATTTTTTTGTGGTTCATTGACTTTGTACATTTTAACTAAATTTCTTAAGATTTTGCTCCCTTGTAGATGCGACATAGCCTTTGGCAGAATTCTTGTCTTATTTCTCTATGAAAACATATTATGTTGTGGGTACTCAACAAGGTGCACCTAAGGAGTACCGATAACATGTTTTCATAGAGAAATAAAAAAAAATATTGTGTTGATACCCCCTCTTACCCCTCTTATCTAGAGCTATGTATGATACTGTGCAAATGGTGATTTTCATGAAGACAACTGTTTCTTAGTAAATGTGCCGATATAGAGCATGGGTGTATATTATTGTGTATGAAGAGACTTTTTGCTTTCTTGATTCATTTTGAAGAAGCTGAATTTTATCATCATCAGAGTTATACTGTATAAAAGCACATAGTTACACTGAAAATGCTGATTTCTGTTTATTTTCCTATGGCAGACTAACAGCAACAGACAACGTTTTAAAAAACTTATTTTATTTTTTTTTCCAAGAAAATAAGGCTTGATATTTCATGTGAATTGTCTGCTTTAATCTGAAACATAAAAAAATAAAATGGAAAAATATTGTCTGGTACAATTTTGATGGGCACTGATAATGACCAGGAAAATAATACATGTATTGATTGCTTCAAATACAACATAATATACAATAATACAATATTTTCCAGGATCTGACTGTAAGCCTTAGCTTGTCTCAAAGTCATCTCCTGGAAATCTGAAAGTCATCTCCTGGATTGTACTGTTATGAATTGTTATTTCTAGGTCAGATGATGAAATGCAGGCCATGTTCACCAATGAACTGATGTTTCTCGAGTCATGTTTACGTGGCAACCCCAAGTCCTATGGCACCTGGCATCATCGTTGCTTTGTCATGGATACGATGTCAAAACCTGATTGGAAACAAGAACTAAATCTCTGTAATCTCTTCTTAGAATATGATGAAAGAAACTGTAAGTGGGATTAAACATACACACAAATGTATACATTAAAGAAGTTGCTGGGATGTATCACATAAGATTTCGAACAAGTATTGTTGAGACATACATGAAGATTTAAATTTATTTAAACATCAAATAAATGACAATAAGCTGCATACTAAAAATATATGATAGTTTTTTTGTTGCTTTTTTTCTGTTTGCAATCCTATTTATGCCCCCACCAAATTTGTTTGGTGAGGGCTATACTGGATTAACTTTGGTTGTCGCGTCGCGTCCCGGCCCGTCCAGTCCCATCAGATTTGAATATTGCTTATAACCTTGGTTATCTTTGGTGGATTGCTTTATAGTTTGGAACAGATAGACATTGTAGCAAGATACAATGAGGGGGTAACTTAGATAATACCAGCAGGCATTTTGCATGGATTATGGCCCCTTTCTGACTTAGAAATTGTCCCATTTAGATGCATTTTGATTCATAACCCTTGTTGTCTTTGGCCGATTGATTTGAAACTTGAAACACTAGCCTGTTGTCTTACAGAAAATTTGTAGAACACATACCATTACTCTGTTGTGCATTTTTGCATGGATTATGTCCCTTTTCTTACTTAAAAATGTCCCATTTAGATACATTTTGATTCATAACTCTTGTTATCTTTGGGGGATCGATTTGAAACTTGAAATACTAGCCTGTTACCTTACAAAGAATATGTAGAATAAGTACCGTCACTCTGTTGTGCATTTTGCGTGGATTATGTCCCTTTTCTGACTTAAAAAGTGTCTCATGTAGATGCATTTTGATTAATAACTTCTGATTTCATTGAAGGATTGATTTGAAACTTAAAATACTAGCCTGTTACCTTGCAGAGATTTTGTAGAACAAGTACCATTACTCTGTTATGCATTTTGCATGGATTATGGCCCCTTCTGACTTAGGAAATGTCCGATTTAGATGCATATTGATTCATAAGTCTTGCTATCTTTGAAGGATTGATTTGGAACTTTAAATCTTTAAATACTAGCCATTTATCTTGCAGAAAACTTGTAGAACAAGCAACATCATTCTGTTTTGACTTTTGCATGGATTATGGCCCCTTTCTGGCTTAGATATTGTCCTATTCAGATGCATTTTGATTCATCGGTTTTGACATCATTGCAGATTGATTTAAAATTTGAAATAGTAACCCAGGATATTATTTATCTGAGAATTATAGAACAAGTATCATCACTCTGTTACACTTTTGCATGGATTGTGACCCCTTTCTGACTTTGATATTGTCCCATTTAGATGCATTTTGGTTTATGTCATCTTTGGGGGATTGATTTGAAACTTGAAATACTAGCCTATTATCTTACAAAGAAATTGTATACATGTAACACTACTCTGCTGTGCATTTTGCATGGATTATGGCCCCTTGCTGAATTAGAAATTGTCCCATTGAGAGACATTTTGATTAAAAGCTTCTGATGTCATTGTAGGATTGATTTGAAACTTAAAACACTAGGCTCTTACATTATAGAGACCTCATAGAAAAAGTTACATAACTATTTTATGACTTTTGCATGGGGTATGTCACCTTTTTTTAAAAAAAAAGACGGCAAATTAGTAACTTTGCCTTATATAGCTATTAAATGGTTGATTTGTGTTTGCTTTGGAACACATGCATACTATAAGATAATGGAGGCGGGGCAAAAGGTCAGTGTCTAGAACTTGGCACTGATCATGAGACTGCAAGAAGTATGGAGGTGTCATTAGACCAACTTAATGCTATAATGAGGTGATGCACAGTGCAGTATTAGACACCGCTTCTTGTCATCATAAGCATGATATAGTAGGAATTTCTCCGTCTAGTGAGAGGAGGACCTGGCCTGAAATGTCTGTGAGTATCACTAGATTGGGGTATGCAAACCAGCACTGCATACCAGTAGAATGCCTACTTTTACTTTGCTTGATGTTATCTCAAACAGGGGATATATACACTGACACTTTATGGAAAATCAGTGCTGTGATGTAGCCGTTGCTTTTGATATGCTGCACATGATGCTTAGTAGGTCAGACCTGTTAACTTGCTGAATTCCAGTTCTTTTTGTGATAAACATGTTTCACGCAAATTCCCATTTTAAGCATATTGTGGAATTCATTAATCAAGCCTTTGTTAAAAATGGTGCCTGGGTGGGGGCATGAGTGTATTTTGCACACAGGTCTAGTTATATTTGGGACTCCCAAAATCATTGGCAAAAGAACTTACAGAAATTAGTTTTAGTGGTCATGATTTTTTAATTGAATGTACTTCAGACCAAGAATTCCACATGAGCAGCGAATTTTTGTGCAATTCAGGTAGAAGATGAGGAGCATTTTGCCCTATTTTGTAGTAAATATAAGTATATAGGTTTGAGAATTATATTGTTAAATAAACTACATTTAAAGCTACCAGTTCTGAAAGTCAATACTAATGAATGTTTTAAATTATTTTATGACGATGAACCGCAGCAGTTCTGTTGATATAGAACTTATTTATCCGTATTCCCTCCATCGTCTGTATGTACGTCCGTCTGTCCATTTTTCATTTCCGGATGATAACTTGAGTAAACATCAGTGGATCAATCACCAAACTTGGTATGTGCATTGATATTATGGATATCTGGTTTCGGATTGCTAATGGGCAAATTTCATCAATTTTTTACGGAGTATCTGCCCGAGACACACCCATATTTTCGTTTCTGGACGATAACTTGGGTAAATAACAAGGGATTTAAACCAAACTTGCTATATATATTGACATTAAGGAGATCTGGTTTGGACTTGCTAATGGGCAAATTTCGTCAAATTTTTACGGAGTTATCTGCCCGAGAAATGCCCATATTTTCATTTCCGGACGATAACTTGAGTAAATAACAAGGGATTTTAACCAAACTTGCTATATGCATTGACATTAAGGAGATCTGTTTCGGAATTGCTAATGGGCAAATTTCATCAAATTTTTACGGAGTTATCTGCCCGAGACACGCCCATATTTTCATTTCCGGAGGATAACAAGGCCTTTAAACCAAACTTGCTATATGCATTGATATTATCAAGATCTGGTTTAGGATTGTTATCTGTCCATTGATATTATCAAGATCTGGTTTAGGATTGTTATCTGTCCCTCCGTCATTTTCTTTCCAGACATTTTCGGAGTGATAACTTTAATACAGAAACAAATAATTGCTGTGTCGCGGTATTATGCTTGTGGTGCTTTTATTAACAGTTATGTGCATCCATCTGTCTATTGTCTGTCCGTATTTTTGTTTCCAGATGGTAACTTGAGTAAATGCTAATAAATTTTCACCAAACTTGTATATGCATTGATATTATGGAGATCTGGTTGGGATTTCTAATGGGCAAATTTCACCAGTTTTTGACAGTTATCTGCCTGCCACATGATAGTGGCAGGGTATTATCGTTTACGTTATTATTTTTCTTTAAGAATAGTTCCCACTGTAAAGAATGGCAAATTTTTCCATGTGAGTTATTTCTCTTTTCAGTTCATTGTTGGGACTATCGAAGATTTGTTGTCCAGAGGTCAAAAGTATCAGCTGAAAATGAATTAGAATTTACAACAAACAAAATCTGTAATAATTTCTCCAATTTTTCATCTTGGCACTACAGAAGTAAGCTACTGCCACAGATTTACCCTGATGACTCTACATCAGTAGGGGTGGAAGAACATATCCTTATAAAAGGTACTATCAATATTTTTTATTTGCATTTTACCCTAAAACATGGACTTAGAAAGAATATTTTCACACTCTAGTTTTAACCCTTAGCCTGCTAGGAAAAAAATGTATCAAGCCTGTAAGAGGGGGTACCTCTTAACTTTGCCTCCAATTACTTGGAATTTTCACATACAATTTGCCGATCGTAGGTGGCCATTTTACCAGAGAAGGGATGATCATGTGACTAGAAAGTCACGTGACAGTCACGTGTAAACCGGGAACCATTTAAGACACTTAAAAAAAAAAAAAAAAAGTTACAAGAGACCATGGCCTACTGTGTACTATTGCAAATGAAATAAGTGACATACAAAGATTCTACTGTTATTCCTACTTCTTCCTCACTGGAAATGATTCAGGTGTTGTGGGCTTTTTTTCCAGAAAATCGTGATCAATCTGTTGAAGTGAGTGCTGAAATTAATGGCAGCTTGAAATTTGGTATTCTCGGTATTTTTTAGTGGGGATAAAATCCAGCACCTGACTATCTAATGAAAAGTGGCGTGTTTGTATGAAAGTAGGTTCACTCCTGTACAAGAACACATGCTCTGAATGATTGCTTGTGGTATATAGTAAGTATGACAGGCTTTAGAGTTGGCAGACCCCTCAGCATGACAATGGTCGCAATTAGCAGCCTAAGGGTTAATGCATTACATTAACCCTATTCCTGCTGAACCCAGATATGCCCTGCCTTTGCAAACATTAGAGATCCAGATCAGTTGGCTTCTTCAGAAGCCAAGTGATCTGGATCTGCACTGTTTATCATTAAGTATGTGAATTTGTGTCAGCAATCTGGATCAAGTAATGTGATTGGATAAAAATTAGAAGTGGGCAGTCCATCAATTTATTCAGCATGGCAAGGGTTAACAATTTTAAGTTTTTATACCCCCAACTTCGAAGCAGTTGAAGGGGCGTATTGCTTTTTGGTCATTCATTTTGTTTGTCATGCTTTTCTTGTCAGCAAGATAATCTTGATAACTATTTGAGCTAGGGCCTTGAAATTTGTGAGAGTACTCGGGCTGAGGAGTAGCTCACCTGATTAACTTTTGGAAAAAGAAAAAAAAACAACAAAAAAACAAAAAAAAAACTGATTAGTTTTGGTAGAATTATAACTTTTCAGCCTTGGCATTTCATATGGACAAGCACACAGTTGGGGGCATAGTGTTTTACAAACACATTTCTAGATAAGGTTCTGTTTCTGTGGAATGCCTGGATAGATTAAATTGGTACTGATAGATTTTATAGTCAAGTTTAAAGACCCAGAATTTTTTTTTTCATTGTTTTGTGTTGAAGTTTTGAAAGATCTGTATGTCATGAATGGCTAGATAGATTTACTTGTTACCTGGACTGAAAATGGAAGTGGCATTGGCATCGGTATCCACTAGTTTTAAAGATTTAACCCTTTGAATTTGAAACAGTCCATTCTACTACCACTTGATATGTCCAAAATATTACTCTATGGATGGCAAACAGTGTAGACCCTGATCAGATGCTGCATACTGGCATCAACACTGTTTGCAAAGGCCTATCTGTCCTAATACTCAGGGTTATTACGGTATTATTAGCTCGCCGGGACTATGTCCCTGGAGAGCTTATGATGTTACCCAGTTGTTGGCATCCGTGTCTGTCCGCGTCCACGTTAGCACAATGTTTAAGTTTTCAAAGGTGTGCGTCTGGCAAGCTGCGTTGTCTTCTGACAACTCTTGTATTTTAAATGGCAATAGTTTGCAGAGTCTAAGAGGGTATATTTTTGAGAGTGTGCATTTTAAATTAGATTTTTTTCTGCTTATCTGAGGCTAAAAATTCAGGGCCCAGTATTTCCAAGCACGATTAGCTTAACAAGCTCGTTAGTGGTCAAAATGATAACTGCATGTTCTAGTCAGTACAAAATCTGGTTCACAGGTATTTTTGCTGTAAACATGTGAGTAGCTTTTGCAAATGCAAAAGCTACTCACATTTTTTCAGCAAAAATATTAGTGTATATGCCATATTTAATGATCAAGTTTTAACGATACATTAGTTAACGACATCGTTAGTTTTGAACAACTGGGCCCAGATGTATGTTGTAGATGCCTTTATAGTATTCACGAGATATTACTATGGTATTCATGAGATATGAGGGTATATTTGAGCTGTTGTTTTATTTGTTATTTTATATATATATTTTAGAGTTTGAAACAGTCCAGAATGCTTTCTTTACTGACCCAGATGACCAAAGTGCCTGGTTCTACCACAAATGGTTATTGGGAAGAGGTAAGATTATCTTAAATTTACTATTCTTGGATTTTTCAATGCTCCAGATAAGTACACATTACAGTAACATGATCTGATGCCCTACGTCACATCAAGATGTTCCCAGATTTAATGGCGACATGAGTTGCTTGCATCAAGTATGATCCAGAGACCTTGGAACATTGACAGGATGTGATACCGAGCATCAAATCACTTTACTGAGTAATGATGTGCTTATTATAAACCTTGAAAAGTTAAACCCTAGTATCATTCAAAACAGCACTACACATTACGAAACATGCCTATTCAAATATATAGAAAAACTCCAAAAACTGAAAATTTTCAGATAAAATTTCTGATATTTTTCATATTTCTGCTCAAAACATAGATTGTGGATACGCGTTGTAACTGCCTCAGTGAGGCAGTTCTAATGGGTACCCACAATTTATGTTTTTGACCATAAATAAGAAAAGTAATGCATACCCCTGTAAACTCCAGTTTTTAGCTCACCTGAGCAAAAGCTCAGGGTGAGCTATTGTCATCACCCTATGTCCGTCGTCCGTCGTCCATCGTTCGTCGTCAACAATTAGTTTGTTAACACTCTAGAGGTCACAGTTTTGGCCCAATCTTGATGAAACTTGGTCAGAATGTTTGCCTCTATGAAATCTAGGTCAAGTTCGATACTGGGTTACTTGGGGTCAAAAACTAGGTCACCAGGTCAAATCAAAGGAAAAACTTAACACTCTACAGGTCATAGTTTTGACCCAATCTTGATGAAACTTGCTCAAAATGTTTGCCTCTATTAAATCTAGGTCAAGTTTGAAACTGGGTCACTTGGGGTCAAAAACTAGGTCACCGGACCAGATCAGCAGAAAACATTGTTAACACTCTAGCGGTCACATTTTTGAAGCAATCATCATGAATCTTGCTCAGTATATTTGTCTTGATGATTTCTAGGTCAAGTTTGAAACTGGGTCACCTGGGGTCAAAAACTAGGTCACCTGGCCAGATCAGCAGAAAACCTTGTTAACACTCTAGCAGTCACATTTTTGAAGCAATCATCATGAATCTTGCTCAACATGTTTGTCTTGATGATTTCTAGGTCAAGTTTGAAACTGGGTCACTTGGGTTCAAAAACTAGGTCACCGGGCCAGATCAGTAGAAAACCTTGTTAATACTCTAGCGGTCACATTTTTGAAGCAGTCATCATGAAACTTGCTCATTATGTTTGTCTTGATGAATTCTAGGTCAAGCTCAAAACTGGGTTACCTGGGGTCAAAAACTAGGTCACCGGGCCAGATCAGCAGAAAACCTTGTTAACACTCTAGCAGTCACATTTTTGAAGCAATCATCATGAATCTTGCTCAATATGTTTGTCTTGATGATTTCTAGGTCAAGTTCGAAACTGGGTCACTTGGGGTCAAAAACTAGGTCACCTGGCCAGATCAGCAGAAAACCTTGGTAACACTCTAGCAGTCACATTTTTGAAGCAATCATCATGAATCTTACTCAAAATGTTTGTCTTGATGATTTATAGTGACCGAGTTCGAAACTGGGTCACTTCGAGTCAAAAACTAGGTCACCAGGCCAAATCAGCAGAAAACTTTGTTAACATCTAGCGGTCACATTTTTGAAGCAATAATTATGAATCTTGCTCAAAATGTTTGTCTTGATGATTTCTAGGTCAGGTTCAAAACTGGGTCACATGGTGTCAAAAACTAGGTCACCAGGCCAAACCAGCAGTAAACCTTGTTAACACTCTAGCAGTCACATTTTTGAAGCAATTATCATGAATCTTGCTCAAAATGTTTGTCTTGGTGAGTTCTAGGATGTATTTGAAACTGGGTCACTTGGGGTCAAAAACTAGGTCACTGGGCCAAATCAGCAGAAAACTTTGTTAACGCTTTAGTGGTCACATTTTTGAAACAATCATCATGAATCTGGCTCAAAATGTTTGTCTTGATGATTTCTAGGTCAAGTTCGAAACTGGAACACCTGGGGTCAAAAACTAGGTCACCTGGCCAAATTAGCATAAAATCTTGTTATCACTCTAGCGGTCACATTTTTCAAGCAATCATCATGAATCTTGCACAAAATGTTTGTCTTGATAAGTTCTAGGTCAAGTTCGAAACTGGGTCACTTGGTATCAAAAACTAGGTCACAGGGCCAAATCAGCAGAAAACTTTGTTATAATCATTTTGAACTTTGATCAGAATGTTTGCCTTGATCAGTTCTAGATCAGGCTCTCAAAGTGCTATGTTGCTCAGGTGAGCGTTACAGGGCCATCATGGCCCTCTTGTACTTTATAAAAGTGGGGTTTAAGGGGGTCAATATTATATAGGCATGTTTTCGTGATGATGATAGTCTTTTTTTTTTTCTGGGGAAATAAGGCTTGATAATTCACATGAAATATCAAGCTTTATTTTCATTTTCTCAGTAAAATAAAAGGTGCTTTTAATAGCTGCTTGGAGCAGTTGAAGATGTAGAAATGTTACATGCAGGTTGCTTTCATGTTATTAGTCATCATAAACAAGCCTCATTTGATGTAGCTCTGGAAGAATCAAGACACTCAACTGATCCAACTTTTTGGATCCAACTATAAGAAACTTAACTGATTGAAAGTGGTTTCAATAATGAGTGTATACTAAAACATTTTACTAGCGATAGAATATTTGTGTCACACCACAGGGTACAAAAGTCTATTCAGTTTGACAAAAATTCAAAATTTAGGATTAGTACATGTGGTTTAATATACCTCTACATGATTTCTGCTGAAAGAATGTGCACAATACTGGTTAACCACTTACAGGACTAAACTTGCCTAGTAAAAATTGTGGTTAGGTGAACTGACCATGCTCGACATGACCACGTTGCATTGACTGGGCTGTAAAATCTCAACACAAACAAACAAACAAATAGCTGTGCATGATGGGATATCTCTAAGGGCTTCTGACAGTAGCAATGTAAATTTGCCTACAAAATAATGAAAAATAAAGTTTCAGTAAACTGCATAATCATTATTGCAATGGACCTCTAATGACCCATCATTACTGTCATGAAAAAACTTTTTCTCAGTGAAATGTAATTGGACCCTATATTTAGGTAAAGCTGTCTGTTTTTGCTGTTGAAACATATGGAAAATGGAAAAGTTTTTTTATGATGTACATTTTCACCCCCACCTCAATCCACCCCTTGCCTTAGCTAACCCCTTTTTCAGGCATTTGTGTATGCATAATTTACACAATATATGTAAGTGTCTACCTGAGGCAAGGGTTGCAGGGGAGAAGGGGGTGGGGAATGATACCCTAGAGATAAAAAAAAACAAACTATTTTTTCTTTTTCAGTGATGCAGTTTTAAGCACAGAAAGAACTACAACTGTTTAAATTGAATTATCTGAATTGCTATGTCCTGGCATATTCATTTTAGTATACAGTTTAATTAATTTGTATTGGCCTTGGTGGCTCAGTTGGATGCGCCGTCCGACTGGAGACCAGGAGGTCGCGGGTTCAACCCCCCGCCGAGGTCGGCAACATTCTTTCGTAGAGATTGATCATGAAATATTTTCTACGGTCATTCTCTCCCTTCCGCTGATTCAAGAAGGGCAGTTGTCAGTTTCTGGCGAAAGAATGTGCACAATACTGGTTAACCGCTTAGAGGACTAAGCCTGCCCAGTAAACGTGTGGTTAGGTAAACTGACCGCACTCGACATGACCCCATTGGGTTGACTGGGCCGTAAAACCTCAACACAAACAAAAAAATAATTAATTTGTCCTTATCTTTAGCCGTCTGCCAGACTTTTGTTGCAGAAACGCAGCCTCCATTCAGTACCTCACAGATATAAAGCCTGATTCAGTAATGAACATTTGGAAGGCAACAAAAGATACCTGTGCATATATTGTATATATATTATCAGTAAAGTGGAACCCCAGGTAGATGTGGGATACGCAATAGGGCTCTAGTAGTCAGATGCATTTTTATTTTTTTATTTTACTGTGAAAAAATGACCTGGGTTTTTAATTATTAACATTGTCTTGTAGATCTAATGGAATTCCAAAACTTAATAAAGTTGTGCAAAACCTCCTGTTATTTATCTGATAATCAACTTATCTTGAGCACCCGGCTACAACCAGGGCCCAGTTGTTCAAAGCGTCATTAGCTTAACAAGCTCGTTAAGGGTCATTTCGTTAACTGTTTTAGCAGATTCAATGTACAATATTATGATATTTTTTGCTGAAAAAATGTGAGTAGCTTCTGCACTGCAAAAGCTACTCACATTTTTTCAGCAAAAAATTTCAGCATATTTGCATATGACTCAATGTAAATTTTAACGAATGGTTAACTTACGACATCGTTAGCTTTGAACCACTGGGCCCTGATCACTGAACAATAACTGCTAGCACTGCTGTAGGGTCTGATAAATATTTGGAGCAAATTATATTTTTCTGTGGAAAATGTAAATTTAGATAATCAATTTTAGTCAAATAATTGGCAATAGTACATAAATCTAACTGTATATTTTATAGAGATATGCATAAACATTGATTTCACTTGCATGAAAATACGTAAAAATCCAAATCTGGATCAATTTTATTTTTCTAAAATTACCCCTCCTGCCTAATTATTCCTGACATAGAGATTCTACTTCTATACAGAACATGTATCTTCCTAAAAAATACCAAATAAAAGGGTATGGAAAAATCATAAACCCGCTAAAAAGTAGGCAGATTGCCTATGTTACCATCAGAGGTCTTTATTCCAAGAAAACGTATGTTGTGGTTATTCATTGACGTGATTCTAAAAATAATCTACAATGTTTTTGTGGAGTAAGAAAAAAAAAACAGTATCTTTGCCTTTTGGTCATTAAAAAAAAGGATAAGGGAATGTAAACAAAGGGAAATAAATGACATGGAAATATTTGCCACCCTTCTCATTGGTGTAGGGCTACGGGCTACCCTTAAGGAATGAATTTGCCCCAAGAAAAATTCTCTCCTTCAAAAATAGTTGCCAGAGATAATTTTCTGTCTGCAAAAGTTGTTTTCTTTGGAAAATTGTGACAAACCCATTATTAACCCTTGACCTGCTGAATAAATTAAGAAGCCTCAGCAACTTCTAATTTTCAGCCAATCAGATTACTTGATCAAGGTTGTTGATACAAATTCACATACTTAATGGCAGACAGTGTAGATCCAGATCAGTTGGCTTTTTCAGAAGCCAACTGATCTGGATCTACACTGTTTGCAAAGGCAGGGTATATCCTGGTTCAGCAGGACAAGGGTTAAGATTTTGTATCTGCATATTTAGGATAAATATATATTTTTTTAATACCTCTCATTTCAGGTAGGAAGAAGCCAGGTGTCAGCTGTTTGTATGTGTCAAGATACGATCTGTCCATACTTGTGTCTACAACACAACCTATCAAGGTAAAATATTTAAGGTGACCAGACCAGTTTTATAGCTCCAGATAAGACGCTTTCACTTTTTTTCAATCAAAAAGAACTGAGATTTTCTTATTTCTCCATAAAAACATATGTTGTGGGTGCTTATTAGTAGGAAAAGTTGTGCTCTGGCTTGTTAATCTGAAATAAGTTGTCCATAGCTCCAGATAAGGTGAAATTTTTAACCAAAAAGTATCGATATTTTTCTTATATCGCTACAAAAACTAACGGTGAGTACTTAGCCATAGAACTCTGTATCACTTCCCCATTTCTAGTGACATTACAAAAAAGACTTTTGAACATGAATGTTAAATATATGCACAAACATTAATTATAGCGAGCACAGCTCGCTTCACGCAAAGCGCGTCACGAACGAAGTGAGCTCTGTGGTAGAGAATATGATCAAGGAAAAGTAACATACAATAATATATACTTTCATCAGAAATCACTCTGACCAATTTTCTTCCCATTTTCTTCCCGGAAGTTGTCACCGGAAGTTGACAGGACTGGAGCGGACTTGATACTAATAAGTGTCACAAAGTGACAAGAATTAAACAAGTGTCAATAAGTGTCACAAATATATTGCTGATTATTATTTTTTTTTATTTATTATTGATTTGCATATATTTTTTATATACTGATAGTCATTTTTTAATGATGCTGTGAAGGACTTTTGAAGAGACTACAGATAGGGTCTGTACTGTGCTCGCATTTAGGCGAAGCCTATTTTCATATTACCAAGTACATGTATATGTCAGCATCTGGAAATTCTTCAAAGGACATCTTGAAATTTTTCAAACAACGTCTTGAAATTTTTCAAACAACATCTCCTCTCATACTGTAGGTGGGATTGAGCTGAAACTTGATGGGAGATATTGAAGTGACATAGAGATTCAGAATTGCTAAAATCGTATCGTTCTAATATCCAAGATGGCCGCCATGGGGGTCATCTTGAAATTCTTCAAACAACATCTCCTCCAAAACCATATGTCAGATTGAGCAGAAACGATGGGAGGTATTGGAGCGACATAGAGATTCAGAATTGCTAAATTCAATCTGTTCCAATATCCAAGATGGCCGCCATGGTGGTCATCTTGAAATTCTTCAAATGACCTCTTCCCAAACTGTAAGTCTGATTGAGCCGAAATTTGATTGAAGGTATTGAAGCACCATAGAGATTCAGAATTGCTAAAATCGTTCCATTCTGATAGCCAAGATGGCTGCCATGGTGGCCATCTTGAAAATCTTTAAACCACATCTGCTTCCAAACCCAAAGTCGGAATGAGCCCAACGATGATGGGAGGCATTGAGGCCACATGGAGATTAAGAATTGCTAAAATCATTCCGTTTCGATATCCAAGATGGCCGTCATGGCAGCCATCTTGAAAATCTTCAAACGACATCTCCTCTGAAACCATAAGTTGGATTGAGCCGAAACTTAATGGAAGCCATCTGAGCAACATAGAAATTCAAAATTGCTAAAATCCTTCCATTCTCTTATCCAAGATGGCCATCACAGTCCGTCTTAAGAATCTTTAAACAACATCTGCTCCCTAATGGTAAGTTGGAATAAGCCAAAACTTGGTGGGAGGCATTCGGGCTATATGGAGATTCAGATTTGCTAAAATCATTTTGTTACAATATCAAAGATGGCCACCACAGCTGCCATCTTGAAAATTGTCAGTTGTTATCTGCTCCAGAATGGTAAGTTGGATTGAGCCAAAACTTGGTGGAAGGCATCAGGGCAACATGGAGATTTAGAATCGCTAAAATAGTTCCATCTTCACATCCAAGATGGCCACCATGGCAGCCATCCTGAAAATCTTCAGATCACATCTCCTCCCAAATTGTAAGTCAGATTGAGCCAAAACTTGATGGGAGGCATCAGGGTGACATGGAGATTCAGAATTGCTAAAATCATTCAGTTCTAGTATCCAAAGTGGTGGCCATGATGTTAATCTTGAAACTCTTCAAACAACATCAGATTCTGAATTGCTATAGGCAATCTGATCTGATAGCCAAGATGGCCACCATGGCACAATGTAACATATTATGATCAGCCTAATCCATGTGAGTGATTTCTGGTCCGCTTGGGCTTCTAGTTTATTTTGTTTTATAGAGAAAATGGGGCTTGACCTTTCATGTGAATCATCTTGGATTTTGTTTTGAATGAGAATGTCATATGCAGCTATTGTGACTGGCACTTTAAGGGTTAAAGATTTAGTTGTAAGTAGGCATGAGTTAGAATCTGCAGTCTCTCTGGGCCAAAATCTTGCAAAAATTAAACCTTTACCAGATTCAGCAGACGACAAATTGATGATATTTCCCAGCATGGGAAGTGTTAAATATGTCTATATTTTTTTTATTGGTATTAGTCTAAACAATTTGAAAACAAATGCAATATCAGGGACCAGTTGCCTATATTCTGGAGCTTACATTGTCTATTGAATTTCTCATTTTAGATTGGTCCAGAATCATGTGAGATGATTGTTTCCATCAACGGTGAGATACATGAGGGGACTTGGTGTAACCAAAGAAATGAAAAAGATGTTTATTCCCATGTTTGGGTATCCTTTAATACTCTACATGCTGGGTAAAATTTTAGCAGATGACAATTTGAAATATTTTTCTTATTTTTTTCCAGAAAATTGACTTTGACATTTCCTGAAAATCACTTCCTCTGGAGAAATATGCATAACATATCAGTCCATTTTCTGGGAAAAATAAAGAAAAAATTTCATCAATTTGTCGTCTGCGGAATTAGTCCAGAGACTGGTAAAGGTTAATCAAGCCAGATCTTAGGAATCGGATTCGTCAAGTACTGCACTGTTTGCCATTCAGTTGGTTGTTTTTAAACTTATGGATAGGTAGTCAAATTCTGAGATCTGTTTGAAAAGGAGTTAAGGTAAAACTTCAAGAACTTGACTGCGGCTGATTTGAACTGGTTTTTGAGTCCCCGAGAAACTTCCAATAGCACAAAAAAAAACCCAAACATTTAGTGTTATTTGAGGGATATTTGAGAGAAATTTTCAAAGTGGAAAGTACATATTGAAATTTTCAAAGTGGAAAGTACATATTGAAATTACCTCATCGCAAATTGCAAATCTAATGATACATTCAACATACCATTGTTTCATAGAAGATCAAAAAGACATCCCTAGATTATCTCCATTTGCCTCCTGACCTGGTGCTATGATTATTCCTCAGTGGCTTGATCTACCCATGTCTAGAATAAAATTTCCATGGTCCCAAAGATATTCCCCTTTAGATTACTGTTCTGATGCTCAACTAACAGTTTCATTAAGAATTAATTAATGAAAACGCTATTAATCAAGTGATTTTGTATTGGGTCAGCCATGGGACAGTTGACCAAGGACCTGACTGGGCCAGTAGGAAACCACTTGATAAATAACATTACAGTACAATTCCAATGGGTACAATGCACATGTGGAAATAGGTAAGTGGAAAAAGAAATATAAATGATTACAGCTCAGGGGCAGACACAGAGAGGGTTTGTGCTGGGGTTGGTGGGGTGGGGGGGTGGGGGAGGAGTGGGGGTATAGAGTGGAGTTTTGATAAATTTGGGATACCGGATTAACCCTAAACATTCACACACAGACACCCTCCCCCCACCCTGCCCTTGCTCTTTACCATATACTTCTCTTCCTCTATGAATGTGTGTGAAATTGCTTGATGAGTAGCAAACAGTTTAGACCCTTATCAGATGCCACATTCTGCACTGTCTGATCTTGGCATACACTGCTTGCTCAGCTATGTTTTTTTGAATGTGTTAAGTATGCCAATTTGATCAGATCAAACCCCCTCAGAAATCATCCTGGATCAGACCTAGGGTAAAAATAAAATTTGATTGCTTTTTGGACAAGTTTTTCATGGAAAAGTTCAATCCTTTAAAAAAAAGCAATATCCAGGTGGGTGTCAGGCAGGCGTCTTGCATCGTCCCAGGTTTACTGTTTGATTATTCTTTTTCCAAAGTGATATGTTACCTTTATTCTTCAGTGAATTGCTTTCGTATTTGGTAGGGATGAAGAGGAGAACTAGTAGGTGTGTCATAAATTATGTACTTATGTCCCCTGAAGCCGAAATCTTGTGCATGCCATAACTCCCATACTGTTTTAGCTAATTTGATAATATTTGGTAGGGCACATATATCAGGTCAAGTAGGAGTGTCTCATTCAAGAAGGACAACTCTTGTTCTTTTTCTAGTTATCTACCCTACAGATTTCTAGGCCACATATGTCAGGTCAAGTAGGATCATCACATACAAGAAGGACAATTGCTTTATTCTTTTTTCTAGTTATCTCCTCTGAACAAATTTCTAAGCCAAATTCTTGTGCATTTCATAACTCCTTAATGGTTTGAAATATTTTGATAATATTTGGTAGAGTCAGTAGTGTCATGTCGTGTATTTTGGATGGGTTTTGGTGAAAAAATTCTGTCCTTTAAAATAGCGATGTGCAGGCGGTGGTGTCGTCCGAGGTTTATCTTTTAGTTAACCTTTTTTCAAATGGGGTTAAACCTGCCCATAATGCTGTTAGGCATTTTAACTTCATAATACATTAACCTATAGATAATGTGCTATTCTATTCTGTTTTCACACCTTCCACAGAAAAAACGACCTTTCAGTCGTTAATTAAAGTCTTAAACCAGAAGGTCCCTTAGGCAATTACCTGTGTGACGTAACTCTTCCCGCTCAATTGACCACGTGTCAGTTTCTTTTCTATGGACAAAGAAATTCAACAAGGATTATTTACCTGTGATAGAAATTTGGATTATTTCTTTCCTCACGGATAAATTTATGTATCCTTGTGTTTCTTTTGTTTATTTATCACTCCTTTCACTTTCTGTGTTATTATTTAAAATTTTCAATTTTCGATTTCATGTATTTTTGACTGGTCTTTTTCCACATGCGTTTTTGCAACTCTCGCTATTCGGCACAACGCTCGTGCGCGATCGGTTCGATAGTCGTGTTTATATATGCAGAATATTTTTGTTCTTTTCGTTCCAGGTTATTCAGCAATTATGATATGTTTTTCCTGGACTTTTGTTTGCAGAGATCTTCAGTTGGCTAAAGATTCTCATGGTGGAGAAGCTGATTGTAAAGAACTTGTCAACCCTTGATGGGTTATAAGACAATTCTTTACTGATGGGAGCCCCACCCCATATGGCTATACTGCCGGGGTAAGACCCATCAAGGTGGCATCTTTGGGTACTTAGTATCCGATAAAGTCTAAGTCCACCAGTCACCAGTCACCAGTCAATCAGCTTCACCAGTCACCAGTCAATCAGGTGCCAGTCAACCAGGCACCAGTCACCAGTCATCCAGGTGCCAGTCAACCAGGCACCAGTCACCAGTCACCCAGTCACCAGTCACCCAGTCACCAGTCACCAGTCACCGATCAACCAGGCACCAGTCAACTAGTCTCCAGTCAATAATTTAATTATTTTCTGGAAAGACTTAGTTTCTGACATATTTCACCGGACAAAATAGTCACGTATACTAACTTCTGGTCATTATGTCTAATTATTAAAAAAATTTTTTTCACTGGGCAAAGTATCAGTAATATTTCTGATACTTATACCTGGTCATATTATTATATTATTTCTGATTTTTCACCAGGCAAACTTTTACAGAAAGTGTCTGGTCAATTTTTGCCTAATAATTAATTATCTTCGGGAAAAAGTTTCGAATACTTGTGCCCGCTCAGTTTTCATATATAATCTCCCTTTTTCATCGGACTAGAGTTACGAATACTACTATCCGATCAATTTGTCAAATTACTTGTAACTTTACCGGGCAACAGTTACGAATACTAGTGTCCGGTCATTGTGTCGGGTAACTAGTGTCAAAATAATGATCACTAATTCCCGAACAATCTATTATCGTTCATAGAGCTCCATTCACGTTTAAGTCAATGGATATAGGTTATTAAGTGAAATACATAATAACTTTTTATACAAAAAATTCTGTACAGTCTTTCCCAAATCAGACTAGAATCTTTAATATTCCATTGACTTATTATAGGTGTGTAATTCCATTAATATTTTAAATTAACTTATGTTTTATCTCTTTTATCCGCTAGAAAGAGTTAAACTTCGACTATAACAAAATTCTTACCGGGCAGCAGTTCGTAGACTAGTGCCAGGTCATTCAAATGATGTTTTATCTCTTTAATTCGCTAGAAAGTGGTTAAATTCCGGCTCTAACGAAAATTTCATCGGGAGGCACTTCGTAGAGTAGTGCCAGGTCATTCTAACGAAATTCCACCGGGCAGTAGTTTCGTAGACTTTGTGTCGGATTACTAGTGTGCGAGTAGTAGTCACTAGTACTCGCTCAACATATATTTATTTAATAACCACTATAGAAATGTATAGTCTTGGATTATAGGTTATTGAATGACAGCGATGGGTTCTAATACCTAGTAGCCATTTATATTGTTGAATTCTGTCCAGTCACTTTTGAACTTGACTTTAATTCTATATATATATTTATTATTGAAAATGAATTAAGAATTATCGGTTACGATCAAATTCGCAATTCATTCACTAAGTGTAGAAGATACTTCCAGCTATAATTATATCTCTTTTATTCGCTACAAAGAGATTAACTTCTTACATATTCACCTTATTCGGCTCTAGGGCAAAGGTGAACTATAAAACTATCGTTATTTATAAGAAGAAAAATATACACGAAATATAAAAAATTTTCTTCTTTCCTCCCCTGTTTTTCTTCTACATGCTCCGATATGTAATCAGCATGTAATCTAAGGAGTAAATTGACAAGAAAGTAGCAATCGATCTTTTCTACTTTCTATTAATTTTTCATTCTTAAGGTATCGGAAATTTACACCAACCAGATAAATAAATTAACAGTTTATTTATTTATTCGCTACCTCTCTAGATTACTACGATTTAAAATTCTAGTTGAGGTACATATTTTCCTTTTGCCTTTTCTACATGGAAAATAGTTGATCCGATAAGCTATTATTCTATTTTATACTATCTTTTGATTGATTATATAAGAGTCTAGGTCAGTCGTGCTCTGTCTAAACTCTGCTATAAAATAATAAATAAGAAAAAAATCTTATATTTAGGCATAGATATAATTCGATACGTTCTTTACTTTGCCTGTTTTATTTTTTCTTCTGGATCATTTAAGACTACGATAGCAATATACCAGATATTTTTGCCTCAGTAAGAATCTATTACGCTGAAGATTCTTCATATTGGAATAATAATTTTATTATGATTATAATTCTAGACCCAATTAATCCTCGTATATTATAGGTCTACTTTACCTTATTGAGGAATAGTTTTGCTTCGACTAGCTCTATACCTCTAATATTTTATTCATAACTAGAGTCCATTTCAATCAAAATTTTCTTGCACTTTGGTATTGACAATGGATACATATTTAGTAAAGGCATTAATTATTCAGTACGTGACAGATTATTATTGCCTAAATTAGATATTATATACAATACTTTCCTTTTGATATTTTGTTTTATTGACTTTGTAACTATTCAGAAACTGCCAAAGTCAATCATTTCCTTCCTCTAAACTTACCGAAGCTCTAGATTATGTTGATATATATTTTTGATATATGCTTAGAGGTTAATTAACGAGAGTTTACCTCATAATAGCAGATATTATTATAATTATATTAATCAATCTATAGTCTAGGCTAAGACAAAAGGGAAAACATCCTTAATTACGAGCCGGTAAAGAATTAAGACACTCTTTATTATCTCTTTACCCCTCCTTTATGTTTACATTCGTTAAAGGGATCATAGTAATTCTCGCTAAGAGTTCAAGTTCAGTTTGCGAATAATGCAAAGATTAATATCTTGATTTCCAGCCCGCATCAAAAATGGTCTATATATATAGATAAATATCTTTTCCGAAACTGGATATTTATTTATTTTTCCACACAATAAGTCATTTCAAGATGTCGATGATTTTGAAATGCACTGCTTCAATTTATAATATAAAATATGTTTATATTAACTTCACAACTTAGTAAGTGCTGCACCTACGTTCCTGGTCAGATCTTACTTTTGTGATACGTTTTTGAACATACCGAAAGTTTTCTCTGATTATACATTCGGTAAATAAACTTTCGAGTAGTATTTATGCCTTTAAACATTCAGATTATTTGATAATTGTTGGAGATAATATATTATTCCGATATTTATATATCTATCTTCATTATTTATCTTTCTCATCTTACTTTTAAATTAGATTGACCTTCTCGCTATGTTCCAGGTTTAAATCTAGCTAACATTGTGGAACAGTCACTTTTTTATTTCCTAAACAATATTTTAACATTTTTCTCAGTATTCAGAGCATAACGACTTCATGAATACTTGGAAATAATTCAATTCTACGCTTGTTAAACTAAGCCTAAAACAAGCCCTAGTTTTTTAGAATGGATATTATCCTTCGATTCAGTTCATCGAGATACATCCTTTTAGATCCCATTATCTCTATTTCAATCATTCAAAATTCTAATGACTAAGTACTCCTTTTCTACGTACGAATACAGAATATCGAGTCACTGTTGCTGCATATTGGTTAAAGATTAAACAAATTTTATCTTAAACCTATATGACGTTAAATTAATTATTATCTCTTTCATATACATGTTTTTACCCTTCCGTCAGGGATCGCGGTAATAATATTATTACTCTCTATGGTTTACACATAGATCTCGAGAGTATATATATGTATTTTCTTCCTGAACTCATTTGCGAGTACGTAATTTGATATTTCAGGAATTACCAATTATGCAGACATAGATTTTATTCTATTAATATTCAATTCTAAAAATTTGATTGAATGTTTATCTATAAAATGTCCGGGCAGTAATTTTATAGAGAGTTATATGTTTAATAATTCCTTGCTTAAATAATAGTTACGCTTAACCTATTATTTATAGCGGGAATTTTGTTCAGTAGTATAATTTTTATTTAGTATTAATATATTTCTTACTATTCTTAAATATGCGTATAGAATAGTAATACTATCTCTTAACTTTTAAATTAAGTGTTTTTTGAGATTATTAATCAGTATTATTGTATAATCTTTCTTCAGAGATTATCACACTATTACTTTTTCTCTGAGTCCTTCTCTTTTTATGAACATTTTGATTCGTATCAAAGTGGATTTTTTAACATTTCTTGATTTCCATGATTATTTACTCAGGAGTACTTTTCATGGCAATCTTCTGGTATAGAAAGATTCTATCCAGCTTATTTATTATTGCTTAATCTTATCAATACGGTAAGATTTAGCCAAACTATGACCGTCATACAGTTTGCTGCGATCAACCTTATTCTTATCTCTCTTATTCTCTGTCAAACTCTTACGTTATGATGTTGACAGTTTATTCTTTATTTTTTTGTCAGGACATCAAACGCTTTTATATGTCTATGACAAAACTAATTATCAATGGTTTAGGTTGTTTTTTCTTCCCAGCAGTTATATGCAAACTCTGTATTATTTTATTGCTTGACTAAAAATTCGTTATACAATTAGTCTAGCAATAGTTTTAACCATTATGTTTGTCTATATTTTTTTTTTTTTTTTTTCTTCTGATGAATAACTTAGTTATAGTTAAGTTAACTCCATCTACTTTTATTATCTTCCCTTCTTTAATTTGATCAAGGGAAATAATTACACATTATGGTTATTTTAAGTCTGTGTCTGTTCATTGGAAACTGTCCTGTCGCTCCAATTAACAGAATCTAATTAGTTTATAATTCTAATAGCTTAGACTATTACAATTACATAGCTTCACATATCTAGAATTTTATCCAAAATATCTACATATGTCAGTTATCTATAGGAAACTCCACCGAGTAGACTTTTCCTTATTTATTCAAGATCCTACATAGACTACTTACAGTGTATGGTCTTGGCTTTTTGTTTTACAAATTTTGTTTTGAAAATATTTCTATATTCCTAGCTTACTTTGCGATGGAATATTTATGTTATGTCTCAATGACTCCCTTTTCTTTTTGAAGCCAATTGTTGTTTCCCAAAAAGAAAAAAAGAGGTGTGTGGGGGGGGGGGGGCAATGTTTAGGTCTCTGAGACTTAAGAACTGGCTTCCTCTAGAGTCTACTAATATATATAAGGTTGTTAGATCATAACACCTTAAAGATATGCTATTTTGTGAATCTAGATCATTCTTTCTATTAAATATAGTATTAGAATGTATCTGATTCCTTTGAGTTTCCTGAGTCTTAACCAGAAGTGGTGAGATATTATTGGTGTTAGAATTAGGAGAGCACCTCCCTCCTATTCTGCAAATTCTAGCACATTATCTATAGGTTAATGTATTATGAAGTTAAAATGAAGTTTTTTAAAAGTAAAACATATTTTAACGAGTAATACTTAACCTATAGATAATCAATTATCTCCCTCCGCCCACCCTTGCTTATCTCTCCTAATTGTGTCTATTGTTTTACACATAAAAGAAACTGACACGTGGTCAATTGAGCGGGAAGAGTTACGTCACACAGGTAATTGCCTAAGGGACCTTCTGGTTTAAGACTTTAATTAACGACTGAAAGGTTGTTTTTTCTGTGGAAGGTGTGAAAACAGAATAGAATAGCACATTATCTATAGGTTAAGTATTACTCGTTAAAATATGTTTTACTTTTAAAAAACTTCATTTTTATACCCCCGGCATACGAAGTATGCAATGGGGGTATATAGTTTTTGTCTTTTCTGTGTGTCTGTCAGTCAGTCTGTCTGTCAGTCTGTCAGTCTGTTAACATTAATTTTGTGTCAAAGATATCTCAGGAACTACTTTACCAGGAAACTTTAAATTTTGTACACATGACAAGTATGACTAGTTGTATTGTGGGAAAGAAAATAAGGGCCATGGTGCCAGGTCCCTTAGAGTTATTTCCCTTTGTTGTTCTGGCTATACTGATGGCCATGACATTTATTTGTGTCAAAGATATCTCAGGAACTACTTTACCTAGAAACTTGAAATGTTGTACACATGACAAGTATGACTAGTTGTATTGTGGGAAAGAAAATAAGGGCCATGGGGCCACATATGCTCACTTCATGGTCTAGTTCTTATAAGGGTTAGATAATTTCCTTAATAACTTTAAGATATTCAAATCATCAATTGAAGATGAGTTGTTTACTGATGACACACTGGAGGTTGTAGTAACAGCAGATGACAGTGAGTGGGGATCATCTGACACAGTCAGTCTGGTAGCTGACCAGTCTGAGGCCTGGACTGTGACAGAAGCAGACCCTGGCTCAAGATTTAGGTAAGAGTGAACAGTAAACATACCGTATTTACTCTAAACATTGAGAAACCTTAACTTCTTACCATTCTTCTTATAATTTGTAAAAGTCAGTTCCACTACCCGTTGATGTGTTTAAAATATTGCTGGACATGTGGCAAACAGTGCATTTGCAAAAGCTACTCACATTTTTTCAGCAAAAATACCTGTGAATTTGGTATTGTACTTACTAGAACAGTCAACATTTTGACCACTAACAATCTCGTTAAGCTAACGATGCTTTGAACAACTGGGCCTTGAAGAATTAAGAAAAAAAATTTCTGGATCATAGTGCCGAGGAGAGGGGATATCAGGTAAATATTTTTCTTATTTCTCCAAGAAAACATATTGTGGGTATTCGGCCTCAGCAAGGTACTTCTAATGATTACTCAACATGTTTTCATGCAGAAATAAGAAAAATCTCAGTATTTTATGCTGAAAAAGTTGCAAAACTGGGCCCATTTGTTCAAAGCATTGTTAGCTTATCGAGCTCCTTAAGGGTCATTTCGTTAACTGTTTTAGAGGATTCAATATACAATATTCTGATATTTTTTGCTGAAAAAATATGAGTAGCTTTTGCACTGCAAAAGCTACTCACATTTTTTCAGCAAAAAATTTCACCATATTTGCGTATCACTCAATGTAAATTTTAGCAAATCGTTAACTAACGACATCGTTAGCTTTGAACAACTGGGCCCAGGAGTTATGCTGGATACACCTCTTATCTACATCAGTAGCCACATCCATGAATCATTTACAAACTTGAATAAGGCCCAGAAGGCTTTATGTTAAGTTTGTGAGTGATTTGTCAGCATTTTCACATGCATGAAATCCACAAAAATAAAATCAGTTTCTCATAATCCGGACTCTGTTGTGTTTTTATTAATAACATCATTTATATACCGTATTTGACATAATTACTGCACTGTGCGCTTAGGTTTTTCAAAATTTCTGAGAAAACCTGTTGTAAATAATGTCTCTTATCTACAAAATGTCATACTAAGGGTACACTTTAAACAAAGATCGGCAAAGGATTTATTTGATGCTGTGAATGCAATTTTTTTCTTATTTTCTTTATAAAAGCATATGTTGTGGTTACCCATTTGAATTGCATTGACAAGTCAATGCAATTCAAATGGGTACCCACAACGTATGCCTTTAAAATGAGGTAGACAAAAAGTACAATGGCTGTGATCTACAGAATTGTTTGACTGTGTCTTTATAGTGGTATATGAGGTAATTAGGTCGAATACGTTTGCTTAATTTAGAGTCCTATGCAAAGAAAATAGTTCCAATATTCCTGTACAGTGGATTTATAGAAATATATTAAAATGCCATTTTGAATTTGCTTTTGACCATCAAATTGTGCTAAATTAGTTGAGTTGGAATTAAAATAATTTCAGTTGTACTGCATGCACTGAATGAAACTTTGTATTTTATCTTGTATTCGATAATTAATGGGCTGATGTCAATAATTATGAAATTTTGGCCCCTAAGAAATATTAAAAAAAAAAAATGATTTCCCTGCCTCAGTTTCAGTGTCTTCCATTCAATTCAAATGAAATTGATATTGGGTTGTTTAGTAGTTAAAAAACCCAGCTTTGTTTTCAAAACAGCAATGTGTTGTTTCTGATTTTTATGCTCTGCCACAAAAAGTGGCGAGGTATGTTATACTGTCTGAAATTTTGAGTATCCATCTGTCTGTCCATCAGCACTTCATAAGTTCCTGTCCGCTCCATGACTCCAATACCGTTTGAGTTTTTTTTTCACAAAAATTCACACCTATGTAAAGCACTATCAGATGATGTGCAGAACACATGAACCCTAACTCTGGTTTACATACTTTTGGAGTTATTACCCTTTGAACATTGAACATAGTCATTTCTACCATGTATTTATGTTCGCTCCATAACTCTGATACCATTCGTGATATTTTCCTGAAACTTCACACAAATGTAATGCACTATTAGACAACATGCCGAACACATGAATTGTAACTCTGGTTTACCTACTTTTGGAATTATTGCCCTTTGAATAGTGAACATAGTCATTTCCACCTTGTACTTGTGTATGCTCTGTAAGTTAAAAACCCTTTGAGATATTTTCATGAAATTTCACACAAATGTAAAGCACCATGAGATGATATGCAGAACACAAGAACGAATTACTAGTGTCCACTCTGTAAGTTAGAAACGGTTTGAGATATTTTGATAAAATTTCTTACAAATTTAAACCTCCATGAGATGACATGCAGAAAACATGAACTGTAACTCTGGTTAACCTAGTTTTGGAGTTATTGAACATTGAACATAGGCATTTCTACCATGTACTTGTGTCCTCTCTGTAAATTAAAAACTCATGAAATTTCTTATAAACATAGAGCTTCATGAGAGGATGTACAGAACACAAGAACTGCAGCTCTGGTTAACCTACTTTTGGAGCTACCACCCTTTGAACATAGTAAATATTACAAATAGCATGTACTCATGTCAGCTCTGTAAGTTAGAAACCGCTTGAGATATTTTGGTAAAACTTCACACAAATGTAAAGCATTATAAGATGAGGCACGGAACACAAGAACAGTAACTCTGCTTAACCTACTTTTGGAGTTATGGCCATTTATAACTTGAAAACTGAGATATTTTCTTGAAACTTTATGCAAATATATATCACCATGATATGCTGTGCAGAACACAAGAACTATAACTCTGAATTACTTGCTTTTGGTGTTACCACCCTTTGGACATTGTAAATAGTGATTCCAGTCATATACTTGTGCCCTTTCTATAACTTGAAAATGGTTTCAGAGATTTTCTTGAAGCCTTGCAAAAATGTAAAGCACACAAGATGTCATACAGAACACAAGACCATAGGTCTGGCTTAATTACTTTTTGAGTTATGGGTCTTTGAACATTGAAATTAACAGTTTCTGTGATATACTTGTTAACTTTACACAAATGTGAAGCACATGAGGGGATTTGCAGAAAACGAGAACTGTAAGTCTGGTTTATTTAATTTTTGAGTTATGGCCCTTTGAACATTGAAAATAGTCATCTCAGTCATATATTCGTATCAACTTTATTTAGGGAAAGACTAATGCACCTTCCCTTTTATTTCATTTTTGACAGAGTTATGACACTTGCTTGATTTAAGTGCACTGGCTGAGCATGGTGCAGTGCTTGCAGTGCTTTTATTTTGAATGAGAATGTCATCTACTATAACTGCTTGGTGTTTTAAGGGGACAAATAGACCTGTCAGATTTTCCACCATTTTTAATGAGGGAGATAACTTTTGTGACTTCCTGTTTCGTTTCCTTCACACCAGATCTCTTCTGCTGTAAAAGGAAAGAATTTACCCCAAAGTGTAGCATAATCTTTCCTTTTAGAGTAGACACATTTTCAGAGGAGGCAGAAACATTTTTGATAGAGTTGCCACTCCTGAACATACCCTTTACTATTTTCTGTGCGAATTCAGCAGACAACAAATCAGTGATATTTTTCTCTTTTTTTTTTCCAGAAAACAGGATTTGACATTTCATGCAAATAGTCTCCACTGGAGACAATTTTCATTAAATGTCAAACCCTGTTTTCTGGGGAAAATAAGAAAAAAAATTCAGTGTGTTGTCTGCTGAAAATTTTTTACTCAGAGTGTTAAGCATTATGGATTAATCATTGATTGTGTTTTGAACAGACATGAGCTGAGTGCGGCAACATCATCTACTCTACAGAGAGAGCTTGAGTCTGTTCAAGAACTGTTCGAAATAGAACCAGATAATAAATGTAAGTCTGTTTTGTTTTCATTACATGGATATCCAAGCATACTGTAAGTTTTGCAGACTTGTAAGTTTTGTTTGTTCAGAGTTAACATGTTTATCCTAAGTATTTGGACAATTAACCTTAAAGTGCCATTCAAATCTTGCAGAGAACATTCTAAAATATTCTTTCTTTTTTTATTTTCCATGAAAATAAGGCTTGAAATTTCATGTGAATTGAGCAGACAATTCACATGAAATTTCAAGCCTTATTTTTCTCAGAAAAATTAAAAAAAAAAATAGAATGTCTGCTGCTGATGTGACTCAGGCTTTAAAGGTTTTGCCAAACAGAGAAAATTGTTAATAAACTCAGAGCCTGCACTGTTTGGTGCTTATAGACACATTTACTATTGTTACATAGTGTGTGTGTGGGGGGGTGTGGGTGGGGTGGGTTGGGAGGTCGGGGTGGGTGTTCATATATATGCCTGTCTTGTAATTATGTTTTGGTTTCTGACTGGGAGGGGTGGGGTGAGGGTATCTTGTTAGCACTGCTTATTGACATTTCTTGTTTAAATTGGTTGGATAAGTAGGATAAGGTGTCCAGATATTTTGGGTTACAGTAGGAGCTACCATATTGTTTCAATAAATTGGAATGTAGTTTCATTTGTTTAAAATAAAAAAAAAATGAATTTGTGTATAGACTTTGATGCATTTTTGTGCTAGCATGAAAAATTATTGTGATTCTTCTAAGGCAAGTGAAATCATTTCAGCATGGCATTAAATAAAATAGAATGAAGCAATTAATTTCTATAAACAATGCATTATACAGTACAAATCTCCCACAATGTTGTTATTTTATATTTATTACAAATGACATTTTAATAAATAGATCATGGATTGACCCCTGAGTTTCTGTAGTGGACTCTTCCACTCTTAAATTTGGACATGTCCACTGATGCAAATTAAGGGTTTTGGCCTAAAATCAAGAACAGAATGGCAAACAGTGTATATCCAGATGAGACAGCTCATCATGAGCTGTCTCATCTAGATCTTCACTGTTTGCACAGTCATCTGTTTTGGGTTGGCAGGGCTGAAAGGGTTAAAGGTCATTTTAGTTTGAACCCTGAAGTTCCAACACAACAACAGTAGACAAAATTCTCAAATATATTATGCTTTTATTGTTGTTTTTGGGGGTTTTTTTTGTTGTTATTTTTTTTTTTTTTTTTTTTTTTTTGAGAGAGAATAAGGCTTGACATATTATATTAATTGTCTGCTAGAAATGTCTAGCCTTATTTTCTCTGAAACATAAGAAAAATATTTTGGAATATTGTCCACTACAATTTTCGACTTATCATTGTGGGCATTCCATTACAAAACCAAGTTAGTACACCATTTTGACACAAATGACCCTCATAGGTTGATGTGTCGTTAAACCTGAACTCATCATGCCCACTACAATTTATGAATTTATGGCACTTAAACCCCCTTTAGTCTGAGACCCACAAAAGGGTAACTGGCAAACAGAGCACAGCCAGATCAGATATGGCATTCTGCCGCATCTCATCAGGGTCTACACTGTTTGCATTAACTACTGGAACTAAATGGGTTAAGGCTTTTCCAGCATTTTCTGACTCAGATGACTTTGTATTTTTGTATTTTGCTTATTTTAACCCTGGTCCTGCTGAACCCGCATATGCCCTGCTTTTGCAAACAGTGTAGATCCAGATCAGTTGGCTCCTGAAGAAGCCAACTGATCTGGATTTGCACTGTTTGACATTAAGTATGTGAATTTGTATCAACAATCTGGATCAAGTAATCTGATTGGCTGAAAATTATAAGTGGGCGTGGCATCTTAATACATTCAGCATGCCAAGGGATAATGTCACATGATAAAAAGGTCTTGCAATTGTGGACAATTAATATATGTAATATATAGGCTGCGCCATGTGACAATGTGTCTTCAGGCATATGCGGACAGCGAAGGCCCAGATCAGACTGCACGGATGTGCAGTCTGATCAGGGCCTTCACTGTCTGCTAACAGAATCATTGGATACTACAGAACATATGAATGGAGAGCAAAGGCCCTGATGATACTTTGCACATGTGCAGGATGATCTGAATCTGTGCATTTTGTTCTTTTGAAGACACTTTTTAGCTTGATACTACCCATATACAGTAGACTCTCATTATCTCAAACTCCAAGGTACAGCAGTTGTCAGTTTCTGGCGAAAGAATGTGCACAATACTGGTTAACCGCTTAGAGGACTAAGCCTGCCCAGTAAACGTGTGGTTAGGTAAACTGACTGCGCTCGACATGACCTCATTGGGTTGACTGGGCCGTAAAACCTCAACACAAACAAACCAAAATTTTCAGTTTGAGATAACAGTAGTTTGAGATAACAGGAGGTGAAATGTGAAGAACATAAAGCACATAATCCAAAAATTAGTTTGACTTAAGCAGCAGTTTGAGTTATCAGCAATGAGAGTCAACTGTATTGATATGGTAAATGTCCTTAAATTTCCAACACCAAAGTTTCTGACAAAATGCTATATATGCAAACAGCGCAGACCCAGATCAGACTGCTCCTGAAGGAGCAGTCTGATCAGGCTCTTCACTGTTTGCCATTCCATTAAGCATTTTAAAAGACAAATGCATAAAAAGCAAAATTTAAGACAAAAAAGTATGGAGGAAAGTGTTCGAAATTTCAGGACATTTACCGTTCAACTGTTCTATTTACAGGGGTTCTATTGACAATTGTGTCTTTAATGAAAGCTCTGGATCCCTTTGAGTATGAGGAGGCAATAAACGAGTATATTGAAAAACTTCAGATGATAGATCCAACAAGGCTAGCCTACTACAAAGATTTAAGTAAGTTAGATTCAATCCAGGGCATTGAATAAGCTTCAGAATGTTGAGACATTATTATTAGCTCACCTTGGCCAAAGGCTCCATGGGAGCTTATAGGATAGTATAGTCTGTTAATCCGTCCACTCCTTTTACCACTTATATCTCCACAGTCTGCAGGCTGATCTCAGTCATTTCTCATCTGTAGCATGCCTCTGGGAAGTGTGTGTGTGTGGGGGTGGGGTGGAGGGGGGTGGGGTGCAGGATCAGCAACATATGCTTTTCATGGACATCCAATGAAACCCTTGGTTGTTATGGCAACCACAAGGTTCCATAGACTTACAGTGGGAAAATGTTTGTCATCATAACTCCTTCAGTTTTGATTGGATGTTCCTGAAACTTGCTGATAAGGTAGACATCGATGGAATCTCAGACAAGTTCGAAAAATGGCTACATCGGTTTATTAATCTTAGTTACATTTCCATGATTGCTGAAAAAACCTCTGTACGACTTTGTTGTCAGTGTAACTCATTCAGTTTTGATTGGCTTTTCCTGGACACGGATGAAATCTCGGACAAGTACAATAACTGGCCAGATCGGTTCATTAATCTTAGAGTTACATTCCCTTTATTTCAGCATAACTCTTTCAGTTTTGATCAGATCTTCCTGAAACATGCAGATAAGGCAGACATGGATGAAATGTCACATGACTTCAAAAACCTGGCCAGGTAGCATAATTAATCTTAGAGTTACATCCCCGTATTGCTAAAAGGCCTAGGTTTGACTTTGTCATCAGCATGGCTTGTTCAGTTTTGATCAAATCTTCCTGAAACTTGCAGTTAAAATGAACATGGATGAAATCTAGGACAAGTTCAAAAACTGGCAAGATTAAATCTTAGGAGTTATGTCCCTTTGATTGCTTAAAAAAGCCTGCCTTTGTCATCAGCATAACTTGTTCAGTTTTGATCGGATCTTCCTGAAACCTGCAAATAAGGTGGACATGGATGAATTCTCAGACAAGTCTAAAACCAAGCCACCTCAGATCATAAGTCTTAGAGTTACATCCCTTTGAGTGCTGAAAAAACCTCTGTTTGTCATCATGATAACTTGTTCAGTTCTGATCAGATCCTCCTGAATCTTGCAGATAAGGTGGACATGGATGAAACCTCAGACAAATTGGAAAACTGGCAAGATTGATCATTAAATCAGAGTTACATCTTCTTGATTGCTGAAAAGATCTTTCTGCTGAAAAGACTGTTTCATCAGCATAACTCCTTCAGTTTTGATTGGATCTTCCTGAAACCGGTTGATAAGGGGGACATGGATAAAATCTTGGATGAGTTCAAAAACTGGCCAGATAGGGTCATTTGTGTTAGATTAACATCCTCTTGATTGTCCAGAAAAGCCTATATTTGACTTTATCATCAGCATAACTTGTTCAGTTTTGATCAGATCATCTTGAAACTTGTAGATAAGGTGGACATGGATGAAGTCTTGAATGAAATAAAAAAAAAACTGTCCAAATCAGGTTATTTATTTTACATCCACTTGATTGCAGAAATGCCTATTTTCAACCTTGTCATCAGCATAACTCCTTCAGTTTTGATCAGACCTTCCTGAACCTTACATATAAAATCGGGTCGGTTGGACTATGAGGTGATACAGGCATAATGTTTTGAGATCAAGTACACCAAAGTGTGATAATCACTACTTGTATAGACATGACTTCATTTCCAGATAATTTTTACATTTTTCATTGAATGAGGTTGAAACTCAACAGTTAGACTATGAGGTGGTTCAGTGCATATTATTTCGAGATTACAATACACCAAATTTGATAGAGTCATTACTCCTCAAAGATTGTTCAAATATGACTTCATTTCCATAGAATCCTCCTACAGGTTTAATTGGATCAGGTTGATTAGTTTTCATTGAATGAGGTTAAAGAAACTTGGCGGACAGTAACTGTCAGACTATGTGGTGGTACAGCGCATAGTGTTTCGAGATTACAGTACACCAACTTTGGTAGAGTCATTATTCTTTAAAGAGTGTTCAGATATGACTTTAACTCCTAGTTTTCATTGGACTATGGCAAGGTTACTGTTCACAAAAGTTTGATAGAATTATTGCTTTTTAAAAATAGTTCACACGACTTCATTTTCAGCCAACTTCTAGTTTTCATTTGTCATCTGTCAAGCTGAAAATTATTGGATAGTAAGAAACTTTGTCATGAAAGGTATGTTGTGTGTACTTGTTAGAATCACCCCATAAAGGTGATTCTAATGAGTACACTCAACATACCATTATTTTATAGAAGATTGAAAAGACTTCCCTAAATTATGCCCATTTGCCTCCTGACCTGGCACTATGAATTACCCTTAGTGGCTCAGACTACCCATGTCTAGAACTAATGTCCATGGCCCCAAGATGTTCCAGGCATTGAATTTGACTGTTCTCTTACAGAGCTATAGTTTGATGTATATGGAATGGAACACATAATGAAATAGGGTTTCTTGTTTATTTATAGGGAGTAGATTCACAGTGGAGAATTATTTAGAGAAGTATGACTTCAATACAAGAGTTCTGTCCCTTAGCAATGAAGGACTGACAACCATGTGTCACTTAGAGTTGCTTTCTGTAGTGGAGAAAATGGACTTGTCAAACAATCATCTTATAGATGTGAAAAATTTCAGCTGTATGAGGTGTATAAAAGAGCTGAATTTAGATGGTAATCAGATCTCAGATGTAGCAGAGTTGTCTTTCCTTCCAAACCTGGAGCTGCTGTCTATTCGGAGAAATTGTATCCTTTGTGTGGAAATTTACTCTTTCAGGGGAATGGATATACCTCCAAAGGGAGGCAACTCTTTCAAACTTGTTTTTTGCTTCCTTTTGAAATGGCTTCTACTTTAAAAGGAAAGAATTTGGAGCAAATTCTTTACTTTTAGAGTAGACTCCTTTTCAGAAGGAAGGCAAAAACAATTTCAACAGATTTGCCTCCCTTGAAAATGCATCAATCCCCCTTAAATTCTGCTTACAAATGCAGTCACTTTTTAAGACAGGTGCTTCTAATGAGTACCCCAGCATAAGTTTTCTTGGAGAAATAAGAAAACTATCAATACTTTTTGGCTGAAAAAAAAAGCATCTTATCTAGAGGTATATGATGAATAAGTGATGTTTTTAGCTCACCTGTCACATAGTGACAAGGTGAGCTTTTGTGATCACCATGACCTTTAGAACCGCATCTCTGTTAGCAGTGCTATGTATAATATGATTCAGGTGAGTGATATAGGGCCATCATGGCCCTCTTGTTCTTATTTTTCCTAGAAAATGAAGTGTGCATTTCATGTAAATGGCCTCCAAAGGAAACCATTTGTGTTAAGTAAACCTGTAAATAAAGCTTTACCTTTCAGTCAAATTGTCCCCATTGTAGACAATTTGAATGAAATGTCAAGCCAATTTCGGTGAAAAAAAATAAGAAAACTATTTTCAAATGTTGTCTGCTTTTATTTTTAGTAAGAGGTTAAAGTTTTCGCTTTCAACTTTAGAACCTGTCTGTTGTGCTTGCACGGTTAGACTCAGTCTCTTTTCAAACAGTTTAGTGAATAAAAAAAGTTTCCTAAGCTATTTGTGAGGTTTTAGGCACAGCAATAAGAATATCTGCTTCATTTATTCAGGATTCTTTCTTTAGTATATGGGGGATTTAGGGGGTGTATTTATTCAGAATTTTTGTTTAAGTATAAGAGGGATTCAGGGTGGGGAGTCATTTATTCAAATTTTTTTCTTTAATAAAAGGGGAAATTAGGCAGTTCATTTATTCAGATTTTTTTCTTTAGTATAAGGGATGGGGGGAGGGGGTGAATTAGGAGGTCATTTATTCAGAATTATTTCTTTTGTATAAGGAGGAATGAGGGGATCATTTATTCAGAATTCTTTTTTAGTATAAGGGAGAATTATTCAGAATTCCTTTTTTGGTAAAAGGAGAAATTAGAGGGTCACTTTTTCAGAATTATTTCTTTATGTTTAGGGGGAATTAGGGGATTCCTTTATTCAGAATTCTTTCTTTATAAGAGTGATTTAGCAGTTCGTTTATTCAGAATTCTATCTTTAGAATGCGGGGGAATTAGTGGGTTCATTTATTCAGAAGGAGAATTATGGGGTTCTTGTATTCAGTATTCTTTCTTTAGTATATGGGGGAATTAGGGGGCTCATTTATTTGGGATTCTCTCTTTAGTATAGGGGGGAATTAGGGGCTCATTTATTCAGAATTCTGTCTTTTGTATAATGGGAAGTGGGAAGTTAGTGTGGAGTCATTTTGTTCAGAATTCTTTCTTCAGTTTAGGGAGAATTAAGGGGCTTATTTATTCAGAATTCTTTCTTTATAATAAGGGGAATTCAGGAGGCTCATTTATTCCGAATTCTTCTTATGGAGAATTAGGGGATTCATTTATTCAGAATTCTTTCTGTAGTGTAAGGGAGAATTAGGAGGTTCATTTACTCTTTCTTTAGTATAAGGAAAATTAGGGGGCTTATTTATTCAGAATTGTTTCTTTAGTATAAGGGATAACAAGGAGGTTCATTTATTCAGAATTCTTTCTTTAGTTTGTAGATGGAGGGAATTAGGGGATGGGGTCAGAAATAATGAGGAAGTTCATGTGATGATATATATTGTTTTAAATGTATTTCCGTGAGATCTACCATCCTTAACAGATCTACAGCTTTATCTAGTCTTGATGACCTGAAGTTACTGTCTTCCTGTACACGACTATCTGTGCTAAATATAGAAGGAAATCCAGTTGCTGAATTATTGAAACCCGATGACATTCTTTGTGCAATACCTAGTCTGAAAACACTAGATGGAGTACTAGTGAAATCATCTTGATTGAATATGGATAAGCGTAGCTCTAGATAAGGGGCTTTTTTCGACCAAAAGGTATTGACATTTTCTTATTTCTCCACAAAAACATGTTGTGGGTACTAATTAAAGTGCAGAGGCATTTCTAGTAAGTATCCCAACATATATTTCCATGGAGTAATAAGAAACATATTTATTTTGATATCCCTCTTATCTAAAGATATGATTGTAAAGATGCTTTTGAAAAAAACAACAACAACAACAACAAAAAAAACAAACTTTTTTCTTCTGTATAAACCCAGTTGTGAAAAAAGAATTTTTTGGACAGATGCAAAGATGCAGAAATCACAGCTCCACTTCAGCCTGCACACCTGTTAGTGTGATCAAGAAATTGTTATTTGTTAATAAAACAAAATTCCTATGAGTCTTTAGGCTCAAACTACAAAGGCCCTGCTGATCTTGGCCTTTACAGTCTATATGTCCAAAGACTCCTTTTTGGCTTGCCAGTACGAAGTCCAGGAAGAGCTGTTGCACTACCCCTGGCGTCGGGGTCAGCATCGGCAGTCAAATTTACGTTAAAGTTTTTTAAGAGCTTATATTTTCCAGACCATTTGATAGATTTGGTTCATATTTGGTATGATGATAGATATAGTTCCAAAGTTTTATTTAGCAATACCCCAGCCCATTGGAAATAGCCATTTCTACTATGTACTCATGTTAGCTGTGTAAGTTGAAAACCATTCAGGGTATATTGATAAAACCACACAACTGTAAAGCATCATGAGACAAGGTGCAGAGCACAAGAACTGAAACTCTGGTTAACCCACTTTTGGAGTTATGGCCCTTTGAACTTTGAAAATTGTGATTTCTGTAATATATTTGTGTTCACTCTGTAACTTGAAAACTGTTTGAGATATTTTCTTAAAACTTTATGCAAATGTATATCACCAACACATGTTCATGCATCAATGTTGATAATATTAAGGGAAAGACTAATGCACTTTCCCTTTGATTTTATTTTTGACATAGTTATGGCACTTGCTTGATGTAAGTGCACTGGCGGGGCATGGCGCAGTGCTTGCAGCACTTTTATTCACGTAATTACCACACTCCTTCATGACACAAGTTTCGTATCAAGTAATCACTGTTGATTACTCTCTTTATCCACAATCTGATCTTTAATTTGTCAAAATTATGTCTTATAGGTGAAACTATCCGATACCTATATTAAATGAACTTAATTTCCAATGATTCTTTTAAATTTATGGGGTTTACCTACACTTTTTAGTGTCATTCCTTCATTTGACTAAACACATTTAAGATTTTGGTAAAAATGATTCTATGTATAATTTCTGCTATTGAGTGAAGGGATCACAAAATGCGTTTGTGAGTTTGTGGCAAGTGCTTGATTTACAAAAAAATTCATGCATTTCTCAGAAACAGTCTTTCTGAGAGAGCTTTCTCGTGTTAAACAGATGCTAGTTGGTTTAAGATAAATGGATGCACATCCAAGGGAAATAACTCTTTACATGGAAATATTTGCCTTCCTTCTTTTTGGGGACTACTCTTAAAGGAAAGAATTTGCTCTGGGAGCAAATTCTTTACTTTGAGAGTAGCTCCCATTCTTGAACAGTTTTAGGTACCAGGGAGACAACTTTCTATCTGCAAAAGTTATTTCTCTTTGCAAAAATGGTGACAGAATCCACCAGGTGTCCTTGCGAATCCACCCTCAGTAGGATATTTACACATAAATTTTTTAGTAGCATATTAATATAGAATGAGGTGCTGAAATATAGGCCTACCAATATGCCATAATGCCTCTAACTTCTTCCTGTTGTACAAGGGCACTAAATCTTGGTACACCTTTTCTATAAAGTTACACACCTTTCTGTTAATTTATTCTTTACTTCGAGAGTGTCCCCCATTTTTGAAAGGTCTTGTATACTAGGGAGGCAGGTTCCTGTCTGCAAAAGTTTATTTCTTTTTGAAAAATGGTAGCAAAATCGTTTAAGAGTATCCATTCTTTTGGTAGATTTTCCTTCGCAATAATTTAACAAGGGAGACACTTTTTGTGACTTCCTGTTTGCTTTCCTGAACACTTGGTTCCTTCTGAAGAGTGGTCTACTCTTGGAGGAAAGAATTTGCTGCCAAGGGAAGTCTTGTTCTGAAGGACAGACAAATAACATTAATGTGAGGTAAGGTTAATTAAATTGAGTGAAATAGTTGATATAAAGGAAGAAAAGGTAAGGTTTTATTGCGGTTGTCCATTTACAATAGACAAATACATATGTATTTGGCCATGAACAGCCACAGCAAAACAATATGTATATATATATAGAAGGCATACCTTGGTTTCATAAGGAATACAGCTGCTGTTTACCAAATCAAAATTTTCTTAATGTTTTTTGTTTGTTTTTTTTTTGTTGTTTTTTTGCTTTTTTTTTATCAGTACAACAGTATATTGTATTTATATATTAACAAGTTTGTGGCCACTACTTTTGTGTGGTTTCATATGAGACATCTGTGTTGTCCTTATTTTTCCTCATCTTTCTGTCCTTTGGAGCCTCAGGAGTGATTGTGGCATTTTCTACTGGGTATCTTCACATCTGTTTTTAGCTCACCTGAGCTGATGGCTCGTGATGAGCTGTTGTGATCACTGGCCGTCCGTCCGTCATTGTCCACACCTTTTAATGACCTCCTCTGAAACACCTGGGCCAATATTCTTTAGTCTTCATGTGGAGCCTTCTGTTAAAGGGTGGGGTTGACAGTTTGTTCAAATGGTCATGGTCCATTAATCAAGATGACTGCCATGCCCATATATGGTTAAAACGCTTGTCTTCTCCTGAACCGAGAAAGCTTTAGGGCTGAATCTTGGTATACATCATTAGGGACCCAAGGTCTGTCAAATTTGTTCAAATAATGGTTGTAGGTTGACCTTTGTCTTTTTTGCGGAGGTTGACCTTTGTCCTTTTTGCGGAAATTTCAAATTTGCGCCCCAATACATTTGTATGGGGAAAATGTTGAAATGTCATTTTTTCAAAATGTATTAAAGATGAAACTTACAATATATGATAAAAGTGGTAAAACTGTTTAGTTACAATCAGAATTTTGTCCCTTCAGGATTATCTACCCTTGCCCCTGGGCTATATACATGTATAAAATTGTGAATTTTTAGAGGTCTTCTTCTCTGAAAGCGCTTGAGCAAATTTCACCAGTTTTTACATGGGGCATTCTATCAAAAGAGTATTGACAATTTGTTTGTATGGTTTTGCACCATTCTGTCAAAAGAATATTGATAATTTGTTCAAATGGTTCCACACCATTGAACGGCCGCCATGCCGATATATGGTAAAAAGACTTTATAAAATCTTCTTCTCCAGAACCAAGAAAGCTTTGATGCTGAATCTTGGTATGTAGCGTCGGGGACTCAAGTTCTACCGTTTGTTCAAATGATGGTTGTAGGTTGACCTTTGACCTTTTAAAGGCAAGGTCAAATTTGTGCCCCCATACATTTGTATGGGAAAAATGTTGAATCAGCATTTTCTCAATACATGTGTGTATCAAAGACTAATGGCTGAAACTTATTGTATGATTAAAGAAGTAAAACTGTTTAGCTACCATCAAAATTTTGGGGGATATCTGCCCTTGCCCCTGGGCTATGTATATGTATAAAATTGCAAAATCTTTAAACATCTTCTTCGCTGAAACCACTTGAACAATTTTCACCAGATTTCACATGGGGCCTTCGGTCGAAAGGATGTTGAGAATTTGTTCAAATGGTTTCATGCCATGCCCATATATGGTAAAATGCTTAAAAATCTTCTTCTTCAGAACTAAGAAGGCTTTGAGGCTGAATCTTGGTATACAACAGACTCAAAGTCTACTAAGCTTGTTCCAATGATGATACTAGGATGACCTTTGACCTTTTTATGGTATGGTCAAATTTGTATCCTAGTTGCTGTGGCAATACTGGAAGAAGTTACAAGACATTTGCAGATGTTCAATACAATGTAGTTGTTTTTATCAGGTGAGCAAACCGTGGCCCATGGGCTTCTTGTTTCAATATTGTGCTTGTTGTGAAAAATCAGGGACCATCCATTTCTTTTTTTATTTCCAGGTGCTTGTTTTATTTCAAAAGAAAATCAGACTGTTGTTTCTTTCACATTTCTATGCATTTAAAACTTTCTTCATGTAGTTTTATTTTATCTTTTATCCATCTGACCCATGTGTTTCTGATGTGGACTCTTCAGTCTTTGATTTCGGACACATCCATTGTTGTATGTAGGCAGACAAATTTGGAAAACAGAATGGCAGTGTAGATCCTGATGAGACAGCTCATTACAAGCCATCTGATCTTGATCTACACGGTTTGCATAGGTATGTGTTTTGGGCTGAAAAGGTTAAAGCTCTAAACAAATTTGTAGCAGACAACATTCTAAAATTGACTTTATTATTCAGAGAAAATAAGAATTGAGATTTCAGGGGAGTTGTCTGCTAGTTCACATGAAATGTCAAGCCTTTTCTTTGAAAAATAAAAAAAAGTATTCCAAAGTGTCGTCTGCTGCAGTTGTGATTAGCACAAGTCTGGTCTTTGAAGGAGCGCTATCTATAGGGTCTGCACAGATCGTTATTGAGTCAGCAATTTTACTCATCCCAAGGGAATCAAACTGTCTTTATAAATGTAGTATAAGTATGGTAGAAAGAGACAGTCACTGTGATGTCACTGGTTGGATTTGTTATCTCTTCTTGTTCCCAAAATTGTGAAGAAAGGGTTGTTTTCATTTCAGAATATGAAATAGGACCCAGTTGTTCAAAACTAACAATGTCATTCGTAAACATATTGTTAAAACTTTGATTATTAAATATGGCATATATGCTAATATTTTTGATGAAAAATGTGAGTGGCTTTTGCATTTGCAAAAGCTACTCCCATTTGACAGCAAAAATACCTGTGAATTAGATATTGTACTTACTAGAACATTTTACATTTTGACCACTAACAAGCTTGTTAAGCTAACAATGCTTTGAACAACTGGTCCCTGGACTTTAACTTCTCAAGTTTGTGATAAAAAGCAGTAATTTTGCTGCTTTGTCCATCAAATCCTTAAAAAAGGGGGTACAGTTGCTTTTGTGATAGAAGGGGGGTTCTTTCACAGCTCAGTTTCATTTTCAAAAGCAGAACCAGCTTAAGTACCAAGGCTTAAGGACTAGTGACACTGCCAAGGGAACAATGTTCATTTGAGAATCATATCAACCTTGACTATTGGGATACCGTAACTCCTTTCCATACTTGTGCTAAATTATGAACTACCGATAGTCTGTTTTACTATCAATTGGTGTGTGCAAAAACTGTTGGATGAATAGTAAACAGACTAGTGTTGTGCCGATTAATCAAAATAATTGAAAACTAATTGGATTAGCCCACTATCGGCAACTGTCGATAATTTTTTTCACAATCAGTGAGAGATAGCAGCAGTATTTCTATTATCTCCCTTGACAGGTAAAGTCCAAGGTAGATCAAATACTAACCAGGTCCTTCTAATTGGAATCCTCTGCTTTTATCGTAGGTCATCAGTGGAATTTAACAAATTTTTAACTTTACATTTCTCCATATCCACATGGAAGATTAATTAATATTATATATTTCGTTGCACAGAAAATGTTTCTTTTAAATATTTTAGAGCTGTATTGGCATATGACCTTGTTAAAAGTAGATTTATGAAGGAAAAGTAAGTGATACTTAATGGAAACACTAATGATAAAAGCAGAGGAATCCAATTAATTGGACCTGGTTATTTACAGAAAGTAATCAAGGGAGTTAACTGAAATTCCATTTTTAGAAACGTGGGCCAAAGGTCACATAATGAGAACTAAGAGTATCAGGAAAGATTCATTGACTAGAAACATGGTAGCAAAATCTGCTGTGTCTTGAAACAACCTATATCTTAAATTACCCTAATCATGCTATTATAGCGCATATGCTATAATGATTTATTATCTGACACCAGTTATGGGATATCTGATTGTATAATCGATAATCAATCTGTTTTACTTTCCCAATAATCAGTTGTGATTTTCCTCTCCGATTCCCAAAACTAGACCCTGATCAGATTCGAAATTCTGTGGCAACTTTCTGGGCCTGCAATGTTTGCTCAGGCCTGTCTGTACCTAAACTTAGCCTGTCCAGGAAAAGTGGTTAGGTAACTGACTGTGCTTGGCATGATCCTAATGGGTTGACTGGGCCGTAAAACCTCTACTCAATCAGTCAGTACCAAAACTTAGGATAAATAGACAATAGCAGTAAATACTGCATGTCTCAAAAAGAACAGTGAAGCTTGACTAGACAGGGAATATAGAGGGAGTTATTCCAAGTCTTGGTTGCTGGATGATTTGAGCCCATTTCTTGTAAATTAATACTTAGAACTCATGGAAAAAAAATTCAGCAGGCAGCAGACTGAAATATTTTTTCTTATTTTCCCCTGAAAACAGGCTTTGGAAATTCATGCAAATTGTCTCCACTGGAGACAATTTGCATGAAATGTCAAATCCTGTTTTCTGGGAAAAATAAGAAAAATATCACCAATTTGTCTGCTGACTTAGCCCAGAGTGGTATAGGTTAAAACACATGTATTCAGACAGAACAGCTCCTTCCCATACCTGTTCTAAAACTTAAACAGTCTATTTGACTACCTAGTGATGCATCTATTAACCCATTATATACTGAATAGAATTTCCCACACTATATATTGGAAGAGTCCAATTTCAATTTTAGGTATGTCTGGCTATGAGATTTAGATATTCCTATAGAAAAAAGGCTAAACTATTTGCAAACAGTGGGGACCTTGATCAGACGCTGTGTTCTGCGGCATCTGATCTGGGTCTGCACTGTTTGCCAGTTACCCGTTTAGGGGTCTCCCAACTACAATGGGTTAAGTGCTGACAGAGTGGAAAGATAATGTAGACCCTGATTAAAGGAGTTCCGTCACTCTGGATAAGTCACTTTTCTAACAAAAGATTTTTTTTTCTATGACAACATGTTGTGGTGAAATAAGAAAATTATCAATAGATTCTGATCAGAAAAGGTCCTTATTTATACTTTCATTGTTGTTCGTAATTCATTAGGTATTGTTGAAAGAATTGCCAAAGATCAAAGTCCCTGATCAGACCATATGGAAACACAGGTTAATCTGACTCCTCATCATTTGCTATGACATGCCTTACTTACCCTATATTATATATCTGGGTACCATAAGTCTTTACCATACCTGTCTAAAATTGTGAACAAGTCCATCATACTACCTGTTGATTGTATTAACCCTTGTCCTGCTGAATAAATTAAGATGCCACACCCACTTCTAATTTCCAGCCAATCAGATTACTTGATCTGGGTTTTTGATAGAAATTCACATATTTAATGACAAACAGTGCAGATTCACATTAGTTGGCTTCTTCAGAAGCCAACTGATCTGGATCTACACTGTTTGCTAAGACAGGGCATGTCGTGTTCAGCAAGAGAAGGGTTAAAACTATTGGACCCTTGTCAAACAGTATACAGTAGACCTTGATCAGTTGATGCATTGTGGGGTCATCTGGGTGTACATGGTTTGATCAAGCCTGGCTGTCTGAATACTTAGGGTAAGTAATTACTGTGTCTCCTGTTATGGCCTGATGATTTGTATATCTGCTGAATTACTGCAAAAATCACTGGTGCTTTTTTATATGTGCTTTATATTTTGTAATTCAAGATCAATAAAAAAAGTGCAATAAATTATATTTTTGCTAGTCCTTCACTTCCATGACCTTAAATAATGTTTATCAACAACATTTGAGCAAGTACATGCAGAATGGTACAATTTAGTTTTGGTAAGCAGCACAGATCCAGACCAGACTGCGCCTCTGCACAGGGTGGTCAGGATCAGTGTTGCTTGCATTTAGTTTCTTCATAATTTGTAGAGGTTATATAGCAAGTATATTGGACCTTGACCAATCTGCGTATGATAAATGTACTAAAATTTTTAACACTAAAATTCCTTACTTTTTTTTTCTTGCCTAAATTTCACTTTTTATGCAATTCAAGGCTGCTTATCTCCACATGCCCAAAACCGTGTTGTGAAAAGAAAATTGTAAGGAGATTTTCCAGAGGTGGTTGTGGAGAGCCCTGAAATTCGTAATTTTTGTTTATTTTTCAAAGAAAAAAAATGCTTGGTACTTCTGTACAATCTACTGTCTAGAGGATGATTTGCTTGAAATGCCAGGTTTTATTTTCTTGAGGGAAAATCACAAATCTACCATCTGCAGCTGGTGTGACTGGCATAGTATAAAACTGGCATTTAATAAAACATAACAAGACAATAAAAGAATATTTCTGTAAAAATTTCACATACACTGAGATAACATGGCTTGACATAGCTCTTGATATGATGTGTTTATTTTTTCGACCAAAAATTGTTGATATTTTTCTTATATCTCCAGGAAAGCATAGTGGGTATTAATCAAAGCTCCAGAGAGGAGTACCCATATAGAGATACATAGCTCTTGATAAGGCGCTTTTTTCCAACAAAAAGTATCTATATTTTTCTTATTTCTCGACAAAAACATATGTTGTGGGTACTCATTAGAAGCGTCTTGGCGAGGCGCTTCTAATGTGTACCCACAACATGTTTTCATCAAGAAATAAGAAAACTATTTACCTGATACCCACTCTTATCTAGGCCTATGAGAGAAGTAAAATTATCAATACAATTTGGTTATCTAGAGCTATGACTCATTACAACTGCCTCAGTAGGCAATTCTGGCCCCAAGATTGTAAAACTTTCTTCACGCACAACTTAGCTGAGCATGAAAATTTCTCTGCTAATAAATATGAAATGAAAATGCCAACAACAGAAACTGTTGGCATTTTCCTATTTATTACCAGAGAAAATTTTATGCTCAGCTAGGTTTAGCAAGAAAGAATTGGTATTTGTTAGTAATTTGAGATTTATTAGCATGAAAAATTTCTTGCTCAGTTCAGTGGAGCATGAAAAAGGTTTTATAACTGGGCCAGACAATTATTCAGAATTCTGTGGAAAAGTAAGAAAAATATTGATTTTTACTCTCCTCTTACCGTATCTAGAGCTAGCTATGCTAAATGCATACTTTTCTTGGTAAAACAACAAACAACGAGCACAGTAAAACCAATAAAATCCTACCTGCAAAACAACAGAGCCAGACCAGCCTATACATGTAAATTTTCTAAAAATTTGAAGAGAAAAAGAAATGAAACTGAAGTCACCTTAAATCATTAGCCCTCTTTATCATTTTAACAAAGAGAAGGATATGCTTCTGTTCTAAAACTAGTTTATTCCGTAAATCCTCTGCCTGGGACAAAGCCTAACTGGGAATCGTCGATTGACACCACCTGTCTGATGAGGCCATCCACAATCCTCTTCAGGATTTCATGACCTGCTCAGTCAGCTTGAGAGTGCGGTAGTTTCCTCTTTCCAATGCACCCCCTTAACCTTGTTGAGGCAGACAACGAAACACTGCTCCTAGTCAGAGGGTACCTTGCCATCGCGAATGATTGCAGCTGCAAGGTCACCAATCATGGAGGCACCAGTGTCACCAGCTGCTTGTATCATCTCCACTCCTATACCTGATGGGCCCAGTGCTCAGCCGGCCTTCATCTGAGAGATACCCTTCTTAACCATATCAATGGTGATTGGGATGGGAGGGCCTCCACTAGTGGTTCATCAGATAGGTGGTCTAGGTCCCAGTCAATGAGAAGCCTTCGGCAGTGCTCTAAAGCACGGTCCAGCAATGGCTGTGGCTAGAGGTCATGTAACTTAATTGTGTTCAGATGGAACTATGGCAGAAAAAGTTTGGACAATAGCCCAAAACAAAGTCAGCCCTATTTTGCAAAAGTTGCAGTGGTGGGGATATCGTGGAGGAGGGGAAGCAATTTAATTGCCTTCCTTTGCAAAATTACTTCAGTACTTCTCTCAGAAAATTCGTGTTTTTCTTTTTTGCAATGAAAAGTTTTTTGTTCAAATTTTAGACTGTTAACCACATGTTGTCAGGCCTGGATTTCTGAATGGCATAGCTCCAGATAAGGCACTTTTTCTCAACCAAAAGGTATCAATATTTTCAATATTTATTTTTTTTTTTTTTATTTCTCAATGAAAATGTACACTGTATGGTGTGGGTAATCATTAGAAGCACCTTGCTGAGGTGCTTCTAATGAGTACCCACAACATATCTTTTCATGGAGATATATAAGAAGTAAGACAAATCTGTACTTGATACCCCCTCTTATCTTGGGCTATGGCTCAGAAAGCCCTGATCAGAAAAATATTCGAAGGTCCAGATAGGCCCAGATCAACCTACATGGATGTGATGTGGGTTTCTATGGGGAAAAAATATCAGTAATACTAACTTGAAAAAAGTCCCTTATAAACATGCAGAAATGATATACTAATACACAGCAACCTTTTTATAACATGACTCATTATAATATGGTTTAAAGACAGGCCCTAGGAATGTATCCAAACAAAAATGTATAGATTATATAGAAAAACAAGAGCTGTCGCGCCTTGTCTAGCTATGATATGGCTTAGTGGAAAATGTTCAAGTGAGTTTGACCTAATTTTTTACCCCTAAGACCCTATATAATTATTTTCCAACAACAGAAGGGTTCTGTCCAGTGGTTGCTGAGATATGAATAATCAAAAAACTTTGTCATAAAACTTTAAAGTGAGTGTGGCCTAGTTTTTTGATTCCTAAGCCCCACCCCAGGGTCTGTCCCTGGGGTTAATGTTATAGAATAAAAAGTTATACTATGCTATGATTATATTCCGAATATGAAAGGGTTCTAGGCAGTGGTTGCTGAGATATGAATGTTTAAAAAGCTTTGTCATAAAACTTTTAACATGAGTCTGACCTAATTTTTTACCCCTAAGCCCCATCTGTAGGCCTCACTCTGGGGTATGATGTTACAAAATAGAAGGATATGTATTATATTCCAAATATCAAAATGTCTGGTCTTAAAACTTAAAAGTGTAACACTAATGCTGACGGGGATGCTGACAGCAACGTCAGAGTGACAACAATAGCTCCTTGTACTTTTGTACAGGCAAGCTAATGACCAGATGTAATCTATATAATAAATGCACCGCAAGCATAATACCCCACCAGTTTGGTGAAAACCCATCAACATTTACTCAAGTTATTGTTCAGAAACGAAAATACGGGCATGTCTGGGGCATATAACTTCGTCAAAAATTGACGAAATTTGCCCATTAGCAAACCCAAACCAGATCTCCACAATATCAATGCACATACCAAGTTTAGCGAAAATCCATTGACATTTATGCACCCACCAAACTTGTTTGTTGGGGGCTATACTGGATTCACTTTGGTTGTCGCATCCCGTCGCATTTGAATATTGCTTTTAACTTTGGTGGATTGCTTTACAGTTTGGAACACATACACATTGTAGCAAGACACAATGAGGGGATAACTCAGATAATTCCTGCAGGCATTTTGCATGGATTATGGCCCCTTTCTGACTTAGAAATTGTCTCATTCAGATACATTTCGATTCATAACTCTTGTTATCTTTGGGGGATTGATTTGGAACTTGAAATACTAGCCTGTTACCCGACAGTGAATTTGTAGAACAAGTACCATCACTCTGTTCTGCATTTTGCATGGATTATGGCCCTTTTATGATTTAAAAAAGTGTCCCATTTAGATACATTTTAATTCATAACTCTTGTTACCTTAAGGGGATTGATTTGAAACTTGAAATACTAGCCTGTTACCTCGCAGAGAATTTGTAGAACAAGAACCATCACTCTGTTATGCATTTTGCATGTATTATGGCCATTTTCTGACTTAAAAAGTGTCCCATTTAGATACATTTTGATTAATAACTTCTTATTTCATTGAAGAATTGATTTGAAACTTAAAATACTAGCCAATTACCTTGCAGAGATTTTGTAGAACAAGTTCCATTAAGTACTCTGTTATGCATTTTGCATGGATTATGGTCCCTTCTGTCTTAGGAATTGTCCCATATACATGTAGATACATTTTGATTCATAAGTCTTGTTATCTATGACAGATTGATTTGGAATTTGAAGTACTAGCTGATTATCTTGCAGAGAACTTGTAGAACAAGTACTATCACTCTGTTTTAACTTTTGCATGGATTATGGCCCCTTTCTGCCTTAGATATTGTCGTATTCAGATGCAATTTGATGCATTTTGATTCCTCGGTTTTAACATCATTGTGGATTAACTTCAAACTTGAAATACTAGCCCAGGCTATTACTTAAATGAGAATTTATAGAACAAGTATCATCACTCTATTACACTTTTGCATGGATTGTGGCCCCTTTCTGACTTTGATATTGTCCCGTTTATATGCATTTTGGTTTACAACTTTCGTCATCTTTGGGGGACTGATTTGAAATTTGAACTGGAATAAAGAGGTTGTGGTGTACTAAGAACATCATACATTTTCCAGTTCTCCAGCTACCTATATACAGAGGGGTGAGCCATCCTTCTTGCCCTTTCCTGCTGTCACTCTGTCCTTTTAAAGCTGCCCTTTGCCTTATTTCAACTCAAGACATTAAACCCCATTTCATGATAATCAGACCAAAATTAAAAAAGTTATCAATATTTAACCATTACCACACTCTTGCCTAATTCAGCAGACGAAAAACTGACGATATTTTTCTCTTTTTTTTTTCCCCAGAAAACAGGATTTGACATTTCATGCAAGTTGTCTCCACTGGAGACAATTTGCATGAAATGTTAATACCTGTTTTCTGGAAAAAAAAAAAAAAAAAAAAATCAATATGTTGTCTGCAGAAAAACTTTACCCAGAGTGCTAAGTCAGTTTTATGTACATGTTTATTGTAGTTTGAGGCATTTATTGTGTAATGAGACTACATTTTGTAACATGTCTTATAACTAAGCACATCACATGACATGTAGTGCGCTTACTGGGATTATCGGAAAAGATGGCGCGACGTAATCGCTCTACATATGGGTAACTTTCACAGGTACAAATCAATGGCGAACGCATTACACATTATATAGAATATATGTCAAAAGCCTCCATTTCTTTATTTCAACTTACAATTTTTTTCATGTACTTCATTACATGTAATGTTTCGAAGATAAAACTATCATGTTTTGCTATTTTTTCGTAATAAATTTAAACTTATTAACCCTTAAAGTGCCAATCACAACAATTGTCGTCTGCTTTGTCTTCTGCTTGTGATTTTAAAACTCACTTCTGCAAACAGTGTGGACCCAGATCAGACTGCTCCTTTAGGAGCAGTCTGATCAGGGTCCACACTGTTTGCCGGTATGCAAAAAACAGGTTTGAAAAGTTTGCAAGAATATTCAGCAGATGACGTAAACAGACGACATTTTCAGATGCAGTTTTTCTTGGCGCTTTAAGGGTTAACAAGGCATTGCAGGTGATACCAATCCCCTCACACAAGACGACTTGGTGTGGGCAAACACTGAACTGGGGAATGTCATGACATATTATAGTTATGTGAATGAAGAAACAAAAAGCCTGTGACCTTAAATGTAAATGGTCCTTCTAACCACTCATAATTCAGTCATAGTATATTTCTTGCTGCTATTTTTTTTTTTTTTTTTTTTTTTTTTTTTGTGTTGAGGTTTTACGGCCCAGTCAACCCAATGGGGTCATGTCGAGCATGGTCAGTTTACCTAACCACAAGTTTACTGTTTACTGGGCAGGCTTAGTCCTCTAAGCGGTTAACCAGTATTGTGCACATTCTTTCGCTAGAAACTGACAACTGCCCTTCTTGAATCAGCGTTCTTGCTGCTAAGAAATTATGCTTTTTATCCATTAATTCTTCTTTGTAGCCTTTTTTTCCTTATACATGTATTTTCTATGTATGTCCACCTATTCTGTACCCATGAAATTACCTGTACAATCTGCCATCTTTTCCGATAACTGTTATTCTTGTATGACGGCACAAAAAGTGCCCTACCCAGCACCCCTCTGCCCTCAAATCCTTGCTGGAGCACTGTTTTCATTTGCCACACATCCAATAGTTTTAGACACAATACCAAGTGATCAAATCGAGTTGTTTAAACTTTAGAATAAGTATGGTAAGGAATTTAAGGTGTACCAATATTTAGGGCAAATACGGCTAATTGAAAGAATACTGAAAGCAATGTTAAGTCAAAAACATCCACCACACTCCTCTACAAAAGAAAATTAGTTTCCAACCAAACAGGATTTAGCCATATTAACTTTAAATATTGGAACACCTTTCCTGCTTATCATACCTGTCCCAACATTTGTAAAGTCTATATGACTACCTGATTATATGCAAAAACAACTGCTGATCTGAAAGGCAAACAGTGTAGACCCTGATCATATGCCACATTCTGTGGCATCTGATCTGGATCTACACTGTTTGTTCAGGACTGTCTGTCCCAACACTTGGGGTTATTGAGGTAAAACCGATCATTCACTTCCTGTTAATATATGAAATAACTGGCTTTATTATAATTTTAAGTCTTAACATGCCATCAATCAAGAATGGAGAAGTTTGATGGTTAAGTTCATCATAAGGAACTACATCATCAATATTAAACATTGAACTATTTTTGTCAAAGATTGCATACTTTGTGATGGCTTTCTGAACATATTCAATGTCTCCTTGTTTTCCCATTATTAATACAGTGATTTCTACTGGCTTTCTGGTACTGCAATTTGTTGTAACTGACAACCGTACAGTTCTGAAGGAATGTTCATCCACTGTACGGTTTCTTGGTACTCCAATCATAACACATTTCTTAAACACTACACCTCTTGGGTAGATATTAATATGCCAATCAAGGAAATTATTATGGTCAACCTCGGAGCTACTTTCCGGTGTAGTAAAAAAAGCTCCTTGTACATCACCTGGAAGCATCAACTGGATATTTTGTACTTCTAGATCTGTACTCCAGGTCTCTGAAGCATAGTTTCTTGGGCTGAAGTGACTGGGATTATTTCCAGACAGAATCATCTGCTGTCTTTTTGGGGAATTTGTTGAGTGATATCTAACTGCCTGAAACAGCCTCTGTAAGAAGAAATCCTTAAAATGGCTGACAAATGAATCCGATTCCAAGGATGCCAGCTGGTTCAGTTGCATCATGGGAAACCTAACATGGCACATTATCTTAAGGAACAAATCGCTAAAGTGAGTATCTACATTTATAATATCTTGCATGGTTTGTGATGACTGATGCAATAACCAAGTTTTCATGGCTCTGTACATACTAAACTCTTCTTCCACAACTACATCAGAACTTTTTAAGAAACTCAGTAATATATCTGTGTTCATAAGATTAAACTCTTGCGTCTGCAGCACCATTGAGAAATTATAGGTTACAAAATTTCTGCAGATCTCTTCCAGTGCTTTATGGCCACAGATAACAGAATATTGTAACCAGGAAATGATATGTCCACCTGATGATGGGAGACAATGAGTACACATGTAGTCAAGACACGACTTTGACAAGTCTTGGACATTGTACTTGTCAGCCAGAGTCAACAATGGTAAAACTGTGTGACAATCTAAACTTATACAGCCATTATAGAAGTATTTCAGGAAATCTTCGAACACATCAGCACATTCTGGCTCTTCCTGCAGGATTACTCGTGAACTGTGTGACTCAGGCCATGTTGAAGATGTCAACATGGTTTTAAACACATCACTACACATACACAGTATCAACTTGTGCGTTGAAAACTGCCTTTGTCCCACCTTTAAAACAAGGTCACTGAGGTCTGTATCTGCATACAACTGTACCAACTTTGAGAGGGCGTGATTTGAGTTGTTAACTTTTGTCACACTCATGATGTATTCTTGCCACCTAGTACTGTCAACTAATTCTCAGTGGCTTGGGTGTCCTCAGTATTCAGTCTCTATCCTTCTAGTTGATTTTTTTTTCATCTAAAATGAAACAATGTATTGTAGTTAAAGGAACAACTGCATGTGGAAATAATCATATTATAATTACCTGATACCTCAAAGGGCCATTAAAAATTGTAGCAGATGACATTCTATCTTTTTTTTTTTTTTTTTTTTTGAGAAAATAAGGCTTGACATTTCAAGCCTTTTATTCAAGACTTTTTTCTCAGAAAAATAATATTTTTTGATGATGATGACTTAGTATTTTAGTTTAAGTCCCTTTCAACATTATTTGTCATTTCAAGATGATGAAAGGGTGATAATGAAAGGCTCTGTCATAGGTCTAGATAAGGGAGGGTATCTGGTAAATATTTTTCTTATTTCTCTACGAAAACATACGTTGTAGGTACTCATTAGAAGCGCCTCGCTGAGGCGCTTCTAATGAGCACCCACAACATATGTTTTCGTGGAGAAATAAGAAAAATATCAATACTTTTGGATTGAAAAAAGCGCCTTAACTAGTGCTATGTCTGTGCAATGAAGCACCATAGTCATGAGATGAATTCACCCCAAGTGGGAGTCAAACCAGACCTTGTGATAGGATGATCCATAATTGAAAGTGCTAACCGGTGGGTCACCAGATGATTTTTTTTTTTTTTTTTTTTGAACATCTTTTTGCCTGGAATCTTGCTCTGGACAAAGCACTTTTTAACAAAAAATGAACTATTCTTCCTGATTTCATCAGGAAAGTACATGTTATGTGGGTACTCATTAGAAGCACCTCAGTGCCTGAATGAGGTGCTTTTAATGAGTAAATGTACCTACAATATATGTTTTCCCGAAGAAATAAGAAAAATATTTAGCTGAATTCCAGGACATGTTAAATCTAAATGCAATAAAACAAAGTATAATTAATCTTTACCACTCCTTGGGCATATTCAGCAGATTACAAACTAGTGGTACTTTTCTTACTTTTCCCAGATTAAAGACTTTGACATTTCATGCAAATTGTATCCTAAGCATGAAATGTCAATGCCTAATTTGGGTGAAATGTCAATGCCTATTTTCAGGGGAAAATATTTCAAACTGTTGTCTGCTGAAATTTTACCCAGCATGCTAAGTGATAAATGTGAAATAAATGCAGAAACAAAGAAAAAGCTTCTATAACTGAACTGTTCATATAATGTTTCTTTATTGTTTTTGTTTGTTTTTTTGTTTTTTGTTTGTTTTTTTTGTTGTTGTTTTTTTTTTTTGAGGCTCTTGAGCAATATTATCTTACTCTTGGAATCATTGAACATGGCATTTTTATTTGTACAGATACCTCCATGACATTTTGGTGTTGTGCTCAAGTTTTATAGCCCTTGCAATGGGTACAATTTACCATGTTTACCCTAATTAAAGTACATGGCTCTTGATAAGGCATCTTTTTCAACTAAAAAATATCTATATTTTTCTTATTTCTTGACAAAAGCATATGTTGTTGGTACTCATTAGAAGCACTTCTAACGAGTACCTACAACATATGTATTCGTCGAGAAATAAGAAAACTATTTACCTGATCTCCACTCTCATCTAGAGGTATGAAATATACAGACACAAGAACTTAATATCCTAAAATTTGATTAAATCCATTTAACTCAGAATCAGAATTTTTACTGGTGATACATCCAATGACATTCATTCACCAGGACCTGTAATATGGGAAATTCGTCCTTAGCTCTCACCAAACTACACTGACATGTCTAAAATACTGCTGGATGAATGGCAAACAGTGTAGATTCAAATCAGATGCTGCATTCATTCTGTGGCATTTGATTTAGATCTACAGTTTGCTCAAGCCTGTCTATCCAAATACTAAAAGACAATTATTGCCCTTGTGTGAGGATCATATGATGATTTTTTCACCTTAGCACCTGAGAGCTACGAGGGTGAGTCAATAAGTAACCAGCCTAACTTATTTCCGGTTGAGATCCACCTCTTCTTTTTCGATGTAATTGCCCTCTAGTGTGATGCACAGACCAATGGTGTTCGTGCCATCAGCCCAGAACTGAAAAAGTCAGGGTCCTTTCCATTGACCCGCTCCTCAACTGCCATCAGACCGGAAATGAAGTCCACGGATATCCTTTTTCAAGTTTGGGAATAGGAAGAAGTTGCTAGGAGCTAGATCAGGCGAATAGGCAGGATGTGGTATTAATTCATACCTGTTTTGCTCTACAGCATCCATTGCAACTTTGTAACTGTGGACTCTCGCATTGTCCTGTTGCAGCAAAACACCTTTAGATAGTTTACCTCGGCGTTTTTCATGGATGGCGGTTCTCAGCTGGTCTAACAAGTTTGCATAGTACACTACATTTATTGTACTTTTCTTGGGTAAAAAGTCCAACATAATAATGCCTTTTGCATCCCAAAATACTGTGGCCATCACCTTGCCAGCAGATGGTTGCGTCTTGAACTTCTTTGGCCTCAGGGACCCAGGCCCTACCCACTGACGACTCTTGAGCTTTATTCTCTGGCTCATAATAATGAACACAAGTCTCATCTACAGCCACCAGATGCAAAAGAAAATCATCTTTTGACCTAAAACGCTTCAACAAGGCACTGCATACTGATGCTCTGGTTGCCATCTGCTCACCGCTAAGGGATTTGGGGACCCAATGGGCTGTTAGCTTGCGTATACCTAAACGATCATGTAAGATTGTTGAAACACTACCATGTGAAATGCCTAATGCCTGCGCTATTTCTTCCACCTGAATTCGCCTATCATAGTATACCAGATCCCGAACTTTCTTACACATTTCTTCGTTGGTGGCATCCAGTGGGCGTCCAGACCTGGCTTCATCTTCTAAAGACGTTCTACCTCGTTTGAATTCCCCTACCCAGAATTTAACCTGAGCATAAGATGGTGCAGAAGACCCATAAACATCGGCTAACTCACGGTGTATGTCCTTGCCTGTTTTACCTTTTAAATACAAGTACTGAATTACAGCACGGTACTCAGCTTTAGATAAAAAGCATGCCTTTGCATCACTAGCCATGTTTGACATTCAATATCTTATTAAAGAATTACTCAATATGCATGCAATTTTGTACCAATGTATAAAACATATATTGAAACAAAGCATGAAAATCGTGACCATCTCGGTCCATCGGAAATAGGATAGGCTGGTTATTTATTGACACGCCCTCGTATGTTTGTCGTATTACCCTCACACTAGAGCAACAACTGTTTTATTATACTGAAACAACTGTAACTACGTGAAGAACACTTACTGAAGTGATGTCAGAGGGTAATATTACTTGCGAGGATAATATTACAGGGTAACTTTACAGAATTTTACCCTACAGGTGAAATGCCCTTACCAAAATGACATCAGAAGGCAGTATTACTTGCAAGGGTAATAAAACATTGCAGAATATTACCTTGCATGTGATATGCTCTCGACCAATGAGATTTCTAATATAGCTTATGAATATAAATGAGGTACATGTATACAACAGTATTACTGTTGTATTAGGCAGTGATCTATAGGTCACTGTATTAGGTTGGCAATGTACATTAGGGCATGCATTTGTATGTGAAACTGAGATACTTGGAATACCATTCCAACACTCTGACTAAGCTATCCCGCCACACTGTTCCATTCCAGCTGTGGTCAGACCAGGCCCCAAGGTTATAAAACTTTTTTTCATGCTCAACTCTGCTGAGCATGAAATTTTCTCTGCTAATAAATGAAAATGCCAACTATTTTTGGCATTTTCATATTTATCATGTTTATTAGCAGAGAAAATTTCATGCTCAGCTATATTTATAAGCAAGAAAGAATTTGCAATTGTTAATAATTTGAGATTTATAAGCAGGACAAATTTCATGCTCAGATGAGTTGAGCATGAAAAAAGTTTTATAACTTCTGGGCCAGGATGTATGGGCCAGGATGTATGCTATCTCTCTTACACATTTTCATCTTTACAAAGCTGATGGTTTTCAATGTGAGTTATTCAGCCCAAGACAGCTAAATACCACAGGCACCGGACACATGGACAGTGTTTTTCACTGACTGTTTCTGTCTTTGGAGCTATCAAGTAGGCCCTTACAGAGATGTATGCCCAAGTCTTCAATTTTAAACAAAATATATAGTGTGACCCCATCCACTAATGACTAGCTACATTTCAAATGTGCCTACTTGATAGCCCCTCATCAACAGTCAGGGAAAACACTGTCCATATGTCAGGTGTCTGTGCAAATAGTGGAGATAACCCGCTAGATATCTGATCATATCTAGCAGAAGTGACAGTCTCCAGGATTTCACCATGCCATGAAGTTCGAACTTGGCATAACTGGTTTCCTGATTTCAGCACTACCTTATGCCTTATTTATTGGACACTAGTAACAGTTTAGTAGAAAACGAAAAAAAATATTGACAATATCCTGGTAAACGGGCATATTAATACATCAGCCTATATACAATAATTACACATTGTCTCACTCAGAAAGGCTCTCTCGTCATTAATTCGCATGTTAAAGACGTTTGAATGTTACCTCTACAATATTTACTTTTACAACTGTGGGGTCGTCTACTTGTTTACAATTTCATTCGGAATAGCTTTTACCAGAAATGTGGACTGGAATAAATCTACGGACTCTATGACAAGCCGTTTGGGTTGTAATTCTCCTTGGAAAAAAATCAGTTTGATCATTGGAAAATCCAACTATGATAATTCCTGGATCATCTTCCTGTTGGACTAGATATAATTAATTTAATCATGTAAGGATATGCATCACTTTTATCGTTTTTTTTTTTTTTTTTTGTTTGTTTTTTTGTTGTTGTTGTTTTTTTGTTTTTTTTTTATTTTTTTTTTTAGTTTTTGTTGTTATTTTGAAAACGATAAAAAAAAAGCAAAAGCTTATTGCAAACAGAAAAAAAAAAAAAAAAAAAAAAAAAAAAAAAAAACAGAAAAAAAAAAAACATGAATGAATGGACTTTTAAAATGACTTGTTAAAGAAACATGAAAATACGCATCCTCCAAAGTGAGAGAAACAAAAGTTACTAAACCATACAAAAAATACTTGATTGCTTGTTTACCTCAAATGAATTAGACCTAAGCCAGGTGTCAGATTATACTTAATAGTAAATAATCCCTGTAAGGGTCTCTGTAAGATGCCGTTTTCGAACAAATTTCATTTAACCTTTAGCACTCTCTGGGTAAATTCAGCAGACGACAAAGTGATCATATTTTTCATATTTTTCCCAGGAAATAGGATTTGACAGTTCATGCAAATGTCTCAGTCCAATTGTCAAATCCTGTTTCCTGGTAAAAAATAAGAAGATAAATCACTCGCGCTCTGCGCTCGTGATTTGATCTACTTTACAACTGACCTCCAAACAGTGATTTATTACTCAACAAATCACTGCTACAGCTGATCTATTTCTTAAATATCATCAATTTGTCGTCTGCTGAATTTTTTACCCAGAGTGCTAAGCGTAAACAACGACACTCAAAAAACATAATACTGAAATAATTCAATGAAGTAGTATTTGGACAAAGGTGAGGTACTCCTTGAAACATTTTACCTGTTTGACAACACATTTTGCAGATAACATTAAATTCATAAAACACTTGGACAGAAAATGCACGGGCATATAAATAAGACCAGATCAGACTGCTCTGAACAAACTGCTATTTGTTGTTTTTTTTTTTTACTTCTTTCAATCTTTATTTCTTCCAGTGACTCACTTGGTGCCAAGTGTGTGTGTGTGTGTGTGTGTGTGTGTGTGTGTGTGTGTGTGTGTTGTTGATGTGTTTTTTTGCCAAGCAAGCATTTAAAATGTTCATACCACCCTACCATTATATTCTTGTAACAATGGACATCCATACTTGATAGGGTCATCGTAGTTTATACGTTATCTTCATGAGTAAACCGACTTGATACTATTACATAACGAGGCAACATTCACCCAAGACGCACTTTATGTACAGGCAGTAATGTTTGTAGTTAGTAGGCGGCACTCAGGGCAAATTGAAGTCCTCGTTGCAGCAGTGGTTATCCACGTAATATCACCTTCTTAGTGTCGTCAGTCCCAGATGAAGTGCATATGAAAGTTAGGTTTAGAGCATTAGTTGACAGTTATTGGGCGGCCATACAGCGTTATATATCCTTTTTTAACATCTCGCGAGCACATTATCACGAAAATACAGCTACCGCTGACAGACCTCACTAGTTATTCACCCCTCAAGGTCTCCAGTATCTGTAAGAATTACCGTTGATCAAGGGTACGTCGTTCCATTCGTAGAGCATACGTATAGTCCCAGAGGCACTACTCCAAACACGAACACCCTAGTCATCACAGGGTTACCCTGCAGCCTTAAACATATTTACTTTAAACATATTTACAAATGTAAATTAGCCCTTAGATAACTAGTGCATTACTGTTTGGCAACAGGAAAACCCTAGAAAACATTAGAAGTACATATATGAATTAAGGTGTTTAAGACATTATTTAAGATAATTAACAGACTAGTTACTTAACCTCATTCAATAATGAGGTTCTCTTTAAGTGCATATATTCTCTCCAGCATATGAGTCCCGCGTGCATTTCATCAATATATTTATGACATTACCCTCTCTGTTTACGAATGAGACGATGGTATAAAGCATTATCCGACTGCCTATACTGTGCTTTCGACATTTTTCAGAAAGTCAACTTTGCTTGGTGCTTTACACTCTCGGACCTAATGATATGTATATTGGGTCCAAGTTTACACTGGAGAAATAAATTTGCAAACTTTTGCCATGATTTAATGTAAAGCCATTTGTCTTAACTGCATGTACGTATGCACATTTTTTTTTATCCTAGTCAATGGTTTAAAAAAAAATCAAATATTTTCACTTATTCCCACAACAAAAAAAATGAATGCAAATTCTACAGAAATCTTTAATGTAGGTAACTTGGAGGCAGACTTTCAACAGGTTACGCTTGTTCATTTTTTTTTCTGAATTTTTTACAATATTGTGTGAAATATCAATAATTCAAATTCAGCAAAGAAAAGTAAAAAAATGTATATATATATATATATATTGTCTGACAAAACTTCCAAAAAAATCACTTTAGGCCTACTATAGAAATTGTATAGGTCAGACCAATTTTTGGCCGTAAATTTAATTTCAAGGTACACATTTGAGAACAAAACACAGAAACAGAAAAGACAAATGGTTCTAATAAGATACGGTCAATCAGAACAAAATATTTTCATTTGAAATAAAACGCCAACCAAAAAAAAAAAAAAAAAAAAAAAAAAAATGCGAGTGATGTCGAAAGGACAGTAGAATTGTACATATTTTTATGTTACACTCAGAGGCGCCAAAAGTAATTCCACAAAAATATTTTGTCATAGACTTTAATAATATCTAATGGTACAGTTTCCACCAAAACTTAGGTATGATAAACGGGACGACTTTGATTTTGATATAGTCAATTTCCCTTTTCTGGATGGCGATGTCCCCCGGCGTACCTCATATGGGGTATACATATCTCAACTTATTAGATTCGCCAGAGCTTCTTCAAATCTTAGACTTTAACTACCGTAATAAAGCCCTTACTGCCAAACTTCTTAGGCAGGGATATCGTTATTTTAAACTTCGTAAGGCGTTTTCGAAATTTTATCGCAGACACAGTGCTTTGTTAGAAAAATATAGCGTCAGTCTGAAAACACTTCTGCAACAAGGTATATCGGAACCCGAATTTTACGGTGACTTAGTGTACAGATTTAGAAAAATTGTAGGTAAATCTAACTTTTCGGAGCAATTCAGAAAACTTATTAACCGTTATAAAAGAATTGGCTATAGCCTGGATATTATGCGGCAGACTGCATGCCTAGTTGTCAACCCAATCATTGTTGATGGCTATGCTTCACTCTTTAATTGCACGACGGCGGTTCGGGCCTCAGACTCAATAACGGCCTCTTCGTAAAACTTTAACCAGTGGGTTGGGGTTTGACGATATGTCTTTGGCTTGGCCCGCCGTGGTTCAACTATTGGTTTTCATTTACTCTGGCATACTGTAGAATTAGCAATGAGTACTCGTCTCTGTTTATTAATGAATAATTTGATTTTTATGTTTTCGCTTTGATGCATTGACTGAGTTGGGAGCCTTTAAGCGAACCGATTTTTTTATGTATTTCTGTATTAAGAGTAGCATCGGGACCCAGGGTGAAGTTAGTTAGCTGTAAAAGTGCTTTAAACTCCCCGGTGGTTTGCTTTACTGACCGTTCTAACGCGGTGGTCCCGGTGTTAGTCTTACTCTTTGTTGCTTTGTGGTTTATTCTACGAGGCGATTTGTTGTATGTCTTTGTGTGTGTCATTTTGTTCTTGTGTTTTTCAGTCCTTTTGGTATTGCGATTACCTCGCTTTGGGAAGAGAGAGCTAATCTTAGTGCTTTTCGTGCGTTTGTTCGGTTTGTGCTTGATTGGATTTGTCGGTTTCCTCTTCCTCTTGGGGTCTGGGAAGGGCTGCGGTTTGTGATTGTGGCACTCACTGGACTTTTCTCTTACCTTTTTTTAATCAATGGGATTTTCATGTTTACAGGACACTTAATACTGTGTAATGTGGTAAAGAAAATACTGATGTTCTGTAATGATTGGAAAGGTAAATGATGCATGCCCAAAATATATGACTTTCATATATATCGAATATCTGTCTTCTCGGATACAACAATTCAAAGAGGAAATTTTAAAAATGGCTGATTCCCATTGATGTCAATGTTGACGTCGCTCAAAAACTGCCAAAATGTCTTACACAAAATTTAACTCTTTGTCTCTCAAAAAAAGGTAAGAGAAAAGTTTGCATACACAAAATCCAGAAAGAATCACAATGTATATTACATCGTATGCCGGGGGTATAATAAATCTTTGTGTTGCTCATTGTTTAATTACACAGTGAACTCTAGATGAAGAAAGCAAATTCAGGAAGTTGGAATTGATTTCGAAACTGTAAATGTAAATATGGTGCAAAAGACGAAACGAGCCTTTCCTGGAATCGCCTGACTTCTAACATCCATCCTTTTGAGTTAATAAAAATCTACAATAGGTATAACCTAGTGAGAAAAAGGGATATACTTATTTATTTATTTTTTTTTTTCTTTATTCTGCTCTGAAAAGCCTGAAAAGACTATTGATTACCCTTTAATGCATATGCGAACAGCGAAGGTTCAGGTGACCCTGCTCATCCACACAGTCTCGCCAAAACCTTCGCTGTTTGCTCACCTAAGCTGCAAGTTATGGGGAATATTCAGCCAAAGAACAAAAGTTCTAGACCTACTGAGGGGCTGAGCAAAAAATCATAACTGTATTAAAGACACCCTAACTGGATTATCGACACGGGTCATGTCATAAGGGTGATTAAACAGGTGTTACGGTAACTGGATTGTCACACCTAACTGATCAACATGTTGTCTCGTATAATATCGGTTATTGACTTAATCCATCACGAAAACATAATTTTGACCCCCTTAAACCCCACTTTTATATAGTAAAACTGGGGATTACAGGGATATAATTTATTTTTCTTATTTCTGCTCAAAAACATAGATTATGGATATTCGTTAGAACTGCCTCGTCGAGGCAGTACTAATACGTACACACAATCTACGCTATGAGCAGAAATGTAAAAAATATCAGAATTTTTTATCTGAAAATTTTCTTTTTTGGTGGTAAAATTTTTAGTTTATTTGAATAGGCATGTTTTCGTAATGATTAATTGCATTAAAGACACGGTGATCGAATCATCATAATTGGATTATCAACACGGGTCATCTCATCAGGCTGATTAAACAGGTGTTACCAGTAATTGGATTATCACACCTACCTGATCGCATTTTGTTTCGCATACTTCTCAAAACATCGCGTTGCAAATAAAAGAAAAGAAATATAGTATACATTCTCAGATACAGATGTTAGGTGTTACATTGATTTGAAAAAAAAAAAAAAAAAAAAAAAAAAAAAAGAAATAATAATAATAATAATAATAAATAAATAATATTTGGTTTTCAAAAAAAAAAAATAAATAAATAAATAAATAAATAAATAAATAAATAAAAAATAAAAATAAATAAACGTATCCATTGCATATCGTATTGTTTGTATTTTTCTTTGTTTCCAAAGGCAATCTTTTTTACGTTTATTTTACTACACTGCAGCTGGTATTAGTGCCGTGTGGCGGCGGTAGAACGTCTCCCCGTATTTTACCTTAGTGCAGATTATATTTCATTTCCTTTGGGATCATTGGACCCATTGTGGAGTCTTTGAAAATGGAGTTCTGCTCATGTATACGCTTGAGGGCGTAAGCAGTGTTGCAAACTTCATTACTGCTTATGAAGAGTCTCAATAAAACCGAGACTCCCATTTTCTTACCTGTAGTGTGTTCTTTAAAGGCAATCTTTTTTACTTTTATTGTATTAATTAGCTAATTTTCCGGGAATAAAATTTTACTGAATGGTGATTTTGTTCCTGCTGACTAGCGGATGATTGGGCAAAACATTTACAGATTAGCGAGTTTTAGCTGAAATATTTACTGGTTTATTTACCGATTTAGCAAAATAAAATTTGTCTGGTTGCACACTTTGAGAGTACTCCACTGGCACCTTCAACCATGTATCATTAAACTCTGTTTGAATTAATGGGATGCTGAGCAGTGACAACTTTAAGAAAAGATATGGTTCGGGATGCAACTGGTCACCTCAAGTGGTCAGGCTGTGGCTACCGCATGTAGCACTGAACAAACTGACACTGAACAACTGCTGCACATATGGCATTTCCATTTACGCTGCTGTAGTAAGATCACTTGAAATTGTAATTTTATACATGTATATGTCATAATTTAAGCCACGCCAAGCAAAAAGTGGTCTTCGAGGCAAACCGTGCAGTCTGAATTGTATCTACATCGTTAGTTAATTATATAGAGTTAACAAAGTCCAGATCTTGTGTCTGAGAAATGCACAAACCATGGTCAGACTATGCGCATTTTGCATTTGCTGTAAGACCAGTTTTCACTTAGTGCGGCCCATTAATATATCTGTATCAGTGTAGATTTGTATTAAATTAATAATAATTGTAATGATATGCATTGGAAAAGGATAGGGATAGTTCTGCATGTGATGTAATTAAAGGAAACATTTCATTGTGAAGAATTATCCCTAATCTAAAAGAATGGCTGGTAAATGGTTGCCATAAAATTATGAGCAAAAAAAAAAAAAAAATGATTTTATGGCAACATCTCCACGAGTCGCAATAGCAGCGGTCAAATTGTAAATAGCTGTGAAACTTACAGCAAAGTTATTCTTGCGCGGTACCAGCTGGAAACTAAGGATAAATTTTTATCCTTAGGCTAACGTGACAGGTCGGAACATACTTTTCAAGCTGATGACTAGCGTGGATCCTGATCATAATGCGTGGATGCGAAAGCAACAAAATACTTTTTTTAGTGTGTTCCGGTAATTACCAGTGTGTTCCGGTGTGTTCCGGTATTTCTACGAACCGAAAAAACTCCATTTCGCAAAGCACAAGAGTATATTATCTCGACAGTTTGACAGTTTTAACCAAATTATTTCACTTGAATTTCTTGTTAACGCGGTGGTACAATTTTTAATATTTTTATTTTTTAATAACATCATACCGCCAGATTTAGGATATTGATTTAGGCTGATATCAATGAATATGGTGTTGTTTATTATGTCCACTCCCAATTTTACTTTTGTACCGGAACCCGTTGCGGCACGCGTTATCTCCCACAATTCCGTTGTGACAGGGGATGCTCGACAATAAGGGACCACGTTCTGTAAGGGACAACTGTGTTTAAATCGAAAATAAAATGAATAGCATTCATTCTCTTAATTAAACAACAAAATGGATGGCCAAATGGATATGCCTCAGTACGCCCTCCCTTTGGAGTTTTCCTCGGACCAAGCGCCCAGTCGTCACGAGAAAAGCTTAGGACTTTTGACAACAAAGTTTGTGTCACTTCTTCAAGAAGCAAAGGATGGGGTGCTGGATTTGAAAGTTGTAAGTGCTATTTTCTAATCATTGTTATTTGTTAACCCGGATCTACCGAGAATGTCTGCAAGGGACAGATTATGGAGGTTTAATTGAGATGGCATTGAATTTTTTTTAGTCGAACAGTGCTAACAGGATAGGCATAGCAGGGGAGGATTCGGGGTTTGTTGGCTTCAGTCAAACCTCAGACTCAAAATTTCATTTTCGTGGAAAATTTAGCATATATTTGGGACATTTTCCCTTAGACTTCACTTCAGCAAGTCCCATTTTACTACCTGTGAATGTGTGTAAAATTTCTGGGTGAGTGGCATACAGTGTACATCCTGATCAGATGCTGCAGAATGTGGCATCTGATCTTGGTCTACACTGTTAGTTCAGACCTGTCTGTCCAAATACGTAGAATAAGTATGGCAATACAATTCAATTGAACCCCTTTAGAAATCTTCCTGGGTCTGCCCCCTGAATAGATTTGTTAAAGCAGAGGACTGAGGAGTATTTTAATGTTTCGTTGTGGCTGGTGCACTCGAGTTGCTTTACCAAAACATTGCAGTTTTCATCTGTGCAGGAAACCAAAGGGATGCTGGCCAATGCGAGATTGAAAAGCATTCTGGCGAATAACAGTTGTGGCACACTTGCCTGGTCTGGCAAACATAAATTTTCTAAGCAGCCTGATTTGGCAAATTTATGTAAATTATCTAACCATACTGCACCATTCCCTCATGGAGGTCATGGTTCAAGTATTAAAGTTTGACATGAGGAGTCTTTGAATTCAGCTTTGGTGCATTCATTTAGTTTAATGATATGAAAACCAGGATATATAAATTAAGGCTGGCTAATCAGAGCTAAAGAGAATCAATTATCAGTCCTGCCATTGCTATCGATAATCAATTAGTAATCAATGAAGATTTTATCGTAATTTTACCTGTCTGTCTGAGCATGATTCTAACCATATGTTGTGCTTTACTATATGTATTTGATCTGAAAGGCCTGAGCAAACAGTGTAGATGCAGCGTCTCATCGGGGTCTACACTGTTTGTCACTCATCCAGCAATTTTAGATATAACAATGGGTAATAAGTTATACTTGTTCAAATTTTAGATTAAGTATGGTAAGAAGTTGAGGTGTCTGAATACTAAGGGTAAATACGGTAAAGTAAGAGACACAGAAATTAAATGATCGATTATTAGCAAATCTGTAATGATAATCATTTTTGTGGAATTTATCGATCAGTTAAGTAAGAGACACAGAAATTAAATGATCGATTATTAGCAAATCTGTAATGATAATCATTTTTGTGGAATTTATCGATCAGTTAAGTAAGAGACACAGAAATTAAATGATCGATTATTAGCAAATCTGTAATGATAATCATTTTTGTGGAATTTATTGATCAATTAATCGATTATCTGATTAATCGTGCCAGCCTTAATATAAATGTTTTTCTTTTCCTTATATGCTTTTGACATACTTGTCTTATTGTTTCTGTACATAAAATGTCACCTGTATTGTCACACTGAATTCACTACTATGCAAATGCAACAAAACATCTTGAATCTTGAAATTATGTTGGTTGTTTTTTGTTGTTGTTTTTTTTAAATTTTTTTCCACATTTTTAGCTTCATATTTTTTTCCTGCTTCAATACTTAGGTAAGTGATAAAGGACCAATGGTCCTCTGGTTAACTCATTTTTAACAGCTCAAATAAAAATACATGTAAGGCGGGGGACATAAATTCCCAATGGAATTTGCTTGTTGGATCTGGTGGTGACACAACATGACATTTAATTTATATTATCTAATATTTATCACTTACTTGATTTTCATTCTTCAGGCAGCTGACCAACTGGCAGTAAGACAAAAGAGAAGAATCTATGACATAACAAATGTACTTGAAGGTATTGGGCTGATAGAGAAGAAGTCCAAAAATAGTATACAGTGGAAGTATGTTTTCAAGTTCTATCAGAATTTGTTGTGTGTGTTTGTATGTTTTGTTGGTGTAAACCTTAGAATCAATTCTCCTAGGCAGTTCCATTGAGCATCCACAAGATGAATGCCAAAATTAAAGAAAACATTAACTGTAAAATAAAAAAAACTTTTTAGGAAATGTGCACCTAGGGAAGATTCAGATCAGCCTGTGCATTTGCACAGTCTGAACAGAATCTTCACTGGACTTATTTTGGGTAGCCAAGGAACACAGTTTTTATATGCAGACAATGAAGACTGATCAGACTGCACAGAAGTGCTGGCTGATTTGAGTCTTTGTTGGGAGCAGATATCAAAAGGTACCTTTTCTCATGTTGCTCAGGTATCTTTTTGAACACTCCCTTGAACTACAGTTAACTCTTGTCCTGCTGAATAAATTAAGATGCCACACCCTTTTCAAATTTTCAGCCAATCAGATTACTTGATCCAGATTGTTGATATAAATTCACATACTGGATGGCAAACAGTGCAGATCCAGATCAGTTGGCTTCTTCAGAAGCCAACTGATCTGGATCTACACTGTTTGCAAAGGCAGGGTATATCCTGGTTCAGCAGGACAAGGGTTAAAAGCTTTTTTTGTGGTTGTTTTTTTCCAGTTCAAACTCTAACCTACTGCCTGCTTTATTAACAAAGTACAATTTCCTTAACCCTTTCAGCCCAGTAGACCAAAACAGATACCTGTGCAAACAGTGTAGATCCAGATGAGATGGCTCTTAATGAGCCGTCTCATCGGGATCTACACTGTTTGCCATAATGTTTTTGATTTTAGACTAAAGCCACTGTTTGCATCAATAAACTTGTCCAAAGTCAAGGACAGAAGGGTCCACTTCAGAAACTCAGGGGTGAAAGGGTGAATGAACCCCTCTGTTAATACAGATAGTAGAAAATAAGATTTTAACCCTTGTCATGCTGAATAAATTAAGCTGCCACGCCCACTTCTAATTTTCAGCCAATCAGATTTCTTGATCCAGATTGTTGATATGAATTCACATACTTAATGGCAAACAGTGCAGATTCAGATCAGTTGGCTTGCCAACTGATCTGGATCTACACTGTTTGCAAAGGCAGAGTATATCTGGGTTCAGCAAGACTAGGGTTAAAGTGACTTGCTCACAAGAAATATTTTGATGCCATAATACAATGGAGACAACTTTTACAGGTAGGATGTTGCTTCCATGGTATTTGAAACCCTTCTTGAAATGGGGGTTTACTCTTAACCCTAGTCCTGCTGAACCCGGATATGCCCTGCCTTTGCAAACAGTGTAGATCCAGATCAGTTGGCTTCTGAGGAAGCCAGCTTATCTGGATGTGCACCATTTGCCATTAAGTATGTGAATTTGTATCAGCAAGCTGGATCAAGAAGTCTGATTGGCTGAAAATTGAAAGTGGACGTGGCATCTTTATTCAGCATGGGAAGAGTTAAATATGTTAACCCATTGTAGACTGAATGAATTCCCCACACCATATATTGGAAGATTCTAATTTCGATTTTAAGTATGCCACGATATGTGATTTAGATATTCCTAGAGAAAAATAGTTGAACTATTTGCAAACAGTGAAGACCGATCAGATGCCGCAAATCTAGGTCTGCACTGTTTGCCAATTAGCCTTTTAGGGGTCTCCAGACTACAGTGGGGTAAAAGCAAGAATTTGCTCCCAAATGGAACAAATTGTTTCCTTTAAGAATAGCCCTTGCTCCTGCCCCCATTAAGAAGGGAGGCAAATATTTTGATGTCATTTATTTCCCTTTGAGATGAATCCAATCTTCTTAAACAGTGATATGGGGGACCAGTGTAGATTCAAATCAGCCAGCTCTGTAGTCCGTAGCTATTGATAAGGTGTGTGTGTTCATCCAAGGTGTTAATTTTCTTGTTTTTGCACAAAAAGCATTTGTTGTTGGTACTCAGAAGTGCCTTGTTTATTTAGGCACTTTGTTTTAGCACCCACAGCATAAGATTTTTTTTTTTGAGAAAAAAAAATTATCTGGATACCACTATTATCTCAAGAGTTGTAAATTTATCTTGTTGAGATGCTTCTTAACCCTTAAAGTGCCAAGAAAACCTGCATCTGAAAGTGTTGTCTGTTTATGTCATCTGCTGAATATTCTTGCAAACTTTTCAAACCTATTTTTGCATACAGGCAAACAGTGTGGACCCTGATCAGACTGCTCCTAGAGGAGCAGTCTGATCTGGGTCCTCACTTTTTTGCAAAAATGACTTTTAAAATTACAAGCAGATGACAAAGCAGACGACAATTGTTGTGATTGGCAGTTTAAGGGTATAGTGATTATGCAACATGTATGTTTCAGTGGAGAACTATGAAAATGTGAATGGTATATCATTAAAATAACAGTTTATTATAGCAGTAGATAATGTGTGTATTTCAACCAAAACGTTATTGATATTATTTTTATTTCTCCAAAAGAACTTAGCCGGGCTCTCTAGTGCAGTTGTTACATGTAGCACATCTGACTGCAAATCCAGGGGTCCCGTTCGAATCTGAGATCGGCCACACATCTTTCAGATTAATCATGAAATTTTTTTATGTCATTCTCTTCCTTCTGCTAATTCAAGAAGGGCAGTTGTCAGATACTTACGAAAGTATGTGCACAAAGTACTTAGTAACCACTTATAGGACTAAGCCTGCCCAGGAAAATATGTGAGTAGGTTAACTGACTGGCTCAACATGACTTTAACAGTGTTGACTGAGCCATAAAACTCAACTCTCCGGTAAGAACTTATGTTGTGGATATTCATTGGAATCGCCATCTTCTGTTAGTTCCAAAGCATATGTTTTTATGGAGAAATAAAAATAGTTTGTCTGAATACCCTTCTCACCTAGAGGTTATGGCTATAAACTAGGTTTATGAACACATCTGTTATTCATAAGTATTTTTTTTATCAGAGGAGCTGGGCCAGGATGTAACACAAGAGAAATATCAGACAAGCTGGTGAATGTGCAAGATGAGTTAGAAGACTTAAATCGACAGGAGGCAGAGCTAGACCAACTTAAACTCAGGATTCAGCAGAGCATAAAAAACGTGAATGACGAAGTATCAAATTCACGGTATCCTTTTTGATATAAAAATGAGCAGTCAGACAGTCATGGCTCCAGATGATTTCATATTTAGAGTAAATGTTCTAAAGTTTTGTACACAAAAGTATCTGACAAAATGGTACACTGTAGATCCAGAACATCGCAGTCTGTTATTTCCCGAAATCCAGTATACAGTGAATCGGCCATGGATCTTAAATTTTCCATAGGCAAAAGATTTAAAACATAAAATGTTTCTTGTTTTATTCAGAAAAATAACGCATTCTAGTATTGATTTTTCATGCCTATCACGATGCTAAGTCGCGCCACGCATTATATCACAATCCACTTAGCGTCGGTCAGTACATGAATGATATAGAAAGTCAGATCACGCTGCTGTAGTAAAGCTGTGTTTATTATATATCTTGAAAATTAACCCTTGAAGTACCAGTACCAACAGCAGCAGATGACATTCTAATTTAATTTAGGGAAAATTGTTTTGAAAATTTTCATTTGGGGAGGTATATCATCGGTTTTACGTTTGGAAATTTCGTTTTACTGCTACGCGCTAACGGAGCTTTAAAACGAATTTCTTATAAAAAAAACCGACGATATGCCTATGAAAATTTTCATAGGGTTATCCCCATTCTAATGCACTTTGTAAGCTTTAAAACCCCTGAGGAAACTCTAATGCTTGTTTTCTAATCAATTGTTTTGTTAAAAAACTTGCACTATTTGCACAAAGTAGCAAGCGCTGTGAGATGTGTAAAAATGCCAGCCAATGAAAAGCGGCGTTAGGTGATGACATTGAATACCAACAGTATATCGCAGAATAGACCTCAGCAAATTTTTGATGTTACCCAGTCAGACATTGCTTTACATATGCAGGTGCATTAGGCATTAGAATTTAGAATATTGTCTGCTCATCACGTAAACATACCTATATAATTTTGACCCCCTTAAACCCCACTTTTATATAGTAAAACTGGGGTTCACAGGGGTATACATTATTTGCCTTATTTCTGGTTAAAAACATAGATTGTGGGTACTCGTTAGAACCGCCTCGGTGAGGCGGTACTAATAAGTACTCACAATCTAGGTTTTAAGCAGAAATATGAAAACTATGAGAATTTTTATCGGAAAACCGGTGGTGAAATTTTCAGTATATTTGAATAGGCGTGCTTGCGTAATGTACAATTCTGAATGGCTTTTAAGTGTTATTAACCTTTACCACTCTCTTGGCTAATTCAGCAGAAGACAAATTGATGATATTTTTCTTATTTTTCTAAAAAAATAGAATTTAACTTTTTATGCAATTTGCATGAAATGTTGTCTTGTTTTCTGGAAAAAATAATAAAGATACTTCCATATGACATCTATTGAAAATTTACCATGCATGCTAAGTGTTAAAGCAATGTTATTTCATTAAAAAACTGATCTGTTGTTCTTTTTATTTTTATTTTGTTGTTAGTGGCTGATAGCTGTACTTAAAAGATGTGGGAATGTTACGTGCATGTCTTTTTAACTTGATGTAAAACAAATTCATTTGAGAGAGTGTGCTGTATTATACAGTGTATATCTGGAAAACTGAGACATAACTAATTCGGCATTGCAGATCTGACTGTACAAAATTTAACTTCAAACTTTGTATGGTAAATCTGCTTATTTGAATAACTCGTATCTGGAGCAGAAAAGAAGGTAAACAGAGTTTATTTGTTTGTTTTTACCAATTATGGAGAAACAATTCACTAGTGTTCTGAGGCTTCTGTGTAAAAATCAAGTGAGCCATAGCGAATGAGTTTTTTTTTTTACACATAAGCCTTTGAACACACATGAATTATTTCTCCATAATCAATCAAAAACAAACAAATAAACTGTTTATTACATTTCTTACCCCCGTCCCCACCCCACACACAATGTGTTTTAGTTGGATGTTTTACGTTTGTGAGGTGTGGGAATTTCATATACTAATCATAATGAGAGATGCCCGCATTGCCCGGCTTGAACTGCTGAACAAAAAACATTATTGCCATCAGACTTAAGTTCTAATTGAGATAATAAATAAAGAATTCAAATTATAATCATATTTTCAAATACTTTTCTTTATATTGAACACGTTTAAAGTGTGGAAAGGGAATGATTGCACAACCCTTCAATAAATAAATTAATCACGTCACTAATTATCGCATGAAAACAATCCATTTGAAGAAATGAAATAATTCACTGGTGAGCGATTACGGGGTTTTCTTTCACAGAGAAAAATAGGTAATTCATTGTTAGAAATGTAATAAAAATGAATACATGTTGAAATAAAAAACTGTCTGCTGGCTGCATGGTGGAAGTTGGATGGAAGGAGCTCAGCCCTATACATGTATATGTACCTTTCTCAAGTTGATAATCTGTTCAGAAAAACAATAGACATAATCTAAAGAAACTGTGTAGACTTATTTCCTTAATACTATTGTCAGATTAGCATATGTAACTCATGAAGATATATGTCGGTGTTTTAGAGGAGAAACTTTATTAGCTATACAAGCTCCCTCGGGGACGCAACTAGAAGTGCCAATTCCAGAAATAGTAAGTTGGTTTTTTTTTTACACAGCTCTAGATAAGAGGAGTATGCAGATATATATTTTTCTTATTTCATGAAGAAAATGTTGCGGGTACTCATTAGAAGTGCCTCATTGAGGCACTTCTAATGAGAACCCACAACATTTGTTTCCGTGATAGAATAACATTTTGTTTCAAAAAATTTTATCTAGCTGTTTTTCTTAATAATTATCAGAGCAAACTGGAAATGTTTTTACCCATTCTTCTGACTTTGGACCATGAGATCCTGGTTCAAATCCCCCTGGAGGTGGAATTCAGGACATGGCATTTCGTTGTACAAAATCATTCATTATCACCCCTAAGTTGTCTTGGTATGACTTAAATAATGTTGAAAGGGATGTAAAACACCAAATCATGCTGGCTGTGGTGGCTTAATCGTATGCAGGTCCGACTGGTGATCAGTCGGATGGGTGTCTGAATGCTGATATAAGCAGACTCAGCAGGGATCGAACCCGCAATCTCCTGATCAACACCAGGTCTGCCAAAATTCTTTCATGGACACTGATTTGAAATATTTTCTAGGATCATTCTCTCCCTTCCACTGATTCATGTAGAGCAGTAATTGTCAGTTTCTTGCAAAAAGAATGTGCACAAGTATGGTTAACCACTTAGAAGACTAAGCCTGCCCAGGAAGTGTGTGGTTAGGTAAACTGACCAGCTGGACGTGACCTTAATAGTGTTGACTGGGTTGTTATCCAAACCAACCAACCAACACCAAATCATCATTGTTGTACCATTCATGAGATGTATATAGTCAGTATTGATGCAGTCTAACTAGGGATGTCACTGCAGAAGAATCAGTGGCTGCTGTGGAAAGATCAGTGGAATGCCTTGATGAGACTGGCACAGTGGCTCGGTAGTGTGTCCACTTTGTGACCAAGAAGTTGCGGGTATGTTCCCTGACCAAGTTGTCATACCAAAGACTTTAAAAAAGTGATACTAGCTGCTCTTTCGCTTGGCAGTCAGCATTAAGAAGTAGAGTTAGGAATCAGAACTTAATTTATTCAGCAGGACAAGGGTTAATTGTACATGAAATTTGCAGGCTCTGATCACCCTGCACAACCCCACAATCTAATCAAAGCTTTTTAGCTCTGTTGATACATTCTACAGTACTCAGTGATTCTGTGTAAAGGGGATAGTGAAGGCCCTGACCAGACAGTGGGTGGGCAGTCTGATCTGGGCATACACTTCAATGAATGGACATATTTTCTGCTTAATCGTACCAATCTGATGATTCATTAACCCATTTTAGTCTAGAGACCCTAAAAAAAGGGTCATTGACAAACAGTGCAGACCCTAATCAGATGCTGCAGAACAATAAAAAACTAACAAGACATCTTGCTGTTGGAAATAGACCACTTCAAAGAGTTGTGGTACAATAGTCCACTTCATCAGAAGTCTAGCTACATTGTAGCATGTGTATAATACAGTTAATGATGACAGAAATAAATACATAGCTTCAGATAAGAGGGGTAGCCACATAATATTTTTTTTATTTCTCCATGAAAACATATGTTGTTGGTACTCATTAACCTTTGTCCTGCTGAACCCGCCTTTGCAAACAGTGTAGATCCAGATCAGTTGGTTTCTAAGAAACCAACTGATCTGGATCTGCACTGTTTGTCATTTAATATTCAAATTTGTGTCAGCAACCTGAATCAAGTAACCTGATTGGCTGAAAATTAGAAATGGGCGTGGTATCTTGATATATTCAGCAGGACAATGGTTAAAAGCGCCTCGACATATATTATATGGACAAATAAGAAAATATCAATACTTTTCAATTGAAAAAAGTGCCTTATCTGGAGCTACATGTATGTACATAGTTTGAAGTGAAGAGAACACTGATATTATAAAGAAATATTTGTAAAAGAATGATGCCGAATCTGTCACATGATAAATATAATCTAATTAGTATTCTTGTTTGCTTTTAACAAAAAAATATGGCAAAATTTGATATTTACTATTAAAAGATTTTAAGATTTTCAGAATGATAGAGAATGCTAAAGAAGAGGTGTTTTTAAATCATTTGCCCAACACTTATGCATAATTATATAAAGGGCATGTTTTTTTGTTTTTTTTTTTTAGTAAAAGAAGTATTGATTGTAATCTCATTTCTCTGTGAAAACGTATTTTGTAGGATCTCGTTAGAAGCGCCTCACAGATTTGCTTCTAACGACCATCAACAGCCTAGTTTTTATGGAGAAATAAGAAAAATATCTGGATAGCCATCTTACATAGTTTTGCTTCTTAATTATAACTAAAATTACCTATGTCTTTTACAGGGTCCTGGTTATAAGAAGAATTACCAAATTAATCTCAAAAGCAGCTCAGGCCCAATAAATGTATTATTAGTAAATAAAGATACAGATAGCAGTAGTCCTGTGGTGGTACAAGTCCCGCCTCCGGATGAGAATTTAGCCAATCAGGCAATAGCTGCTGCTCAGGCTGCACAGAATCAAAATGTCAATCCAGTTCCCTCAGGAAAACACAAACAACTTGCCAAGGTAAAGTTATTTAGATAACTTATGGCATGATGCAGAAGGTTTTGTATTCTGTTGATGCTCTGCATGGTGGGTAAAAATATCAGCAGACAACATTTTGAAATAGTTTTCTTATTTTTCCCAGAAAAGAGGCTTTGACACTCTATGCAAATTGTCTCCTAATAAGACAATTTGCATGGAAATGTCAAAGCCTATTTTCAGGGAAAAATAAGCAAAACATCATCAATTTTTCATCTGCTGAATCAGCCCAGAGATTGGTAAAGCTTAGCATAGATTAAAGATGCAGAAGATAAAAAGTTGGGGTTTCTTAAATAAAAGTAGTAGCATAGCAACAGATAAGGCGCTTTTTTCATCCGAAAAATGCTGTTATCTTTCTTTTTTCTCGACGAAAACATGTTGTGGTACTCATTAGAAGCGCCTTGCTGAGGCGCTTCTAATGAGTACCCACAACATATGTTTTCGTCGAGAAATAAGAAAAATATTATGTGGATGCCCCCTCTTATCTGTAGCTATGTAGTAGGTAGCAGCAGTTCTTTTGTGGTACAAGTTCCGCCTCTAACTACAAATTCAGCCAATCAGGTGATAGGTGCTGTTCAAGCTGTACAGTATCAAAATGTCCACCCATTCTCCTGAGGAAAATGCAAATAACTTGTGGTAACTAACACAGAATATATTCTATAGAGAGGGATCTTTTGGATGCAAGGAATCAACTATGAATAGAAGATAGATGGTTTGGTTTTATTATTGAGTTTGTTCATGAACAGTAATATATAATTCAACACTGTAGAAGCCCTCTAGCACTATGTTTGAGCAGAACTCTGTCCATACCTCTGCAAATTTTGTTTGTGGGAGAGGTATACTGTTTTCATGTTATGTATCCATCTGTCTGTTACATTTTTGTTTTTGCTGGCGGTATATAATAAGTACTGCTTATTGACACTTCTTGTTTCACAATTACACAAAACAGGTTCAGAGATCTCAAAGGACTTCAAAAAACAGTTTACACTATAAACATTCAAGGGCACTTAACACCAACAATAGTGAAGTTAACCCATTTAGGCCTAACATCCCATAAAAGGGACATTTGCAAACAGTGTAGACCCAGATCAAATGCTGCTGAATGCAGTGGCTGACCAGGGTCTACACTGTTTGCATTAAATACAGAATTTCTATAAAACATGGTATGAATAATAAAAAAAATTTACACACCCATTCTTTTGGGAAAAAAAAGAGTTTTGGTAGAAGAATCCACTCGGTGTAAATGGGCTGATTGGTGCTTTAAGTATTAAATTTACGTCTTATGTCTATAGACAGTAAATACTCTTTCAATGCCAGACTATCTCTGGGTATTTGCCATTAGTATACATATAATTCATAAGATAATATTTCGAGGGTTGAGCGCAAGACTATCGTAAGTCAGATGGTTGTTTTTCCCCAAACCTAATCTCCTCACCATGAAGGCGTTATGAAGATTACAACATTTCTTTCTGTAAACAATGAAAATTTAGGTGCCATTGCTCGTATGAGCAATGGCACCTAAATTTGCATTGTTTACAAAGGGGTCCAACTTTGCCCCTAAACAAGGGTTTCAAAAATATATTTGAGTTACTATAGTCTTGCGCTCAACCCTCGATTTACATTATGAATGTAATCGTCTGCGATAGAATAGCCATTCTTGTTGCAGTACATTTCTAGATGCAAAACATAGAGCTGTCTCGTGATCTAGGCCAACATTAGGGTGGGGCTATGTGAGCATCCGCCTGTAATGTTCTTTGTTTGCTTGATGTCGGTCACATTTTGCATTACATCAGTCACATATCTCCATTACATTAAGTGCAGGAAAAATGCCATGAGGCTGTTCCAAGACCTCCTTTAAATGAAATTTATATTAGGAAATCAAGCAAGCTTAAATGTATGGTAAGTGCTGATAATGAAGTGATATTATAAAATATAAATATAAGAATTGAAATTTAGATTCTGAGCTTTCACTGAATGATGAAAAGCATTAGGCTATTTTAATGTCTTCGAGAAGCCATTCCGGCTTCACAAACATTAAAATAGCCTAATGTTTTTTTATCATCCAGTGCAAGCTTAAAATCTGAGTTTCAATTCTTAAATGTATTTATTGTTTAGCCTCAATGAATAAAAAAAAGATGTCTCCATTTCAGTCTCAAAAATCTCCAGTTAAATCTCCACTCAGACCTTCACAGCCAACTGTACAGACAGATAGAATGGCAACAAGGTCATCACCTAGGAAACAAGGTCAACCTGTCCCCATGACATCAATGCAACAACAAGGTTAGTAAAAATTTCTGTGTTATTTTGAAGACAAAACTTGATCAATATTTTCCATACTTAGCTGTAAAAAACTAACATTTAAGAATTTTGTTTAAAGTGTACATTTGTTTGTTTTCCAGTTACATTTTGTTAAATATATCCATTTTGAGCCAGTATAATAGATACATGTGATAAAGTTCTTTTTCATCTGTGTAAATAAAATATCAAGAGGAGGACAAATCAATTACACTGCAACATCAATTTACAGTCGAACCTCAGTAACTTGAACATCTTTGGGACCATAGAAATTTGTTTGAGATATGGGTCATTGGAGCCACTGAGGGTTAATCATGGCACCAGATCAGGAAGCAAATGGCGATAATTTAGAGAAATCTTTTCCTTCTGCTGCTCAATAATGGTATGGAGTGTACTCATTATAATTGCCTCAGTGATGCCATTCTAGTGAGTAGACACAACATACAATTTCATGATGAAATAGGAAATTTCCCTAAATATTTGTTTTCTTTAGTTATCAGAAGAATTTCGAAGGGCCTCAAAAACGAGTTCCAATGAGCCAGGGTAAACAAGCCATTGGAGTTGAAGCCATTGAGGTTATACTGTCACATGGATGATAGCTCCTAGTGAGGCACATTTTCTGCCAAACAGTACTAAATTCTTTTCTTATTGCTTCCTGAAAACATGTTGTGGGTACTCATTAGAAGCGCCTCAGCAAGGCACTTCTAATGAGTACTCACAACATGTTTTCTTCGAGTTATAAGAAAAATATTAGGCAGATAACCGCTCTTATCTGGAGCTATGTGGATTCTTGGGTCTAAGGCAGCAGGCTTTGATAGAAGTGATCTCTTTATTGTAATTGTTGAGAAATATACTCATAAACTTATGCGGTGGTCTTTTACACATGAAGTTCTCTGATATTATATAGATAAATTATGTATGACATTTATAAACTTTTTTTAGGACAGCAACTAATCTGTTCTTCTTTTCCATCCATTCTCTCTAAATTAAAAAAATTAAGCTGATGAAAAAAAAATTGCGAAGATCTCCTGTTTATTTATTTCAAAAATACAAATTTATATAAACAGCTGGAAACCAATATGTAATGATAGGCATAATCTCTGGGCTCTAGACCTTACTTAACCTCCAGTTATATATGGGCAGGGTCGAGTGAAAAAGTGCCTTCAAACATACACAAATTGCACAGATTCAGAGCATCCTATGCATACCCAAAATATCATACGGGCCTTTGTTCTCCATTCTTACATTCTGTAGTTTCCCAATGATTCTGTTAGTGGACAGTAAAGATCCTGATGAGACTGCACAGATGGGCAGGCTGATCTGGGCCCTGGCTCTCCGCATAAGCCCGAAGACACATTTACTCATGGTGCGGCCCAGATGACCCATGTATAGTACATATTACTGTCGTCATGAGACTTTGAATTAATGATATATTTCATGCTTAAAGCATTCTGGGTAAAACCTTCAGCAAATGACACTTTGAAATGGTTTTCTCATCTCCTAGAAAACAGGATTTAATATTTCATTCAAATTGTCTCTGAAGGAGACATTTTGCATGAAATATTGAATGTGTTTTCTGGGAAAAATAAGAAACAATATCTGGGCCCAGTTGTTCAAAGCGTCGTTAGCTTAACAAGCTCATTAAGGGTCATTTCGTTAACTGTTTTAACGGATTCAATATACATTATTTTGATATTTTTTGCTGAAAAAATGTGAGTAGCTTTTGCATTTTTTCAGCAAAAAATTCCAGCATATTTGTGTATCACTTGATGTAAATTTTAATGAATCGTTAACTAACGATGTTGTTAGCTTTGAACAACTGGGCCCAGTTTATGGCCTGCTGTATTGCTGTATAGATTGATAAAGGTTAATTACTATTTCAGCGTCTACATCATTAGGATTAGGTTTACCGACCGGAATGGACAGTCCTCCCAGTGATCTTCTCTTTGATCCCACCAAGGCAGATTTCGGTATGTTGTTACTCCATCAGTTTTTTTAGGCTAATGCAAATACCTAGACAGGTTGCTTCTCTGTATAGCCAAATATTAAGGCGAATGGATACTCTTGAAAAAAAAATGCTACCAGTTTGCAAAGGTCAACAACTTTGACAAAAATGAAATTGCCTTCCAAGTATTTGAAATCTTTCAGAAATTAGGGTTACTCTTAAAGGAAAGAATTTCCAGGGAAAATAAGTGCTCCCAGCAAGTTTTTTCCTTTACAAATAGTCCCCTGTTCTGAGGGAGATAAATTTTTTCTGGGTTATTTACCTTGGAGGAATATCCATATTCCTTTAAAAATTCTGTTTTTTATTCGGGGTTAGCATAGACTTCTATATAGAGTCTTTGACATCATGTAAGTAAACAGATTTGACGGATCTTTGATAAGGTATAACATTCTTTTTCAAAACAGATTTTTTTTTTTTATACCCCAACACAAATATAGTGGTGGGGTATAATGTTCAGTTTGAGCGCATGTTTGTCCATCGGTGCCTCCATCCGTTTGTTGTCTGTCCATCTGTATTTTTGTTTCCAGAGGATAACTTGAGTAAATGTCAATGGATTTTCACAGTGACACTAAACTTGGTATGTGCATTGATATTTCCTTGTCGAGGAGTAGCCATTTCCTTGAATTTTTAGCTTAACTGAGCAAAAGCACAGGGTGAGCTATTGTCATCACCCTATGTCCGTCGTCGTCCGTCGTTCGTCGTCAACAATTAGTTTGTTAACACTCTAGAGGTCACAGTTTTGACCCAATCTTAATGAAACTTGGTCAGAATGTTTGCCTCTATGAAATCTAGGTCAAGCAGGGTTCGCACAGGCTTGAAAAGTACTTGAAAATGAAGGGCAGTTTTGAAAAGTCCTTGAAAACAAAATTTGTCTTGAAAAGCCCTTGAAAACTGACCATAGACCTTGAAAAGTACTTGAATTTCACATTTTCATGTGTTCTAGACAATTTTAAATCTCTGTGAGAATCAAAAGTAAAGTTCCTAAAAAAATCGGCAAGTTTTGAGTAAAGACAGATGAGCAGGAGTTCCATAACTAAAGAGTTCGAATGTGCTGGGCGCGAAAACAAAGTTCGAATACACATAGGTTCGAATGATTCGTACTTGATGTTTGGATTGTCTCCCTTGCAGACTGGTACTTGGCGATTTTGATAATTTTTATTACTGAAAAAGGTCAATTCAAATAACCAGACTAAACAAAAAACAAAAATGGCATCTGCTGTTCTTTAGTGTGTGTTTTTTTGGACCCTGAATTTATTTCTGCGTAATGGAAATGTGTGTTTATAGCAGAGAGTGGCAAAAACGATATTCTTGGGTAAAGGAAATGAACAGGAAATATAAGGCGCACTGTCAACCTTGTAATAAGGACATCAACACAAATGGGTGAAAGTTCATTTTGGTCACAGGCGCAGGGAGAGGGGCATAAGAAACAAGAAAAAGTGATGTCTCGGACATTCGTAAATTTCTCACAGGTTAAAACAGAAACTGCAACCACAGCTTAATACTTTTGGTTTTAAGAGAGTTCATTTACTGCAACCACAGCTTAATACTTTTGGTTTAAAGAGAGTTCATTTTAACAGAAATTATCAATTTTTTTTAACCCAAATGTTTTCACTGGATGTGGAAGCAATGAATGACAGTGCCAGATTTTACAAATTTGTGTAAGTATTATAGTCCTTGAAAACTTAAAGTTGGTCCTGGAAAAGTCCTTGAAAAGTCCTTGAATTTGACTTGGCCTTGTCTGTATGAACCCTGTCAAGTTTGATACTGGGTTACTTGGGGTCAAAAACTAGGTCACCAGGTCAAATCAAAGGAAAAACTTGTTAACACTGTAGAGGTTATAGTTTTGACCCAATCTTGATGAAACTTGCTCAAAATGTTTGCCTCTATTAAATCTAGGTCAAGTTCAAAACTGGGTCACTTGGGGTCAAAAACTAGGTCACCGGGCCAGATCAGCAGAAAACCTTGTTGACACTCTAGCGGTCACATTTTTGAAACAATCATCATGAATCTTGCTCAATATGTTTGTCTTGACGATTTCTAGGTCAAGTTCAAAACTGGGTTACTTGGGGTCAAAAACTAGGTCACCAGGCCAAATCAGCAGAAAACCTTGTTAACACTATCAGTCATATTTTTCAAGCAATCATCATGAATCTTGCTCAAAATGTTTGTCTTGATGATTTCTAGGTCAAGTTCGAAACTGGGTCACTTGTAGTCAAAAACTAGGTTACCTGGCCAAATCAGCATAAAACCTTAACACTCTAGCGGTCACATTTTTCAAGCAATCATCATGAATCTTGCTCAAAATGTTTGTCTTGATGATTTCTAGGTCAAGTTTGAAACTGGGTCACTTGGAGTCAAAAACTAGGTCCCCGGGCCAAATGAGCAGAAAACCTTATTAACACTCTAGCGGTCACATTTTTCAAGCAATCATCATGAATCTTGCTCAAAATGTTTGTCTTGATGATTTCTAGGTCAAGTTTGAAACTGGGTCACGTGGTATCAAAAACTAGGTCACCAGGCCAAACCAGCAGAAAACCTTGTTACTACTCTTGCGGTCACATTTTTGAAGCAATTATCATGAATCTTGCTCAAAATGTTTGTCTTGATGAGTTCTAGGATATGTTTGAAACTGGGTCTTGGGGTCAAAAACTAGGTCACCGGGCCAAATCAGCAGAAAACCTTGTTAACACTCTAGGGGTCACATTTTTGAAGCAGTCATCATGAATCTTGCTCAAAATGTTTGTCTTGATGATTTCTAGGTCAAGTTCGAAACTGGAACACCTGGCATGAAAAACTAGGTCACCTGGCCAAATCAGCGTAAAATCTTATCACTCTAGCAGTCACATTTTTCAAGCAATCATCATGAATCTTGCTCAAAATGTTTGTCTTGATGAGTTCTAGGTCAGGTTCGAAACTGGGTCACTTGAAGTCAAAAACTAAGTCACCGGGCCAAATCAGCAGAAAACTTTGTTAACACTCTAGCGGTCACATTTTTTAAGCAATCATCATGAATCTTGCTCAAAATATTTGTATTGATGATTTTTAGGTCAGGTTCGAAACTGGGTCACCTGGGATCAAAAACTAGGTAACCTGGCCAGATCAGCAGAAAACCTTGTTAACACTCTAGTGGTCACATTTTTCAAGCAATCATCATGAATCTTGCTCAACATGTTTGTCTTGATGATTTCTAGGTCAAGTTTGAAACTGGTCATTTGGGGTTAAAAACTAGGTCACCTGGCCAGATCAGCAGAAAACCTTGTTAACACTCTAGCGGTCACATTTTTGAAGCAATCATCATGAATCTTGCTCAGAATGTTTGTCTTGATGATTTCTAGGTCAAGTTTGAAACTAGGTCACATGGGGTCAAAAACTAGGTGACCTGGCCAAATCAGCAGAAAACTATTAACACTCCAGAGGTCACATTTTTGAAATAATCATCATAAATATTGCTGAAAATGTTTATCTTGATGATTTCTAGGTCTAGTTTAAAACTAGGTCACTTGATATCAAAAACTAGTTCACCTGGCCAAATCAAAGGAAAACCTTGTTGATGCTCTAGAGGTCACATTTTTGAAGTGATCATCATGAATCTTGCGCAAAATGTTTGTCTTGATGATTTCAAGGTGATGTATAGTTTTCTGTCCAGTGACTCTCTTAAGTTTTTCCATTTAGGTCAGTTTCTCAGAAATTATTGGTCCTACAGAGTGATATTGGTACTTGTGAAGTGTTTGTGTTTAGGTCAGTTTCTCAGTAAATATTGCTCCTACAGCCAGTGATACTTAGTACATGCATACATCTTAGCATGGCCTCTTGAGTGCAGTCATCCATATTTGGCCTTGACCTTTATTTCACAGTCCATTAGACATGCTACATTATCTTACTTGTTAATATAATCATTTTGAACTTTGATCAAAATGTTTGCCTTGATCAGTTCTAGATCAGGCTCTCAAAGTGCTATGTTGCTGAGGTGAGCGTTACAGGGCCATCATGGCCCTGTTGTGTTTTCTCCTGTGACACCCACTAGGCTGGACGTAACCCTTTCAGCCCTGTGGACCAAAACAGATACCTTTGCAAACAGCTTAGATCCAGATGAGACGGCTTGTAACAAACTGTCTCACCAGGATCTGCACTGTTAGCCATTCTGTTTTTGATTTTTGACTGGCACCTCATTTGGAATAGTGGAATGTCAAAATTCAAAGCTGGAATTGGCCACTTCAGAAATTTAGGGATGAAAGGGTAAAGTCTGTTTTATGTTTGAGAGTTTGCTACTTTCAGATTTTTTTCTCTGAATTTCAGATAGTGTTGATGGCCAGTTAATAGAAGAACTAATGACTTCTGAAGGTTAGTACAAAACAAACTTTTCCATTTTTGACATCATAAAAGCCACAATGATACTCTTTAGGGTATCAGCGTAAACAACCTTAGTGGAACTTCTTTTTAAGACAGTTCATTATAAGACAGTTTCGGACATAAGATGGTTTAAAGGTGGACCCAAAGTGTTGTATCCAAACTAAAATATATAGAATATATAGTATATAGTAAAATGACCATTTATGGTCATTTATCTGCATAATCTTTACTTTTTTGTTTGGCTACAACACTAAACAACCATTTTGTATCAAAAGAAAAATGTATAGATAATATAGAAGAATGCCCTTTTATGGTCTTTTTTAACTCGCCTGTATGAAAGTACAGGAAGAGCTATTGTACTACCCCGGCAGCAGCATCTGCGTTGGCGTCTTAAGCGGCAGTGTTAACAAAAATGTTGAAGTTTTATGTCAAAGTTTTCAAGACTTATTTTCTAAATTCTCAGATGGATTTAGTTTGTATTTGGTATGATTATAGATGTTGGTCAAAACTTTTATTGAGCACTATCCACACCCCTGCTCATGACCTAGAGGTCAAGGTCACAGACTTAGAAATTTTATGTTAAAGGTGCTTCTAATGAGTACCACAACATACATCTTCATGCAGAAATAAGAAAAATATTGGTACTTTTCAGATGAAAAAAAGGCGCCTTACCATGGAATTGTGGGTTTGCACTGTGTAAAATTGAGTCTACTTTCTATTTTCAGCATTTGCACCATTATTACGACTGAGTCCACCCCCCACCGACAGGGACTACTACTTTAATCTGGACGATAATGAAGGAGCCTGTGATCTTTTTGATGTACCTTTACTCTCCATGTAGTGTCTGTATAGGCAATTGTGCCATCATTTCACTTATATCTATAGCTCCAGGTGAGAGGGGCATCAAGATGTTTTTATCTCCACAAATGTATATGTTGTCATACCTCCAGATAAGCCAGGTAATATTTTTTCTTATTTCTCCACAAAAACGTATGTTGTGGGTACTCATCAGAAGTGCCTCTGAGAGGCACTTCTGATGAGTACCCACAACATACATTTTTGTGGAGAAATAAGAAAATTATCAATACTTTTCTACTGGAAAAAAATTGCCAAATGGAGCTATGTTTGTGGGTACTTATTAGAAGCCCCTTGGCAAGGTCCTTCCGAGTACTCAGAATGTATATTTTCATGGAGAAATAAGGAATAATCACATTTTTGGATGGAAAAACCATCTTATCTTGAGCTGTGTATGTCCTAGGCGTTCAAGCAGGCCTAACTTTTCCTTACTTTTTTTGTGCTCTACTTTTCCCTACTTTTTTTCTGAAAATGCCCTATTATCCCTACTTTTTAGTCCAAAAATGTTTGAAGTGACCAAAAATTGTAATTTTTTTCCTTGCTTGCCTGGAGTTTGTAAAATCAGATCAACTTAATCTGATGCAAAAGTTTATGAAAAATTTTTACTTCAGTTGTATCTCCTTTTGGAAAATTTATTTTAGCATTTCCTGTCCATGGTAATGCAGTGTTATTGTTCAGAGAAAACACCATTTGCTTATTACATTTTTTTTTAGTCTGAAAACACTCGGAACCTCCCTACCATCCCTACTTTTCATGATTGAAATTCCTACTTTTGCCCTACTTTTTCAATTTTTGAGCCCTACTTTATCCCTACTTTTTTACTGGAAGGCACTTGAAAGCCTGATGTCCATATGTGTAATAGTCAGAGCTCTAGATCATCTCGCAATAACTCCATTGAAACATATGTTTTGGTACTTGTTAGAATTGCCTTGACAAAGAGTACCAGACATTTTCTTTAGTAAAGACATTAACCCTTGTCCAGCTGAATAAATAGAATGCCACGCCCACTTCTAATTTTCAGCCAGTCAGATTACTTGATCCAGATTGTTGCTATAAATCACATTCTAAATGGCAAACAGTGCAGATCCAGATCAGTTGGCTTCTTCAGAAGCCAACTGATCTGGATCTACACTGTTTGCAAAGGCAGGGTATATCCGGGTTCAGCAGAACAAGGGTTAAAAATAATTATTTCACTACATAACCTGAGAGCGGGTCAGTATAGAATTGGTGCATTTAGATCTAGTACTGTCAGCATGTGGATGAAAACAATGACTTTACTTGAGAAACAAGGTTTTCATTTTCACAAGGAAAGTGCACATATCAAAGCATTGATTGATAACAGTTAGGAGTAAAAACAGTGTGTGTGTATTTCAAAGACCATGACGTATTGTCTGATGGATTTTATGGTGGTGATTGGTTACTGTTGCCCAAATGTGACAGACAAGAATTTAATCAGTGTCAGTACAGCTTCATCCAGCAGAATTGTCAGTACTGCTTCATACAGTGGAATTGTCAGTACTGCTTCATCCAGTGAAATTGTCAGTACAGCTTCATCCAGCAGAATTGTCAGTACAGCTTCATACAGTGGAATTGTCAGTACTGCTTCATCCAGCAGAATTGTCAGTACAGCTTCATCCAGCAGAATTGTCAGTACTGCTTCATACAGTGGAATTGTCAGTACTGCTTCATCCAGCGGAATTGTCAGTACAGCTTCATCCAGCGGAATTGTCAGTACAGCTTCATCTTGCAGAATTGTCAGTAATGCATCATCCAGCTGAACTGTCAGTACTGCATCATCCAGCAGTATAGTCAGTACTGCATCATCCAGCAGAATTATCAGTACTGCTTCATCTAGCAGAATTGTCAGTACTGCATCATTCAGCAGAATTGTCAGTACTGCATCATTCAGCAGAATTATCAGTACTGCTTCATCCAGCGGAATTGTCAGTACTGCTTCATCCAGCAGAACTGTCAGTACTGCTTCATCCAGCAGAACTGTCAGTACAGCTTCATCCAGCAGAATTGTCAGTACTGCTTCATCCAGCAGAATTGTCAGTACAGCTTCATCCAGCGGAATTGTCAGTACTGCTTCATCAAGCAGAATTGTCAGTACTGCTTCATCCAGCAGAATTGTCAGTACTGCTTTTTCCATTATCTATGTTAACCCTTAAAGCACAAGTCACAACAGAAACGGACAATCCTATAACTTTATATTATTATTAATTTTCTAAAAAAATAAGACAATATTCCATGTGAATCATCTGCCAGATGATTTACATGAAATGTCCTGCCTTATTTATCCTAAAGGCACATTTTCACGTGATGTGTATTTATTTTTCTTCTGGTTTTAACAACCAGGTAGATTGAAGTTGATGTGAGAAAAGCCTCACGTCTTAGTGAACTTAGGATTTGTTTGTGCTAATTGCTCAGAATTTTTGTTATATGTCTGAAGTATGGTTTCATACATACATAATGCAAACAGCCAAGAATGGATTTCAGGGATATCTGTTAACTTGTGAAGTTAGCAGATGTGATTTTGTTCAAGTATGGTAAATAACCTATAATTTCGAACACTTTTCTGGCAAAAGAATGTGCACAATACTGGTTAACCGCTTAGAAGACTAAGCCTGCCCAGTAAACGTGTGGTTAGGTAAACTGACCGAGCTCGACATGACCCCATTGGGTTGACAGGGCCGTAAAACCTCAACACAAACAAACAAAACTTTTCTGGCCTATGTTTGGCTTTTTAAGCATTTTTTTTTTTTCTTAAAATACTTAGTAGAATTACAAACAGTGTAGATCCTGATCAGACTTCTCCTTCACCTAATCAGAGTCTTATCTGGGTCTGCACTGTTTGCCTATGCCATTTTGTAAGGAACATTGGTGCATGAATTTTCAGGACAGTTACCATACGTAAAGACAGTGGCAAATACATGTATGTCTGACATCATAATAAAAGCACATATCCTAGCATATGTGAACAGTGGTGGCTCAGTCTGAGCAGTATGGTCAGGACTAGACTGCACAGATATGCAGCTGACCTGTAAAGATAGACCCTTAAAGTACTGTATCCAAACAAACAAAAATGTATAGATTATATAGAAAAATGACCATTTTGGTCATTTTTCTGTATAATCTATGCATTTTTGATCTGGGCCTTCTGCTCAATATATATTTTCTATGAGAAATATGAAAGACTTAACTGGATCCCATCAAAAAGAAATGGTTGTTAGGGTGGTGGTAAATGGTTAGAGTGGTGGTAAGGGCCTGGGCCCAGTTGTTCAAAGCATCGTTAGCTTAATGAGCTCATTAGTGGTCAAAATGTTAACTGTTCTAATAAAAACAATATCTGATTCACAGGTATTTTTGCTGAAAAAATGTAAGTAGCTTTTGTAAATGCAAAAGCTACTCACATTTTTTCAGCAAAGCCGGTCCGGTGGCTCAGTTGGATGCGGGTCAGACTGGAGATCAGGAGATCGCGGGTTCAACCCCCACTGAGGTCGGCAACATTCTTTCGTGGAGATTGATCATGAACTATTTTCTGTGGTCATTCTCTCCCTTCCCCTGATTCAAGAAGGGCAGTTGTCAGTTTCTGGCAAAAGAATGTGCACAATACTGGTTAACCGCTTAGAGGACTAAGCCTGCCCAGTAAACGTGTGGTTAGGTAAACTGACCACGCTCAACATGACTCAGTTGGGTTGACCGGGTCGTAAAACCTTAACACAAACAAAATTTTTCAGCAAAAAATATTAGTGTATATGCCATATTTAACGATCAAAGTTTTAACGATACCTTAACTAACGACATTGTTGGTTTTGAACAACTGGGCCCTGCTGTACATGCAACAGCATGTTAGTATTTCTGTAGTGTCTCTGCTATTGTTTGAATTTCTCCTCTATTTCTCTTTCCTTTCCTCCTAGCTCTTCTGTTGCTTTACTCCCTTTCTCTAACTGATGCCCAAAAATGACCCACAAATGTTAACATGTCATTAAAAAAACAACCTACAAAACCACCAGATAGTAAGTGTCAGTATGCATTGCTTGGATGTTACAGAATTCATTTACATTTAGCAAAGGGTAAAGAGTCGTACAGGACTGCCGGTAGGTTTAGTAGAATCACCATGCAGAGGTGATTCTTATTGTTAACCCAAACATATTTATCTGGATACCACTTACTGGGCACTGTATACCTTCTGTATAGTAGTTAGCTGTATGTAGCTATTTATTTTGTAGAATTGTACAGTTTGCTGAAGGAAAGAACAACAATTCTCTGTACCCATTACAGAGATCTCATTAACTCCAGATAATGGTCATAGGCCTAGATAACAGTGGGTTTCAGGTTAATAATTTTCTTATTTCTCCATGAAAACATATGTTGTGGGTACTCATTAGAAGTGCCTCGGTGAGGCACTTCTAATGAGTACCACAACATGTTTTTGTGGTAAAATAAGAAAAATATCAATTCTTTGGATTGAAAAAAGTGCCTTAACTAGAGCTATACCCATTATACAAACACTGGAACTTCTGGGCCCAGTTGTTCAAAGCGTCGTTAGCTTAACGAGCTCGTTAAGGGTCATTTCGTTAACTGTTTTAGCAGAGTCAAAATACAATATTCTAATATTTTTTGCTGAAAAAATGTGAGTAGCTTTTGCACTGCAAAAGCTACTCACATTTTTTCAGCAAAAAATTTCAGCATATTTGCGTATCAGTCGATGTAAATTTTAACGAATCGTTAACTAACGACATCGTTAGCTTTGAACAACTGGGCCCTGTATAAGATGGTTCATTATAAAGCAGCTTTGGATAAGACAATTTAATGGTGGACCCCAGCATTGTTGTGTCAAAACAAAGTTGTATGGATTATATAGAAAAAGGACCACTTATACATTTTGTTAGTCATTTTTCTATATAATTTTATTTTGATACAACAGTTTTGGGATCTACCTTTAAACTGTCTTATAATAATGTTTGCTAAACAACAGAGTTTTATCCAAACAAAATGGTGCCGGCCTTGGTGTCTCAGTTGGATGCACGTCCGTCTGGTGATCAGGAGATTGTGGGTTCGATGCCAGCTGGGTCTGCCACATTCTTTAGTAGAAATTGATCATGAAATATACTCAATAAAATAATTAAAGGGTCACCAGTTTCAGTTCCCCTTTGATTAACATTCAAAAGTGACCTGTCAGTTGTTAAAATTAGTCTGTGGGCAACACTGCTATTTGCAAGCCCATTTCAATAAGCTTAACATGTTAGCAATATGTTCAGCTACCAAAATGTCAATGGCGCGAACAGTGTTAGCCTAGAAGATTCTGAGAAAAATTGGAATTTCTGAAAAATGACTTTTTACCCCAGAATGATGCTTTTTCAGAATATCTGAAATTTTCTATTTTTAGTCAAAACAGTGATTTACCCCAAACACAATCTTGCAAATTCCACTTTTTACGGGTAATAGAGTACAGATATGACCAGAAAAAGAGGTCAATCCTTTAAGAGGCTGAAATTGCTTCAATGATTCCCCATAGACTGTGAATAATCTATAGAGGGTACCTGTAGAAAAATGTGAGTTTCTCGATTGAAATTAAAGCTTTCTGTACGATTTATTCACAGTTTAAAGTCAAGACTTTACTTATTATGTTCAAATGTCAAGTTTGCATTTTTGGGTAAAAAGTAGCATTTTTTACAAATTTTAAAAAGGAAAATTTTCATTTCAATATTTGTTGTTGGAAACACTCCTTTTCGGGTTCCACTTTAAGAAACAATCAACAGTATTTCAATGTTTTCTGTAGTTTTTCCCATAGACTCGGTCAAAGTTCGCGTATATGGAAAATTGCACTAAGTGACCCTTAAATTATTTTATTGAGTATATTTTCAGTCATTCTCTCCCTTTCCCTGATTCAAGAAGGTCAGTTGTCAGTTTCTGGCAAAAGAATGTGTACAATGCTGGTAAATCTCTTAGAGACCTAAGCCTGCCCAGTAAATGTGTGGTTAGGCAAACTGACCACCCTTGACATGACCCCATTGTGTTGACTGGGCAGTAAAACCTCAACTCAAACAACCAAAATTGTGTAGATTATATAGAAAAATGACCATTTATCATCATTTTTCTACATAATCTATACATTGTGTTGTCATTTTATATATTAACTGTTTTTGTTGGGATACAATATGGTTGTTTAGCAAACACGGTTTTTACTTTGGTTCCCAGCAAAAGTGTTATAAAGAGGTGATGTAACTCTTTTCTCTGTTAAAGTAGCATTTATATATATTCGTAGTTGTCAGAGTATGATTTTATATACTTAGCATTGCTCCACATAAGATGTTTTTTGTTTTTTTCAACATGAAAAGTTTGGATGGTCTTTCTCTACAAAAGCACATTTTGTTTGTACTCATTAGAAGTGCCTCTTCAAGATGCTGCTAATGAGTACCCACAACATGTTTTGATGGAGAAGTAAGAATACTATGTCTACTTTGGTTGAAAAATCAAAACAAAACAAAAACAACCTTATCTGAAGTTATGGTTTTATGGGGGGGGGGCCACGGTGGTTCAGTTGGATGCGCCGTCCGACTGGAGAGCAGGAGGTCGCGGGTTCAACCCCCACTGAGGTCGGCAACATTCTTTTGTGGAGATTAATCATGAAATATTTTCTACGGTCATTCTCTCCCTTCCGCTGATTCAAGAAGGGCAGTTGTCAGTTTCTGGCGAAAGAATGTGCACAATACTGGTTAACCGCTTAGAGGACTAAGCCTGCCCAGTAAACTTGTGGTTAGGTAAACTGACCACTCTCGACATGACCCCATTGGGTTGACTGGGCTGTAAAACCTCAACACAAACAAATGGTTTTATGGAGTCTTCTCTAAAAGGAAAGAATTTGCTCCCAAATTCTTTTCTTTGAGAGTAGACCACTTTTCAGAAGTTGATTCAAGAAAGGCAGTTGTCAGTTTCTGGCAAAAGAATGTTCACAATACTGGTTAACTACTAAGAGGACTAAGCCTGCGCGGTAAATGTGTGGTTAGGTAAATTGACTGCGCTCAACATGACCCCATTAGTTTGACTGGGCCATAAAACTTCAACACACACACAAAAAAAAACAATTTTCAGAAGTGAGACAAAAAGAACTATAAAGTTATCTCCCTTCAGTGTGAATCCATTCCCCATAAAAAAAGGGTAGCCTGTGGTTGTCTTAATTTAGCACATTAAAGTTTCTGATAAAATGGCTACATTAAAAGCAAAATTTAGACCAAAAAAGTATGGAATAAAGTGTTCAAATTTTAGGACATTACCTTATTTAAGTTAAACCCAGCTGGTTCCCAGTTTTGTTATTAGTTAGTTTTTTTTTTTTATATATTTGTATCATGTGCTAAATGTATAGTATTGATTTTAATGTCTCTAGTTTACTCTGTGTTAAAGGGATTTGATACAGTTCTCAGATTTTCCACCATTCGCCTGCATATGCAACAACATTACAGATTTGTACATGGATACTGAAGATAGTATTGTCAGAGAAGTCTCTGATTACCGTAATAACCCTAAGCACTGGGACAGATAGGCTTTTGCAAACAGTGTAGACCCAGATCAGATGCTGCAGAATGCAGCATCTGATCTGGGTCTACACTGTTTGCTTTTCATCCAGCGCTATTTCAACAAAGATATCAACAGGTAGTAGAGTGGACTGTTTCAAATTTTAGGACGTATGGTAAGTAGATGAAGTGTCCCAATACTCAGGGCAAATATGGTAGTTTGCATGGGTATGGAGACTGATCTAGGCCTTCCCTCTTTACACATATAACAAACTGTTTCCCATGTTGCAGCTAAGTTTTGAGTATAATTATGTACCTCAATACAAGATGGTTATGGTTAACCCTTAAAGAGTCATTCAAAACTTGTAGCATATGACATTCTAAAATACTTTTTGGATGGGTTTTCACGAAAAAATTCTTTTTTTCAAAGTGATATGTTACCTATATTCCTTAGTGCCTTTAGGCATTTTTCTTGTGTGTTTTTTTTTTTTTTTTTTATTTTAGAAAGTACCTTTTGACCATTGATGTAGGCAGAAGATTCACATGAAATGTCAAGCCGTATTTTGTTAGAAAAACAAAATTGTTTAGAATGTTGTCTGTCACTGTTGAGATTAGCTCTTTAAAGGTTTAAGTATCAACTATCTTTCTTAATTTATGACACTGTAGGTTTTCAACCATTTATCTAATTTCTTCCAAGTTAACACTTTGCATGCTGGGTAAAAATTTCAACAGACAAAATTTTGAAGTATTTTTCTTATTTTTCCTAGAAAATAGGATTTGACACTTCATGCAAATTGTCTCCTAGGGAGACAATTCGCAAGAAGTGTCACATCATATTTTCTAGGAAACATTTGAGAAGAATCATCAGTTTGTCATCTGCTGAATTTGCTTATAGCATGGTAAGTGTTAACCCTTGTCCTGCTGAACCCGGATATTCCCTGCCTTAGCAAACAGTGTAGATTCAGATCAGTTGGCTTCTGAAGAAGCCAACTGGTTTGCCATTCAGTATTTGAATTTGTATCAATAACCTGCATCAAGTAATCTGATTGGCTAACAATTAGAAGTAGGCGTGGCATCTTAATTTATTCAGCATGACAAGGGTTAATTATCAACTACAAGATGGCAAGATTATTAACCATGTGTCTATTTTCTGTGTTAATGCATAATGCTTACAGTGCTAATCAAAAATGCAACAGACATTTTTTTTTTTTTTTTTTTCATAGAAAATAACTCTGATTCACATGAAATTTTTATTTTCTCTGAAAAATAATAAATCAGAAAAATAGAAGTTGGTCTGCAACAATTTTTTTAGCACTGTAACACTTAGCACTCTGGGTAGAAGTTTTGGCAGACTACATATTGAAATATCTTTTTTTTTATTTTTCCCAGAAAACAGGATTTGACATTTCATGAAAATTGTCTCCACTGGAGAAAATTTGCTTGAAAATGTGAAATCCTGTTGTCTGGGAAAAATAAGAAAAAAATCACCAATTTCTTGTCTGCTGAATGAGCCAAGAGAGTGGTAAAGATTAAGGTTTGTCTAAAAGCTAGCAAGATTATGAACCATGTGTCCAATTTGTTTATTTTCTCATTACAGAATATTTGTTTCTGTTAAAGATCTGTGTATGAAAACAACTAAGGCAAACTTTATGAGAAGTTTACTTATTCCATATGTGAACAGCAAGATCACAAACCAGCCTTCCTGGGTATCAGAGCAGTCTACTCGGGGTCATTTATTTTCCTGAGTGTAGAATCGGCAGACAAGATGATATTTAGGATACTGTATTAGCCCTAAATATTGGGTCATGTTAAGGGGAGTTCATACTTTTTCAGGAGAGACAACTTATATGAATTGTTTTTGCTCCCTTTCCTTTTATAGATGACCTCCTTTTCAGAAGGGGTTTGATGTGTAGGAAAGCATACAGTTGTCTCCCTTGTAAAAATGGCATGGATTATCAAGAGCATCCTATGCCCTTTCCTTATCATAATTGTCCTAAATTTTGAATAAATCCATTTGGCTATTTCTGGATGTATCCAAAAACTGCTAGATGATTTACAAACAGTGTGAACCCTGATCAGATGCCACATTCTGCAGTTTTTGATCTGGTCTACATTGTTTCCTCAGGGCTGTCTGTACCAATACTTAGGGTACATATGGTATTTGATGATCAACACACAAAAAGGGCCCTTATTAATGTGTGGACAACAGGCCTTGATCAGCCTGCGCTTATGCGCAGGCTGATCTGGGCCTTTGTTGTCCACTTACAGAATCAGTAGATACTGAGGTTTATGTGGACAAACAGAAAATGTCCAGATTAGACTGCACAGATGGGCACGCTGAACTGGACTTGCGGCGTCTCCAAAATTCATAAGGGTCCTTTTTGTGTGTTGAGCATCATTTATTTTTGCAACAAAACATACCTTGTGGATACTCATTGGAATGGCCTTGCTGAGGTAGTTACCATGAGTACCCATTAGTTATGTTTTAGTTCAAACAAAACAACAACAAAAAAAAGGTGAGAAAGTATACCTGTAGATATTGGTGCCCATCAAACTCAAATCAACAGGCACATCTGAGCAGTCTGATGAGTCTTCACTGCATGTTGCCATGTTCTGAGGATAAGAGTGTCTTCCATAGGCAAATAGCAAAGACTGATCAGACTCCTAGGATGTGTAGGCTGATCAGTTTTCTCTGGGGGCTCTTGTCTCTGAAGGTACATTATTACATGTTGCTATAAAGATATCTGAGCCTATTTTAGCAAATGAACCAGATTGTATGGGCATCTGGGTCTTGCTGTTTGCATATTGGGGTAATGTTAGCATTCTCTTAGTAATCCTTAGTTGTAAGAGAGCTGTAAGATTATTTGTTAATATAAACAACATTAATATACTCCTTGTATATATTTTTTGTTGTCTCCGGAGTCTATATTCTGGTACAGAGCCATTATCCTGTTACCACATTATCATGGTCCCAAAAGGAGCAAAAGGCTGTTGATAGTAATGTATAAACATTTCTTTCTCTTAATCAAGTAGCCAGCTAAATAAACTGCATAATGTAGTAAGAATTCCTCAAGACTGAAGGGAAATGGATACACTTTCAGGGGAGGCAACTCTGAAAAAATGTTTTGTTTCCCTTCTAAGAAGGGGGTCTAATCTAAAAAGAAAATTTGCAAGACACTTCTTTCCTTTTAAAGATGATCTCTATTCAGGTGCTTGGTGTGCAGAAAAGCAAACAGGAAGTCACTAAAGTTGTCTCCCTTGTAAAAATTGCCAACAAAATCTACCAACTATATCAAATCCCCTTAAATCTCATCTGAATATAAAACTTTTATCTAGTTAAATCAGTCTATTAGAAATTTAAATGGAGGCCTGGGCGGCGTTCAGTAGAGCAAAGTGATAGTGAATGTTTTGCCCAGGATCCCTGAACCTAATGTGGAGCGCCAACAGGATCAGGGGTCCAGAGCAAAACACTTGAGAGTAACTTACCCTTCTGAACTTCAATCTGTTACCCACACAAATAAAATTTGAGGAAGTATTCAGGAATCAACACACTGGTCTGCGAGTTTGTGACGGTTAGGTTACAGGTTCTGAAGGCCTTTCAATGATGACACGTCAATGTAAAAAATATTACAACAAACGCATTAAAAAACAAAACATATATATTTATATGTAATAAAGAAATAAGCAATTACATCAAAATAAGTTTTTAAGTGGACGGTTGTAAGAAATATCACAGGTCTTAATAAATTCAAAAGGAACATTCTATGTTTATAAAAACGGACATTAAGGACTCATTAAGTGAAAAGGTGTCTTTAAGCAAATGCTGACAGTGGCGACCCAGATCAGCCTGTTCATTTACACATTCTAATCAGGGTCATTGCATGGTAAGAGCATTGTGTACTTGCAGCAGATGGGAAAAAAGGGCAATTTAACCCTGGTCCTGCTGAACGCAGATATACCCTGCATTTGCAAACAGTGTAGATCCAGATCAGTTGGCTTCTTCAAAAGCCAAGTGATTTGGATCTGCACTGTTTGCCATTAAATGTGAGAATATGTATCAATAACCTGGATCAAATAATCTGATTGGCTGAAAATTAGAAGTGGGTGTGGCATGACAAGGGTTAACTCTTTCCCTGCTAGTGGCAACTTCTGTCATTTGCTGATAACCTTTGCAAACAGTTTGGACCCAGATCAGGTACTGACCTGGATCCAAAATGTTTGACACTCTGATAGTATTCATGAAAGATTTTTTTTTTTTTTTTTTTTGAAAAAACTAAATTTAAAAAAACAAAAATCTACAGATGATAAAAAAGCATGCAAAATTACCCAGCATGTAAACAGTACATACTTCATCTCTTTCTAAAGTTATTCACTATTCTCTCATCCTTCTCCGTTTCTCTCTTTCCTCTCATATACTAGCTCTTGTTCCTCGTCTCCCTTTCTCTGAGAGTCTACACAAAGTGAACCGCATGGACACCATGTTAACCCTTAAAGTGTTAATCATAACTACAGCAGATGACATTTTGTAGAGAAAATAAGGCTTGACGTATTATGTACATTGTCTGCAAGCAGATGTTCATATGAAATGTCATCTTATTTTCTCTGAAAAATGATAATAAAAATTATAATGAGGTCTGCTATAAAATTGCTTAGGGGTTAAAGGGTTAAACAAGAACTCGGGGGCCCTATTATATCTTCCTACTGAATCATTGGGTACAGAGGGAAAGGCTCTGATATAATACGTAGATATTCTGGACTAGTTAAATATGCATTTTGAATTCGCTCAGACACCTTTTCACTTGACAAAGCCCCTTATGGAAGAATGACATGTCAAAAATGTGGCTGGGTACCATAATTAACCTAAGTTTTCGGACAGGCGAAGGGTCCAGGTGGCTGAGTGGTTAGCATTCCTGACTTCAGATCATGAGGTCCCAGATTAGAAAACCGCTGGAGGCAGAATTCAGCTCATAGCTGTGCGGCGCTTCAGGGGCTTTTAATTATCACCGGTCCATCGAGTTTATAACTTGATAATGTTGAAAGGGACGTAAAACACCAAGCGAGATAACATGGTAGATCCAGATCAGACACTGCATTCTACTCTGTTTGCTACATATCCAGCACTGTTTAGACACACCTTACTACTTTCTGGGCAAATTCAACAGACACCCATTTGATATAATTTTTATTTTCCCCAGAAAATAGGATATGAGATGTCAAAGCTTATTTTCTGGGAAAAATAAGAAAAAAATGTTTCCAACTGTCATGTGCTAAATTAACAACAACATATAGTAAAATGGATTTGTTTAAATCTTAGGACATGATTATGATAATGTCTAAACATGTACCACAGCTACAAATAAGAGTATATATCAGGTAAATATTTTTCTTATTTCTCCAAGAAAACATATACATGTATTGTAAGTGCTTATTTGAAGTGCCTCAGCAAGAAATAAGGATATCAATATTTTTTGGATGAAAAAAAGTGCCCTTCTTGAAACAGCAGAAGGGGGACAATGGCTGTAGAAATAGTTCCATGATCAGTTTCCACGAAAGTTATGTGGGTCGAGCTGGGATTCGAACTTGTGACCCCTGGATCTGCAGTCAGACATACTACCAATAGTTTTCATGGAGAAATAAGAAAGATATTATCTGGTTACCACTTTATATGTTCAGCTGTGTTACTGGTACCATGTAGTTGGAAACTGTATCTGTCATACACACTATAGTAGAACTGTTGGAGCCCAGCTGTTCAAAGAGTTGTAAGCTTAACACTTAGCACTCTGGGTAAACTTTTCATCAGATGACATTGAAATATCTTTTTTTTTTTAATTTTCCCCAGAAACAAGTTTTTGACATTTCATGCAAATTGTCTCCCATGGAAAATGTCAAATACTTTTTTTTCTGGGAAAAATAAGATAAATATCAATTTGTCATCTGCTGAATTAGCCCAGAGAATGGTAAAGGTAAAAAAAAAAGTTAAACCAACAGGTTGTTAAATATTTAAGTATTGTGCATTAACTTTAAGGGAACTGGTTAGTTTTACCGCCACTTTATACAAGGGAGACAACTTTTTGAGACTTTCTGTTTGCTTCCCTGCACACAAAGTGCATTCTGAAAAGGGACCTACCATAAAAGGAAAGAATTTGCTCCTAAGGGGTGCAAATTCTTTCCTTTTATAGAGGCCCCTTTTCAGAAGGGAGATGAAACAATTTTGATACAATGTATATCAATTCCCCTTAAATAAACCAATATTTTCTGATGAAAAACAATGAGTAGCTTTTGCACTGCAAAAAAAAATATCGGTGTAAAAAAATATGTAAACTACAAAAATGTTGGAAGTTGGAAATACAGGTTTGTTAAGCCAACAATGTTTTGAATAACTGGGTCCTGATATACATAAATCTTTGCAGAACTGCACACACAAAATGCAACACTGAATATTTAACAAGGAGTTTGATTAAATCTTTTATATTGCACAAAGAAATAATAATGTCAATAATATTTGCTTTTCCTCAGAAATTATAACCAAACTAAATGTATAGAAATGTAAATGAGCATAAATTAAGCTTGGAAACATGAAGATGCCTTCATACTTTATGGGTAGCTGACCAGAGATGTAGGATTAATAAAAGGAAGCCTTACAAATGTACAGGCTGATCTGAGTGTTCATTGTCGATATGTCGATAAGGACCCTTTTCTTGCACTGATTATCATATACCGTGTTAACCCCAATCACTGGGACCGATAGACAGCCCTGGACAAACATTGTATTCATAGATTTGACACCATCTGATCAGGGTCTGCACTTTCTCACTCATCCAGAAGTTTTCACACATCAACAAGTGATATAACGGACTTCACCACAGTGCAGTTTATAGTTTCTGGTCTTTTGTGATCACCGAGTTCATTCCCGGATTTTTTAAAACCCTTGTCATGCTGAATAAATTAAGATGCCATGCCCACTCCTAATTGTCAGCCAATCAGATTACTTGATCCAGATTGTTTATATTAATTCACATACTTAATGGCAAACAGTGCAGATTCAGAGTTGGCTTCTTCAGAAGCCAAATGATCTGGATCTACACTGTTTGCAAAGGGTTCAGCAGGACTACGGTTTAAAATTTATCACTGATGACAGATGAGACCTAATTGGCCAACATTAGCCCAGTCTGGTCAAGAAAATTTCGATACTTTAGTTGTTTCATTTGTTAGTATGTGTCTGTGTGTATGTGTGTGTGTGTTCCTTGCTTGCAAGGGTCATTCCTGAGAACCTCCTGAGAACTTAGGCCAAGTGCGGTGAGGAGATGGCATCCCTCTACGGTAAATAAAGTATTCTGCTTTAAGTAATTTTACAAGCTCCTGGCTCATTATGTGAGTATAGTACCTTTCAGGCAAGCTTGAATTGGAGACAGTCGCAAATTAACAGATGGTGTGCAAAAGCATGATATTCTTCCCTTTCAAAGTAGCTTCTCAAGCCAAGTGAAAAGGAAAGCAGAACTCAACTGACAGACAAAAATGAAAACAAAATGAAAATGGAATGGATACTGTTTCAGGGGAGGAAACTCTTGTCAAACTGTTTTGTCAATTTTCTAAAATGGGGTCTACTTTTAAAGGAAAGAATTTGCTCCCAAGGGGAGCAAATTCTTTCCTTTAAAGGTAGACCCTTTCAGAAGGGGCTTGTTGTGCAGGAAAATAAACAGGAAGTCACAGAAGTTGTCTCCCTTGTACAAAATGGCAGAAAATCTTCCTAGTGTATCCAAACACCTTAATGTTTTCTGCTTATATTTAAACTAAGCATATCAAAGATGAAATAAAACAATCATTTAATAAAGGGACGGAGCATTATTGAGTGAACCTGGCATTATACATACTGATGATATACACACTAATGATATTTTGCTTACTTTCCAAAGAAAACAGGATTTGACATTTCATGCAAATTGTCTGCAATGGAGTCAATTCGCATAAAATGTCACCTGTTTTCTGGGGAAAAAAAAAATGAAACTTATTTCAAAGTGTCATATAAAAGTGATGAAGTGATAAGATAATCAAATTTGATATAATAACCATGTTCGACATAATTATCACAGATACCCTGAAGGAATTTTGGAGACAACAGATAACCACACTGTATTTTTATCTAGTTCTCTGTCAAAGCATACATTATAGGTACTCATTAGAATTGCCTACACTTGTGGAGGTGATTCCAAATCACCTCAACATGTTTTCTTTATAAAAAGCATATGTTGAGGGTACTCGATGGAATCATTCCAATGTGGACCCTCAATGTATGCTTTTTATAAAGAAAATCGGGGAGAAAAATCATATAAGCAGTAACATCCCCTCATGAAGTCCTCTGCTGACCTTTTAAGAGTGATCTTATTAGATGGATATGTAACTAAAGGCCCCAGTCTTTTTGGAAAACTTGAACATTGTCATGCTGAATAAGTTAAGATGACATGCCCACTTCTAATTATAGGCCAATCAGATTATTTGATTCAGGTTTTGATACCAGTTCACAAACTGAATGATAAACAGTGCAAATCCAGATCAGTTTCCTTCTCAACTGATCTGAATCCACACTTTTTTTCAAAGAGGGCCATATCCTGGTTCAGCAGAACCAGGGTTAAGCTGACAGTGGGATAATTAGGTTGATCACGGTAAGTGTAACTGACAGATAAATGAGCAATGGATAAACCAATAAAAATGTCTTTGACATTCTTTTTACAGGTTGTGTTTTTGAGACTTGAAAAATACATAGCTACTGTAATATTCCCAAGTTTTGAAACAGACTGGCTTGAGCAAACAGAGTAGACCCAGATCAGATACATCTTATCAGGGTCTACACTGACTGCCAGTCGTTCAGCAATATTTTAGATACACTTACAGGTAATAGAATAGATATTTACAAAGTTTAGGACAAGTAATGTAAGGAGTTAAGATGTCCCAGTATTTAGGGTAAATACAGTGCATAATCCAAACAAAAAAATTAATGGATAGACGGAACTTTTTGAATACAAAATTGACCTTAACCCTTGCCCGGCTGAATAAATTAAGATGCCATGCCCACTTTTAATTTTCAGCCTATCAGATTCCTTGACCCTGGCTGCTGATATAAATTCACATACTTACCAACTGATCTAGATCTACGCTGTTTGCAAAGGTAGGACATATCCAGGTTCAGCATGGACAGGGTTAAGTAGACAGACACCTTAACCCTTATCCTGCTGAATAATTTAATTAGCCACACGCATTTCTGACTATTAGCCAATCAGATTACATCATATAATGTTTTCTTTCAAATTCACAAACTGAATGACAGTGTAGATCCTGATCAGATGGCTTATTCAGAAGCCATCTGATCTGGATCTACACTGTTTGTAAAGGTAGGAGTTGTCGTGAACAGCGGGATAAGGGTTAAAACTAACCATACTTGTCCCCTATATCTTGAACAAGTCCATTTTACTACCTGTCAATCTGTCTAAAAATTGCTGGATGAGAGGCAAACAGTGTAGACCCTGAGCAGATGCCATGTTCTGTGGCATCTGATCTGGGTCTACAATGTTTGCTCAGGCCTATCTGTCCAAATTTGAGAAAATACAGTATAATGTGATATGCTGTATTACAAAGTGATGAAAGAAAAAAGTAAAAAAAAAAAAAAAAAAAAATGAAATCTTGTTTTGTTTTATGAAAGATCTTCAAAAGAGTAAACAAGAAAGGGTACAGTCAAACCTGTATTTAGCAAGCACCTATGGGAAAGCCATAAAGTGAATACTGAAAACGGGTGCTTGCTTAATAAAGGTAAATTTGCACTTCTTTATTTTTAATGGGATCTGAAGTAATGGCCTTTTTAACCCTTGTCCTGCTGAACCCAGATTTACCCTACCTTTGCAAAAAGTGTAGATCCAGTTCAGTTGGCTTCTGACCAACTGATCTGGATCTGCACTGTTTGCATTGAGTATGTGAATTTATAGCAACAAGCCGGATCAAGTAATCTGACTGGCTGAAAATTAGAAATGGGTGTGGCATCTTAATTTATTCAGCAGGACAAGGGTTAAGACTGGTTATTGCTTAGCACAGCTGGCCTTTAAGACCGGTTTGACTGTATATTGTTCAAGTCACTGACCGTATGGAAATGGTACAATATCAAACATGGTTTACAAGCAAGAGTATCTAAGAACTCAAAATGTGTGGCTTCCTTGCTGCCTATGATTTCTACTGCAGTACTAAATATAATGCTATTCTATAATGCAATGTCTAAGAAAGACAAATATTCTCCATTGAAGGCACAGAAATTCTCCATGACAGCCTGCAAAGAAGCACAGGTTGTTCAGATACTGTAAACTACAGAATTAATTTCATCACATGAAATGGGCTGTGTCAAGCAAAAATATGCCTCTGATCATGCGCACATTCAGGGCCCAGTTGTTCAAAGCTAACGACGCCGTTAGTTAACGATTCGTTAAAATTTACATCGAGTGATACGCAAATATGCTGAAATTTTTTGCTGAAAAAATGTGAGTAGCTTTTGCAGTGCAAAAGCTACTCACATTTTTTCAGCAAAAAATATTAGAATATTGTACATTGAATCCGCTAAAACAGTTAACGAAATGACCCTGAACGAGCTCGTTAAGCTAACGACGCTTTGAACAACCGGGCCCAGATCGTCATGCGCATGCTCAAAGTCTCTTCCAGGCCTTTGCTCTCCACTGATACATTTTATAGTATCTAATGATTCTGGTAGTGGACAGTGAAGGCCCTGATCAAACTGCATGGATTCACAGGCTGATCTGGGCCTCACTGTCCAAGCATCCTCTGAAGGCACATTTTTGCAAGGTGCGGCCCAAATAAAAACCTTATCTACCCCATTAACAAACACATTTATTTCTAAGATTCAATGTTTATGATCTTAAAACAAAACAAAGCAAGTGTACAAAACAAGAAAATATGATATTTGAGCCTGGGCGCAACATTTCCTAAAAGATTGCATGTGTACCCAGTACAGACTCAGATCAGCCTGCCCATCTGCAGTCTAATCAGTCTTCACATGGCACTCTGTGGGTAGTCAAGGATACAAAGCATCTTCAGGTGTGCAGATACACAGGCTGATCTGAGTCTTCACTGGGCACTCATACAATCTTGTAGTAAAAGCTGTGCCCTAGTTCATATAACCCTTGTCCTGCTGAATTAAGACGCCACGCTAATTTCTCCTTTTATGCTATCCAGATTGTTGATATAAATTCACATACTTAATGGCAAATAGTGCAGATCCCGATCAGTTGGCTTCTTCAAAAGCCAACTGATCTGGATCTACAATGTTTGCAAAGGCAGGGCATATCCGGGTTCAGCAGGATAAGGGTTAAATCATAAAAAGTCATGCCATGTGGCAGTATGTCTTTGGGGCATATACAGATGGCAAAGGCCTAGATCAGCCTGTACATCACCAAGTCTGATCAGGGTCTTTACTATCAATTTACAGAATCAACAAAATGAGCACTCACAAGATAAGTTCTGGTGCAAAAATACAACAAGAGCTCCGCAAGTGGGGCATCATACACCCGTGGCAAGTTATCAGATGTAGCACATACACTGACATAGAGTAGGAGAGGTTAGCTCGAAAAGAAAAGTTTATATGGATGGACAGACATACATAACTCTATAAATATTTGGTGGACTGTAACCTCAAAACAAAATGCACTGCTTCACACCATGGGCTAACTAGAAATCACCTTTCAGCTTGATAGGATGTAAACTTCAGGAGGAAATGTTTGGTGGACTGTAATCTCGAAATGGTATGCGCTGCTCCACATCAACTTTTAACAATATTTCAGCTTGATCTAATGTAATCTATAGGAGGAGTTTGCTTATGAAATTTTCAAAGGGACATTACTGCTAATATTTTGTGGCTAGTAACCTCAAAACAATATGTGCCGCTCCACATCATGGTCTAACTATAAATCAAGTTTCAGCTTGATCGAATGTAAACTGCAGGTGGAATTAGCCAGAAACAAAATATTTACAGAAATTTTCAAAAGGACATAACTCTGCTACTATCTGGTGGATTGTTACCTGAAATAATATGCACTGCTCCACATCATGGCACAACTCTTTACAAAGTTTCAGCTTAATATAATGTACTCCACAGGAGAAGTTAGAAGGAAACAAAATGTTTATAAAAATTTTCAAAGGGGCATAACACTGTTAATAGTTGATGGACTGTGACCTTGAATTATTATGCATAGTCTAACTATAATTCAAGTTTCAGGTCGATCTGATGTAAACTGTAGGAGGAGTTAGCCAGAAATGAAAAGTTTACAGAAATTTTCAAAGGGTCATAACTCTAACATTTGGTGGACTGCAACCTCGAAACAATATGCACTGTTCCACATCATGGTCTAACTCTATATTAAGTTTCAGCTTGATTGGATGGAAACTGTAGGAGGAATTAGCGGGAAAGGAATTCAAAGGGGGCATAATTCTGTTAATATTTGGTGGACTGTAACCTCGAAACAATATGCGCTGCTCCACATCATGGTCTAGCTATATATCAAGTTTCAGCTTGATCGGATGTAAACTGTAGGAGGAGTTATCCAGAAAGGAAAAGTTTACAGACGGACAGACTGACGCTGAGGGGTATAACAATATGTCCTGTTTTTCAAATGGGCGTATGAAAACTATCTTATGATTCACATATTTACCCCAAGTATTTGGACAGCTTATTTTCTGGTAAGCATCCAGTGCTAAAGGTTAACCCTTGCTATGCTGAATAATTTGATTGAGTTGAGGATTACGGCCCAGCAAATCTGCCATGCTGAATAAATTACAATGCCAAACCCACTACTAATTGTCAGCCAATCTGATTACTGATCCAGGTTGTTGATACAAATTGACATACTTGATGACAAACAGAGCAGATCCAGATCAGTTTGCTTCTTCAGAAGCCAATTGATCTGGATCTAACTGTTTGCAAAGGCAGGGTATATCCAGGTTCAACAGGGCCAGTGTTAATTAAACCATAACAAAATTTAGCGAGAATACTATAACAGAACCTACTGTCCTTTAGACATCACTCAGAAAGACATTTTTAGCTTGGCATTTTATTAAAGAAAAATGAAAACATTTTGTTCTGACTGACCTCATCTTATCAGAAACCATTTGTGTTTTCTGTTTCTGTGTTTTGTTCTCAAATATTTACCCTAAAATTAAATATATGGCCAAAAATTGGTCTGACATGTGCAATTTCTATAGTAATTTATTTTTTTTTTTTTTTAATTTTTGCCTACAAAAATATTTTTTACTGTTCTTTGCTGAATTGGAATGACTAATTCTTCACAACATTATTGTGAAAATTTCAGAAAAATTGAACCAGCGGAACTTGTTGAAAAATTGCCTCTTTAAAGTTGCCTACCCTACAGATTTCTGCACAATATGCATTCGTTTTTATACCATGGGGAAAAGTGAAAATATTTGATTTTTTAAAACCAGTGAACAAACTTAAATAAAACAGTGAACAAAATAAAACTTTTTGTGCATAGGTAGTTACAACAAAAGGTTTTGCATTAGATCATGACAAAAGTTTGCGCATTTACTTCTTCTGTGAAAAGTGCCAAGCAAAAAACAACTTTCTGAAAGATGTCAAAAGCACAGTAGTACCCTAACCATAGTAAGGGCCTCATTGTTAGATATATGAGAATATAATTCTATTAAAGCAAAAATAATATCTCTATCTTGCTGCTGTCATAGACAAAATAAATGTTTACAATATATAAATATACTTTGTAATCAGTCATAGCTCCAGATAAGGTAAAATTTAAGGGAACTGGACACACTAAGTAGATTTTCTGCCATTTACAAGGGAGACAACTTTTGCAACTGTTTGCTTTCCTGCTCAGTAGTCCATTCTGAAAAGAGGTCCACTCTAAAAGGAAAGAATTTGCTCCCAAAGGGAGCAAATTCTTTCCTTCTAGAGTGGCCCCCACCCTGCAGAGGTAAAATTGTCATGAGTTTTCTCCCTTGAAAGTGAATAATCTACCTTAATGCTTAGCACTCTGGGTAAAACTTTCAGTAGATGGCATTCTAAAATATTTTTCTTATTTTTCCTAGAAAACAGGTTTTGACATGTCTCCATCAGGGACAATTTGCATGAAATGCCAAACCCTGTTTACAGAGAAAAATAAGAAAATTACCAAATTGTCATCTGCTGAATTAGTGCAAAGAGTGGTAACAGTTAAGCTTATTATTTAGGGCAATTTTCTGTTTGCACCTAAACATCTTATTGGTATTCAGTTCGTATCAGCTTGGCAATTCCAGTGAGTACCCCTAAGAGATGTTTTGGTACAACAAGTACAAATACATGTATTATCTATATAGTGGAGCGCTGTGGTGCAGTGGTAAAGCGTCGGACTCGAGATCGATAGGTACCGGGTTCGATCCCAACTAACAGCAAGTGTTGTTTCCTTGAGCAAGAGACTTTATCCACATTGCTTAGTACTGGTTTCTACCCAGGAAAAAAGAGGGCCGTATGGAAGATTAGTACTAGATTACTAAATGTGTTACCCTCTATAAATAAGGTCGATTATTATTATTATTATTATTATTATTATCTTCTGAGCATTCCCTTTGACTGGAACTATGAATAGAATATGTGATAATTTAATGCTCTAGAGAAATATACAAGAATAAGGCATATCTTTTAAATGATTTACTCTGCATTGAAGGCGGGTAGATGAGAAGTTCTGATAATGCAGGCATTATGGTGTAAGAATAATTTTTCAATCCTGGGTAATTTAGGTGCATGGAGTCACCTCCAAGGGAGACCACTCTGACCTGAACATCTCTCTACTCAAAGGTGAATTCTCTTAAAGAATATGATCCCACTCTCCTCCCCTGGCAATAAATTCTTCCCTTCAAGAGACGACCCCTTTGAGAAGAGATTCATGTACCAGGAAAAAAAATCTTATCTGCTGGAATACCGTAATAACCTAAGTATTGGGACACCTTTTCTACTTAAAATACTTCTCCTGCCTCTTGATGTGTCTAAAATATTGCTGTGTATATGGCAAACAGTGTAAACACTGATCAGATGCTGCATTCTGCAGCATCTGATCTGGGTCTACACTGTTTGCAAAGGCCTATCTGTCCCAATACTTAGGGCAGGTTATTAAGGTAATCTCCCAGGAAAAGTGGCACACACTTTCAGCTCAGAGTGCTCTCCCCTTGAAGTATATCCATTCACCTTACGAGGAATCAATACACTTTCAGGGGAAGTAATTCTGTAAAATTTGTTAATTGATTGAGTAGAGGTTTTACGGCCCAATCAATCCATTAAGTTAATGTTGAGCTGGTCAGTTTACCTAACCTTACTTTTTCCTGGGCGGGCTTAGTCCTCTAAAAGGCTAACTAGTATTTGTGCACATTCTCTTGCCAGAAACTGACAACAGCCCTTCTTCAATCGGCGGAAGGGGAGAATGATCATAGAAAATATTTCATGATCAATCTCCATGAAAGAAAGAAAGGGGTCTATTCTAATAAGAATTTGCTCCAGAATTTACTTTCATGCCACCCAAGTCCCTCTAAAAGTTTGGTCTATTATAAAAGGAAAGAATTTGTTCCCTTTGGGAGCAAATTCTTTCCTTTTATAATAGACCCCTTCTCAGGAGGGAGCAAAAACAATTTTGACAGAGTTGTTACCCTTGAAAGTGTATTAATTCCCACTAAGGCTTCTATTCAAAAGTAGGGTAACAGTACCAGTAATTGTGTCTTCCAGATCAAGGCATTTTATTAACCCTTTCATCCCTGAGTTTCTGAAGTGGACCTTCCATACTGGAATATGGACATGTGCACTGATGCAAATAGGGCTTTTCAGTTTAACATCAAAAACGGAATGGCAATTAGTGTGGGGTCCTGATAAGACAGCTCATTTGGAGCTGTCTAATCTGGAGCTGCACTGTTTGCAAAGGTATCTGCATTGGTCTGTAAGGATGAAAGGGTTAAGGGGACAATATGCTTTGGAGAGTTTTTACAAGGGCAACTTCCTGTTTACTAATCAACACACAAAATCCCATCTGAAAAAAAGTCTAAACTAAAAGAAAGAATTTGCTCCCTAGAGGAGCAAATTCTGCTGCCATGGGGAGCAAATTCTTTCATTTTAGAGAAGATCCCTTTTTTGGTTGGTTTGGAGTTTAACAGCCCAGTCAACACTATTAAAGTTGTGTCAAGCCAGTCTGTTTACTTAACCACACTTTTCCTGGGCATGATTAGTCCTCTAAGTGAGTAGACCCCTTTTTAGAAGGAAGACAAAAACAATTTGAAAGAGTTGTCTCCCCCTGAAACTGTATCCCCCTTAACCCTTAAACTGCCAATCACAACAATTGCCGTCTGCTTTGTCATCTGTTTGTGCTTTTTAAAAGTCATTTTTGAAACAGTGTGGACCCAGATCTGACTGCTCCTCTGGGAGCAGTCTGATCAGGGTCCACACTGTTTGTCTGTATGCAAAAGCAGATTTGAAAAGTTTGCAAGAATATTCAGCAGACAACAAAAACAGATGACATTTTCAGATGCAAATTTTCTTGGCATTTTAAGGGTTAAAATAAATATCTTTCTTACTGTAACCCCTTTAGGATTCTTTAGCCTAAGAATGGACTATATCTAAAAATATATATCCCCTCCCAAAAATATATATATATGTAAATAAATTAGAACTGAAGTTCTGTATTTTACACACACCTGCACAAACATACACACATGTATTCAACTTCAAGTTAATCTTTCAAAGATATTTTCACGAAAGAAAATAAATATTAAGGGAGCTAATTTTTGCACAAAAGTGTCACAATGTTTGTTTGAAATATTGCATCATTTTGTAAACAACAAAAAAATACAGTTCATGTTTTATAGGAACTACTAAAATTAAATTCCCATTTCCTTGGTAAGTAAGCAGTATTAGGCTGTAATATTTACAAGAGAAAGAAGACCATTTGAACTAAAATATTCACATTTTTGGAGTGTCTAACACAATTTTTAGAAAATAACTCAGGCTAAAAAAGTTTGGAATGAAATCCACCATACTAACCCTAAATATTGAGACACCTGGGCCCAGTTGTTCAAAGCATCTTTAGCTTAACAAGCTTTTAATGACAAACTTGTTAACTGTCGTAGCTAAGGTATTTTCAAATACATTAATATTTTTGCTGCGAAAATGTGAGTAGCTTTAGCAGTGCAAAAACTACTCACATTTTTTCGGCAAAAAATATCAATGTATTTGCCATATTTCAAGACAGGAACTCTAACGTCACATTAGCTAACAACTTTGTTAAGTTTTGCACAACTGGGCCCTGAACTCCTTACCAAACTTCTCCTAAAACAGCAGATCCATTTTATTACTTATTGACGTGTCCAAAAACTTCTTGAGGAAGCGCAAACAGAGCAGACCCTGATCAGATGTCCAGTTCTGTAGTCTCTGAACTTGGTCTAACGTGTTTGCTAAGGACTCTCTGTCCCAGTACTTAGGGTTATTACAGTAACTGATTTTATAAGTCAAAATTTTCTCTCCAGCTTTAAACATGGTAACAAATATTGTACAGAAACATGAAAAACCTTTAATTTTTCATTTTTTCCATGACTTTTTTAAAACTCGTAAAGTGCCAAGCAAAACATAGTAGCAGTTGACATTCTGCCAAGCATACAATTCACATGAAATGCTGATTTATTTTCTTTGAAAAATAAAAAATATATTTCAAAATGTCATCTGCTATAGTTATGATTGATATTTTAAAAGTTAACACATGAGTGTAAAATTGATGGAGTTTTCATGATAAAGACAGGTTTCACAAATATGCAAATATCACATAAGTAATAAGAGTAGCAGAAGAGTTTTATCACATTTCTTATTGCAGTGAACACGCTGAGCTACCATCCTTTCGGTTTCCCTCCGCTGATCGAATTTGTCGAGTTCCTTTCTTTCTTGCATTATCGTGCTGAAATGGACAAGACAAATTTCCAAATTGGCCCTGTGAGGTGAAAAGATATCTTCAATGTGAAGATACTGATCAGACTAAGCAGCCATGCAGTTTGATCAGGGCTTTCACAATACCCTTACAGAATCACTGTAAAATATAGAGTGTATCAAGGGATGATGTTAATCTGGCATTTTATATTTCTTTCAACATTACTTAACGCTTAACCCATTTATGTTGAGTGGATTTTTTTATCTCACCTATTTGGACATGTCCATTTCCTACATAAGCAGTCTGGTTAGTTTGATTATTGCCATCTTATGCAGAAATTTATATATTTAATGCAAACAGTGTAGATCCTGATCAGATGCTGCTTTCTGCAGCATCTGATCTGGGTCTGCACTGTTTGCCAATGTCCCTTTTATGAGACACCAGGTGTAATAAGGCACTAATCACAACTGCAGCAGATGAGACTTTTTTTTTTTGTACTTTTCAGAGAAAACAAGGCTTGGCATTCCATGTGAATTAATTCACATAAAATATCGTCATTTTCTCTGAAAAAAAAAAAATTAGAATGTCCATTCTGCTTAGTGCTTTAAGGGTTAAGTTATATCCAGATGATGAAGGGGTGATAATGAAAGGCTCTGTGCAATGAAGTGCCATACACTCTTAAGCTGACTTCCACCTGTAGTGGGATCTGAACCTGGGACCTTGTAAACTGAAGTAAGGTGTGTTAACCTTCCCATCACATAGATGCTTCTAGCGTATTAATAAACAGCAAACTCAGACTGTGTGCATCAGTTAATACTGGATGATCTGAATCTGTGCCTAATTAACCTATATTTCTCAATGCTGTCCAAACAAAAATCAAAACCTACTATGTGTAGTAATGTATTTTCATATGACTTTCATGCAGCAGATATTTAATTAATCCATTGTAGTCTGGAGACCCCTAATTGGCAAACAGTGCAGACCCAGATCAGATGCCACAGAACATGGTGTCTGATCAGGGTCTCCACTGTTTGCAAATAGTTCAACCATTTATCTCTAGGAATATCTAAATCACATAGCCTGACATACCTAAAATCAAAAAAGACTCTTCCAATATAAAGTATGGGGAGTTCATTCAGTCTACAATGGGTTAATATTTTAATTAATTATATTTTATGTTATTAGTTACCCCTTGTCCTGCTGAACCCGGATATACCCTGCCTTTGCAAACAGTGTAGATCCAGATCAGTTGGCTTCTGAAGAAGCCAACTGATCTGGATCTGCACTGTTTGCCATTAAGTATGTGAATTTATAGCAACAATCCGAATCAAGTAATCTGATTGGCTGAAAATTAGAAATTGGTGTGGCATCTTAATTTATTCAGCAGGACAAGGGTTAAGCCATTTTGAGATCACTTTGCAACATATACTGAACATTCAGAATTTAACAGCATCATTATTACAGAATGTTTTTCAAATGTTCCCCAGAAAATAAAACATAACAAGAGGCCCACGGGCCACGGTTCGCTCACCTGAGTGAAAGTCACTTCGATACTTTCAATATAAATGTATATGGCCCACACAAATAGGGAAGCAAATTTGACCTTGGAGGCTAAAAGGTCAAATGTCAACATAGAACCATCATTTGAGCAATTTTGGTAGATCTCCTGTCCCCCGTAATTTGTGCAAAGATTAGGACCCAGGGCTTATTTGGTTATGGAGAAGAAGATTTTTAAAGGTTTTTACCATATATAGGCATGGCAGCCATTTTGATCAATGGACCATACCCATTTTATCAATCTTTCATTCTCCTGCCCACGGAGGCTCCGCAATAAATTAGAGCAACACTGGCCTGGAGGCTTCAGAGGAAAAGCCATTTGAAATTATCAACATTTTTTCCATACAAATGTATGGGGCCCATATAAATACATACAGAAGCAAACTTGAACCTCGCCGTAAAAAGGTTAAATGTCAATGTATGACAATTATTTTAGCAACTTTGGTAGACCACCCGTTCCAGATGATATATGCAAAGATTCAGCCACAAGCCATCCTCGGTTTTGGAGAATAAGATTTTTAAATGTTTTTTTCCCATGCAAATGCATAAGGAAGCAAACTTGACCTTGCTGTAAAAAGGTCAAATGTCAATGTATGACCATTATTTTAGCAACTTTGGTAGACCCCTGTCCTCGATGATTTATGCAAACATTCAGCCCCAAAGCATCCTCGGTTCTAGAGAAGAAGATTTATAAAGGTTTTTACCATATATGGGCATGGCGCCCATCTTGGTCAACAAACCGTGACCATTTTAGCAATCTTTTGTTCCCCCTATCCAAGGAGGCTCCATATGAAATTTGAGCAAAATTGGCCCAGAGGCTCCAGAGGAGAAGTTGTTTGAAATTCTGAACATTTTTCCCATACAAATGCATAAGGAAGCAAAATTGACCTTAACGTAAAAAGGTCAAATGCCAATGTACAACCATTACTTTAGCAAATTTGGTAGCCCTCCTGTTCCCAAAGAACATGCAAAGATTCAGCCAAAAGGCTTGCTTGGTTTTGGAGAAGAAGATTTTTGAAGGTTTTTCCCATACAAATGCATAGGGAAGCAAATTTGACCTTGCCGTAAAAAGGTCAAATGTCAACATACGACAATTCTTTTGGCAATGTTGGTAGACCTCCCGTCCCCGATGATTCCCGCCAAGGTTCAGTCCCAAGGCATTCTCGGTTCTGGAGGAGAAGATTTTTAAAGGTTTTTACCATATATGGGCCTGGCGGCCATCTTGGTCAACGGACCGTGACCATTTTAGCAATTTTTCGTTCCCTACCCTAAGAAGGCTCCATATGAAATTTGAGCAAAATTGGCCCCAAGGCTCCAGAGGAGAAGTTTGAAATTCTGAACATTTTTCCCATACAAATGCATAAGGAAGAAAAATTGACCTTACCGTAAAAAGGTCAAATGTCAATGTACGACCATTATTTTAGCAATTTTGGTAGCTCTCCTGTTCCCAAAGATATATGCAAAGATTCAGCCATAAGGCATGCTCGGTTTTGGAGAAGAAGATTTTTAAAGGTTTTTCCCATACAAATGCATAGGGAAGCAAACTTGACCTTGCCGTAAAAAGGTCAAATGTCAACATACGACAATTCTTTTGGCAATGTTTGTAGACCTCCCGTCCCCGATGATTTCCGCCAAGGTTCAGTCCCAAGGCATTCTCGGTTCTGGAGGAGAAGATTTTTAAAGGTTTTTACCATATATGGGCCTGGCGGCCATCTTGGTCAACGGACCGTGACCATTTTAGCAATTTTTCGTTCCCTACCCTAAGAAGGCTCCATATGAAATTTGAGCAAAATTGGCCCCAAGGCTCCAGAGGAGAAGTTTGAAATTCTGAACATTTTTCCCATACAAATGCATAAGGAAGAAAAATTGACCTTACCGTAAAAAGGTCAAATGTCAATGTACGACCATTATTTTAGCAATTTTGGTAGCTCTCCTGTTCCCAAAGATATATGCAAAGATTCAGCCATAAGGCATGCTCGGTTTTGGAGAAGAAGATTTTTAAAGGTTTTTCCCATACAAATGCATAGGGAAGCAAACTTGACCTTGCCGTAAAACGGTCAAACGTCAACGTATGACAATTCTTTTAGCAATTTTTGTAGACCTCCTGTCCCCAATGATTCCTGCAAAGGTTCAGCCCCAAGGCATTCTTGGTTCTGGAGGAGAAGATTTTTAAAGGTTTTTACCATATATGGGCGTGGCGGCCATCTTGGTCAACGGACCACAACCATTTTAGCAATTTTTCATTCCCCCACCCTAAGGAGACTCCATTTGAAATTTGAGCAAAATTGGCTCAGCAGTTTCAGAGGAGAAGTCGTTTGAAAATGTTAATGGACGGATGCACGGACTGACGGACACATGGACGGACGACGGACAAAAAGTGATCACAATAGCTCATCCTGAGCAGAGCTCAGGTGAGCTAAAAATATCATTGCTGTCTGCTGATTTTGTGAGAGAGAGCTGAAGTAGTTTCAATTTTTAATACTTTTGCCAGGAAAATATAGATTTTAATTTACAATGTGGTTTTATCTTTAACCTGCTTTCTATGAAAAAATAAAAAAATAAATAAAAACAATTGTCATCTGCTGCAGTTGGGATTGGCGCTTTCAGGGTTAAAAATCCTTTTCACTAGTTTTTTGCAACAACCACACACAAAATGAATGATAATATACAAGCTCGTACCATAAGTGAAAATGAATAATAACTCCATAAATCTTATCTTATTCCATATAAATAACAAGGCCTGTTGACAGGACAGCTCACCTGAATTTGGGCTTGTCTAGCTGGGCCTAGTTGTTCAAAGCATCATTAGCTTAACGAGCTCGTTACAGGTCAAAGTGTTAATTGTTCTAGTAGTACAATATCTAATTCACACATATTTTTGCTGAAAAAATGTGAGTAGCTTTTGCAAATACAAAAGCTACTCACATTTTTTCAGCAAAAATATTAGCATATATGCCATATTTAACGGTCAAAGTTTTAATGATACATTAACAAATGATATCGTTAGTTTTGAACAACTAGGCCAGAATCTTATAAACTTTGATGCAAAACTTTAACATAAAATTTCTAAGTCCATGACCTTGACCTCTAGGTATTAAGCAATGGTGTGGATAGTGCTCAATAAAATTTTGGACTAGCATCAATAATCATACCAAATATAAACTAAATCCACCTGAGGATTTAGAAAATATAAGGTCTTAAAAACTTTGACTTAAGACTTTAGCATTTTTGTTAATGCCGCTACCAATGCCAATGCTGGGAATAGTGCAACAGCTCATCCTGTACTTCTGTACAATGCGGACACCAATGCCAACGATGGGGGTAGTGCAACAGCTCTTCCTTTGCTTCCGTACAGGTGAGCTAATGGTTCCATAAATCTTATTTTAAAAGAATGTAAAAAACCTTTAGCAAGATAGCCAAGATGGCCCTGTATCACTCACCTGAGTACCAGACAAGTGACCCCTGGGGCAGGACCATTTTTCAACCCAGGGCTATAATTTGAACGTCACCTTGATACTTCCAATGAAGTTTTGAGTCAATCGGCCTTTCAGTTCAGGAGAAGAGAATCAAAATAGATTTTCAAGATGGCAGCCATGGCAGCTATCTTGGATTTCCAGTTGGAAGAATTTTAGCTGTTTCAAGTCATTTAGCCTTTTGGTTCAGTAGAAGCCAAATAAATGTTCAAGACGGTGGTTTTCCAGTCTTAACTATTTTAGCTAATTTATCTTCAAGTCACCTCGATACTTCCAATAAAGTTTCGAGTTGATTGGCCTTTTAGTTAAGGAAGAGAATATCAAAATTGATTTTCAAGATGGCAGCCCTGGCAGCTAAATTGGGTTTCTGATCGGAACAATATTAGCTATTTCTGATCTACAAGTCGCTCTGATACTTCCTACCAGGTTTTGAGGCAACTGGCCTTTCCATTTGGGAGAAGTACAAAATAGATTTTCAAGATGGCAATCTCGGTGACCATCTTGAATTTCTGACCTGAATGATTTTAGCCATTTTTTTCATCTACAAATCACCCTGATACTTCCTACCAACTTTTGACTCAAGTGGCCTTTCGGTTCAGGAGAAGTAGTTTCAAGATGGCCATCTTGGATTTTTGATTGAAACCATTTTGGCTATTTTTGATCTACAAGTCACCCTGATACTTCCTACCAACTTCTGACTAAATTGGCCTTTCATTTCAGGAGAAAAAATGTCTAGATGGTGGCTGGGGTGACCATCTTGGATTTCTGATCAGAACCATTTTAGCTATTTTTGATCTACAAGTAGCTCTGATACCTCCTACCAAGTTTTCAGTCAACTGACCTTTCCTTTCAGGAGAAGCAGCTTAAAATAGATTTAAAGATGGTGGCTATGGCAGTGATATTGGATTTCTGATCAGGAAAACTTTAGTTATTTTTCATCTACAAAAGCCTTGATACTTCCTACCAAGTTTCTAGTCAATTGGCCTTTTGATTCAGAAGTAGTTCAAAATAGATTTTCAAAATGGTGGCCATGCTGGATTTCTGATCAGAACAATTTTAACTATTTTTTTTTATTTACATGTGGCCTCTTTTCTTCCTACCCATTTTCGAGTCAATTGGCTTTTCAGTTCAGGAGAAGAAGTTCAAAATAGGTTTTCAAGATGGCAGCCATTTTACATCTCTGATCGGAACAATTTTAGCTATTTTGGTAGAGTCACCTAGGCAAAATTCCTGTGATGTGTAACTGAAATTGGGCCAGGGGTGTCAGTGGAGTTGTCATTTAAAGCAAATTGTTGATGCCACATGACGGATGACAGATATTGTCCTACCACAATAGCTCATCCAGCACTTCATGCTCAGGTGAGCTAATAATGGAGAAAACAGTTACACACAATGAACACATTTAAAAAACAAATTATTTTCTTCAATAAATAGTTAGAACTTTCTCCATTCAGAATTACATAAAACCTTTTATTTCTTTATTCAAATTACATAGCCTTGGCCTTTGTAGAATAAAGAAAATTAATACTTACCTGTTATTTACAGGGCATAGTTTCTAACTTCTAGATAGATTTAGGGAGTATTAATTCAGATAAGCTTTGTTATTTCTTCACCAAAACATACCTGGTGAGTACCCACAGGAACTGGCTCAGTGAAGCACCCAAAAGGTATGGTTTTGGTGCCAAAAAATGACATAAATTATCACCTCAGTTATCAACATACCTGGAGTTATGTTAAAGGGAATGAATACACCTTCAAGGGAAATAACTCTGACATGGCAATACTTACCATTCCCACTGAGAGCTATTCTTATAGGAAAGAATTTGTTCCTTCTGGGAGCAAATTCTTTCTGTTAAGAGAAGCCCTCATTATGAAAGGTTTCAATTATTAGGGAGGTGATCCAGGGAGGTGACTTCCCATCTGAAAAGTTGTCTCCCTTTGCAAAATGCAGTAAAAATTTGTCAAGTGTATCCATTCCTCTTAAGGGGACTGGATACACTTAGTAGATTTTCTCATACAAGGGAGACAACTTTTGTAAATTCCTGTTTGCTTTCCTGCACACCGTCCCTTCTGAAAAGGGGTCTACTGTAAAAGGAAAGAATTTGCTCCCAGGAGTAGCAAATTCTTTCCTTTTACAGTAGACCCCTTTTCAAAAGGAAGATAAAGGATCTACTGTAAATGTGTAAACAGAGATTTTGCTCCCAAGGGGAGTTAATTCTTTCTTTTCACAGTACACCCCTTTTCAGAAGGGAGACAAAAACAGTTCTGAGAGAATTGGCTCCCCCCTGGACTGTGTATTCATTCACTTTAAATAAAAGAAGTAAGTTAACCCTTGTCCTGCTGAACCCGGATATGCCCTGTCTTTGCAAACATTGTAGATCCAGATCAGTTGGCTTCTAAAGAAGCCAACTGATCTGGATCTGCAATGTTTGTCATTAAGTATGCAAATTTGTATTCACAACCTGGAACAAGCAATCTGATTGGCTAAAAATTAGGAGTGGGTGTGGCATCTTAATTTATTCAGCAGGACAAGGGTTAAGAGTGCCAAGAATGCCATCTATGGGAAAACCAACATCTACGAAGTCTGCTCAGTTTTCACTACTTCTCTTGTTCAGTCTACAATAATTACCTTAAATCAGACATCATTGCTTATCTTAAAAATCTGGGCCCAGTTGTTCAAAACTAACAATGTCATCAGTTAACATATCATTAAAATTTTGATCATTAACCCTTGGCCTGCTGAATGAATTAAGAAGCCATACCCACTTCTGATTTTCAGCCAATCTGATTACTTGATCCAGATTAATGATATAAATTCACATACTGAATGACAAACAGTGCAGATCCAGATCAGTTGGCTTCCTCAGAAGCCAACTGATCTGGATCTACGCTGTTTGCAAAGGTAAGGTATATCTGAGTTCAGCAAGGGTTAAATATGCCATATACGCTAAAATATTTGCTGAAAAAAATGGGAGTAGCTTTTGCAACCTGTGATTTAGATATTGTACTTACTAAAACAGTTAACATTTTGACCACTAATGAGCTTGTTTAGCTAAAGATGCTTTGAAAAACTGGGGGGCCCAGAACAATGAAAATCTAAATGGTTCCTTTGGAAACAAAGAACACACAAAAGAATGAAAATCAGAGATTCAGTTTTATTAAGTCTCTTCATATACAGCAGTGTGGATTGCGAGGCTGTATATGCCCCCCAACCCCACCCCTACACCCACAAAAGTCAATTTCACTGTGATATGTTTAACCCTTAGCACTCCCTGGGCTAATTCAGCAGACAATACACTGACGATATTTGTATTTTCCCCAGAAAACATGCTTTGGAATTTTCACGCATTCCAATATTTAGGATAAATAGGGTACTTACCCTGGATGTCTGAATAATTATGGTCTAATGTATGCAATAAGAATGGTTTACCATCATGCAGTAAGCTATGCAATAGACACTAGAAATACAAATACATATTTTTGTTAGAAAATTAGCCCTTAAAGTGCTAAGCAATTGCATTTTTTGTATTTTTTTTTCAGAGAAAGTAATGCTTGACAATTCATGTGAATCATCTGCTAGGCAGATGATTCACATGAAATGTCAAACATTATTTTCTCAGAAAAATTAGAATGTTGTCCTCTACAATTTTGCTTACATGTTTTGAAGCCACCTGTATCATTCTGGTTCATATATCCTTGATACTAATTACAGTGAGGTCAAAGTTATGACCAAAAGCAAATCAAATTCTCAGACATGTCTTAAATAATATATCCGAGCAGGTTTGGGAAAAATCTGATCACCAGTTCAGGAGATATGATAAAGGTAAAAAAACAAAAAAAACAAATGTAATGCCAATAAAGAAGCAGACCTCAAAAAAATGTTTCTATTACACGAATGATTTTTTATCAACCTTTAGATAGCATGATCAGAGTAAAAATGGAACTATTTTAACAAAATTCTGAACATTCAGTACAAAGGGAGCTAATTAACACCATACTGTACATTCAGTACAAAGGGAGCTAATTAACACCATACTGAACATTCAGTACAAAATACTGAACATTCAGTATAAAGGGAGCTAATTAACACCATACTGAACATTCAGTACAAAGGAAGCTAATTAACACCATACTGAACATTCAGTACAAAGGCAGTTGATTTCATTCAGTACAAAGAAAGCTAAATTAACACAATGCTGAACATTCAGTAAAAAGGGACCTAATTTAAACAATTTTGAGCATACAGTAAAAAGGGAGCCAATTAAACATGTAATACTGAACTCTCAGTACAAAGGGAGTTAATTTAAGACACTACTTAAAAAGAAAGCCAATTTAATACAATACTGAACATTCAGTACAAAGGGAGTTAATCAATACACATTCAGTACAAAGGGAGCTATTTTAATACAATACTGAACATTCAGTATAAAAGGGAGCTAATTTAACATAATTCTGAACATGCAGTACAAAGGGTGCTAATTTAATACAATACTGAACATTCAGTATGAAAAGGAGCTAATTTACGACAATTCTGAACATTCAGTACAAAGGGAGCTAATTAATTAACAATACTGAACATTCAGTACAAAGGGAGACAATTTAATACAATATTAGACATTCAGTATAAAGGGAGTTAATTTAATACAATACTAAACATTCAGTATAAAGGGAGCTAATTTAACATAATTCTGAACATTCAGTCCAAAGGGAACTAATAAAACATGGTTCAGTACATTCAGAGCACAATAAAATAAAGTGCAAGGCAAGATTGAAGCAAAGAAGAAAACATTAACTGTTTGCATTTAGGAGGTGAATTTAGGAGACATGCGAGAGATGTTTTTCTTAGCTTTCTCTGAAAATAAGGTTTGAAATTTCATGCAAATTGTTTCCTTATGAAATGTCAAACCTTATTTTCTGGTGAAGAAAGGAGAAATGTATTAAAACAAGACCTGTTACCAGGCAGGATAGATTGCCTGATATTGCACATTTTGTTTCTGGAAAATTCTAAGTCTGTGACCTTGATTTTGACATGACCTGAGGGGTCTGGAAGGGCGGGGTGGGGGGGATTTCACTTTGCAAAATTTTGGACCAATATGTATCATCAAACCAAAGATGAATCAAATTGGTGATAAGGTTAAGAAACAACGAGGTCTCAAAAACTTTAACATTTTTAAAATTCTAAGTCTGTGACCTTGACCTCAAGGCCAAGGTAATGAGTGTTGATGGTGCTGATAAACACTTTGGACCAGTATATATCTTGATACCAAATATATATTGAATCCGTCGTTTGGTTTAGAAGTAATGATGTCCTAAAAACTTTGATGTAAAATTCTAATATGAAAATTTTGAATGACTGTGACCTTGACCTTAACATGAACAATGGGGGTTAGGAAGAAATTTGGCAAAATTTTGGACCAATATGTACCATCATACCAAAGATGATCAAACTGGTGATAAAGTTAGGAAATAATGAGGTTTTAAAAACTTTAACATTTGAATTCTAAGTCTGTGACCTCGACCTCAAGGTCATGGTCATGAGTGCTGATGGTGCTGATAAAAACTTTTGGCCAGTATCTATCATGATACCAAATAAGAACTAGATCCAACATTTGGTTTAGAAGTATGAGATCCTAAAAACTTTGACACAAAATTTTAACATGAAAATTCTAAGTCTGTGACCTTGACCATGACATGATCTAGGGTGATGGGGATGGTACTGAGCAAAATTTTGGATCAATATGTATCATCATACCAAAGATGAATCAAACCAATGATAAGTTCAGGAATTAAAGAGGTCTTAAAAACTTTAACGAAAACTTAAACATTTGTGGATGAAACGCCGACGCCAACGCCAATGCTAAGGTTAGTACAATAGCTCTCCGTGAATGTTGATCTGGTGGGCTAAAAAACAAGAGTTGTCAGAAGACAACAACGCAGCTTGCTGGAAATGGGGTATGGACAAAATATGAAAGCTGTACCTTACATACTTCAGCAGTCATGTACACTTTTAAAAACTTAAACACAGCTGTAAATGACAAAGTATGACTTGCCCTTGAAGTACACAGTCAAACTGAGAAAGGGGTGTGTGCTATTGAAAGATGATAAGTTCAGGTTTAATGACGCATCAACCCATGAGGGTCATCTGTGTCAAAATGGTGAACTAACTTGGTTCTGTAATGAAACGTTTATAATGATAAGTCATATGTGCTATTGAAAGGTCTTACCCTAAGGTGTGTGTGGGCCAAATATGAAAGCAGTATCTTGAATACTTCAGCAGTTATTTACACATTTCAAAACTTAAACACTGAACTTTAACATGGGTTTAAATGACAAAGTATGACCTGACCTTACTTAGGCAGAAGGTCAAACTGAGGAAGGTGTGTGTGCTATTGAAAGGTCTTACCCTAAGGCAGGTGTGGGCCAAATATTAAAGCAGTATGTACCTTGAATACTTCCAGCAGTAAGCTACACTTTTCAAAACTTAATAATGCAGAACTTAAACATGGGTGTAAATGACAAAGTGTGAACTGACCCTGACCTATACAGAGGGTCTAACTGGGGGATGGGGGTGTATGCTATTGAAATGTCTTACCCTGTTAGGTGTAGACCAATTATGAAAGCAGTACCTTAAATAATTAAAAAACAAAAAACAAAAAAAAAACCTATGCACACCTTTGAAAACTTAAACATTGTGCTAACACAAACACCGATACCAATGCAGACAGATGCTAACGCCAACAACTGGGTGACAACATAATCTCTCCAGGGACATAGTCCCTGTGAGCTAAAAAATGCCATCTGCGGGGTATCAAAATGCTGTCAGCTGAAATTTTTAATCAGCATGCCAAGCTGACATGCCATTACTAATGATCATTATTGACCTTCAGCTTGCTCAAGGTGATGAATAGCAAACAATACCATATTTATTCTAATATATGTCAGGGGGCATTGCAATTCGTTGCTGCTAAAATGATTGTATTGTGTCAATTTGGGCCAAAACTAAGATTTTTTGATAGCCTAAACTCAATTTTGCATGTGTTTAGTTATGCTTTTCACTTAGAAAAGTCAAAAGGGGTGTTTATTAGAGAGGGGGCTTATATTAGAATAAATACAGTATCTTGAAGATCATGTCTTCTTCCCATTTTGAGTTTTGCATTCTATAAGTCCTAAAAGCACCATTCAAAATTGTACAAGCGAGCATTCTAAAATATTTTTGTTTCATATTTCAGAAAGCAATGCTTGATGTTTCATGTGAATTGTCTGCTTGGTAGACAATTCACACAAAATGATAGGCCTGATTTTTTTTTAAACGCAAGAAATATATATTTCAGACTGTTGTCTGCTGCTGCTGTGACAGGCACTTTAAGGGTTTAGTACCATTTATAAGAATAATCTTAAAGGCTCCATAATTATTCCTTAAAAACAGAATTTTTTATCCAAGAAAGGTTTAATAAATTGATATATAGTATTGATACTATCATAAAATTTGGCATCTGACAGCCTGTAAAATTTCAGTCAGCCTCTCATTTTTGAAATGGATCAAAAATGAAATGATTTTTTATCATATTTCTGAATTAATGTTGGCAACATTAATTCAAAGATATGATAAAAAATCATTTCATTTCAAGAACGAGAGACTAACTGGAATTTTACAGGCTGTCAGATGCCACATTTTATGATTGTATTAATACCATATATCAATTTATTAAATCTTTCTTGGATAATAATATGTCTATTTTTGAGGAATATGGAGCCTTTAATGAAATTTAAAAAAAAAAAAAAAACTATATTTTGAGGGAAATAAGAAAAAATGAATTAACTGTCATCTGCAGATTTTACCTTCAGCTGGCTTTGAGTTAAACACATGTACATGCAATATGCTGCAATCAAAATTTTCAAACCATTGTCCAGGATGTCCATGCTTTGATCAACCATTTCCAAGATGGTGGCCTTAACACTTTGCAGGCTAGGTAAAAAATTTTAGCCAACAAACTGATGATATCTTTCTCATTTTTTCTAGAAAATAGGATTTGACATTTCATGCAAATTGTTTCCTTAGGAATAAAGTGTCAGATCCTATTTTCTAGGAAAAGAAATAATAAGAAAAATATCATCAGTTTGTCATCTGCTGAATTTGCCCATACTATGGCAAGTGTTAAAGATACAATTTTGTCTCATAATCAGAAACAATGGAAATTATGTAGCACTGAATAACTTGTTGAGTTGAGGTATAACTTCCATGTCAATGATATTTCAGCCATATGGAGGCACTGCCCCTTAATTTTTTGGACTCTTACTCAACCTGAGGCAATCCTGCCTGCAGATCGAGGCACCAGGCAGTCAGTCTGTTTTGCAAGGACAATATTAGTAGGAAGGGGCTAAACACTGGGCTAAAACTCAGTATCCAGACAAGGAATCATGTTAGTATCAGACAAGGGAAAGATAAAAAACAGCATCATACAAAGAGCACCAAGCTTAATTCTGCCCCACTCAAATACTATGTGGATAACTAAATAAGTGCACAAATTCCACCTCAGACATGGGGTTAATAACACTGCTATTTTCTTCTGAATTCTCAAGACAAGGTATAAAAAAAATTGTTTTAATGGATGTTTTGTTTCCTGGGCCTGCCTGTAGAATAATAAAATATTTATCAAACAAGTTATCTGCATCCCTAAAACAAGCCACAAAATATTCCATAAAATATCCTAAATATTGGGACAGACAGGTCTGATCAAACAGAGTAGACCCAGACTGTTAGTTACATAGGGCAGCATCTGATCAGGCTCTACAATTTTTGCTGCTCTTTCAGAACTTTTAGACACATCAAAAAATTGTAAAATTGACTTGTTCAAGTATTAGGACAATTATGGTAATGAGCTGAGGTGTCCCAATAGTAAGGATAAATTTGATATACACCGAAACCTCTTTATAAGAAGGTTTTGGATACAAGACAGTTTAAAGATGGACCCCAATACTGTTGTATGCAAACAAAAATGTATAGAATACTTTTAGACACATCAAAAAATTGTAAAATTGACTTGTTCAAGTATTAGGACAATTATGGTAATGAGCTGAGGTGTCCCAATAGTAAGGATAAATTTGATATACACCGAAACCTCTTTATAAGAAGGTTTTGGATACAAGACAGTTTAAAGATGGACCCCAATACTGTTGTATGCAAACAAAAATGTATAGAATATATACAAAAATGACCATTTACTTCCATTTTTCTTTATAATCTATAGTTTTATATAATCTGAACAAAAATGTATAGATTATATAGAAAAATGACCATTTATGGTCATTTTTCTATATAATCTATACATTTTTGTTCGGATACAACATGGTTTTTGCTTTGGATCCCAGCAACAGTGTTAAAAAGAGATGTTGGGTGTATCAATTTTCATACTTACTAACCACATAAATTGGTGACAAGAATGTGATTCTGAGCCTTATTTTCAGTGAAAATAAGAGAGACAAAGCCATCTCTTAACTAGCTGGCAGCAGACTAGCCCCTTATTGGGCTCACCATATTTACCCTAAGTATCCGGACCTTACTATACCTATCCAAAAATTTGAAAAAAGTCTATTTTACAACCTGCTGTCTAAAATAGTGCTTGATGAGTGGCAGACAGTGTAGACCCTGATCAGATGCCACATTCTTCAGCATCTGATCTGGGTCTATACTGTTTGTTCAGGCCTGTCTGTCCCAATATTTAGGGTTATAACAGTATTTAGCTACTGAGTTTGCATATTTAGTTGGTTTTATTTCTAGAAATAATTTACAATTGAATTAATAAACCAACTTTAAAAGTATTCTATTTTCATACCAATTTCAAATGCATAAAAATTTACGACAGAAAAAAATAATCACAGAATGTGACACAAAAATGTGCTTTGACCCTCACATAACCATTGAAAACTGAAATCTAAAGCTAAGTCATTTATGCCTAATGTTCCATAAAGTGGACATTGGTGAACAATGCAGACCCAGACTAGACACCATAGATCATAATGTCTGATCAGGGTCTGCACTGTTTGCCATTTACACAGAAAATCAACTTAGTGTAAAAACACCCTTTAAATACAAAGTGAATCAGTCCAACTTCCAAGCTGGAAGAATATACTAGGCATAAATGGATTAACCCTTGTCCTGCTGAATAAATTAAGATGCCACACCTACCTACTTCCAATTTACACAGCCAATCAGATTACTTGATCCAGACTGTTGCTATAAATTCACATACTTAATGTCAAACAGTGCAGATCCAGATCATTTGGCTTCTTCAGAAGCCAACTGATCTGGATATACACTGTTTGCAAAGGCAGGGTACATCCGGGTTCAGCAGAACAAGGGTTAACAAAACAAAAGGCAATGAAATAGATCTATAACTTAACAAAATGAACAAAGAAGTAAAGTGAACAAAAACTAAGAAAAAACATGCAAAAAAAAAAAAAAAGTGTAATCTTTGTTTGGACCAACTGTGTTAAAACATGAACTCTGCCCTGTGAAAACATACCTTTGGGACATATGTGGACAGTGAAGGCACAGATCACCAACACAGCCTGATCAGGACCTTTGCTGTCTGCTTAGAGAATCATTGAGTGCTGCAGAATATACCGTATTTACTATAAGTATTTGGACCGACAGGCCTAAGCTAACAGTGTAGACCCAAATGAGACGCGGCATTCTACGGCATCTCATCAGGATCTACACTGTTTGCCAGTCATCCAGCAATTTATAGACACAACAACAGGTTGTACATTGTACTTGTTCTATTTTTAGAACATGTATGGTAAGGAGTTAAGGTGTCCAAATATTTACCGTAAATACGGTACTGATGTAAAGCAAAGGCCCTTATCAGCTTGCATGGCTTCACTGCTGATCTAGAACATTACGGTTCCCATTTTGTTTGTGTTGAGGTTTTACGGCCCAGTCAACCCAATGGGGTCATGTTGAGCGCAGTCAGTTTACCTAACCACACGTTTACTAGGCAGGCTTAGTCCTCTAAGCGGTTAACCAGTATTGTGCACATTCTTTCGCCAGAAACTGACAACTGCCCTTCTTGAATATGGTTCCCATTATATGCCCCTTATGACACAGTTCTAATACATAATCACAAGTTATTGAAGATAATGAGAAATAGTTAACCCTTAACCCTTGTCAGGCTGAATAAATTAAGATGCTACTCCCACTTTAATTTTCAGCCAGTCAGATTCCTTGATCCAGATTGTTGATATAAATTCATATACTGAATGGCAAACAGTGCAGATCCAGATCAGTTGGCTTCTTCAGAAGCCAACTGATCTGGGTGTACAGTGTTTGCAAAGTCAGACATATTCGGGTTCAGCAGGAGTTAGGGTTAAAGTGCTAATCAAAACTGCTGCAGACAATGTTTTAAAATATATATATATAGTTTTTTTATCTATTTTTTTTTTCAAAGAAAATAAGTCTAGACAATTCATTCATGTGAACTGTCTGTCAAGCAGACAATTCTTATAAAATGTCAAGACTTATTTTCTCTGAAAAATAAAGGAAATATTAGAATGTCATCTGCTTCAATCTTTTCTTGGCACTTTATGGATGAATACCCAGAACAGACCAGACTAAGCAGATGAGCATGCTATGATGGGATTTCACTTTTCACATACACTCTGCTATGATGTAAAATATCGATGCCAATGACCTTGACCCAGATTTTGTAAGTTTCCAGCACCGCTACTTATGTACTTCATAGATTTAAAACAAGGTCAACAAAGTTCAAGCATTCCTGCTTATTAATCTCATAAATTTACAACATTCACATTTACTTCCACCAGAAACTGATAACTGCCTTTCTTGAATCAGTGGAAGGGATAGACTGACCGTAGAAAATATTTCATGATCAATCTCCATGAAAGAATGTTGCCGACCCAGTGGGGTTTGAACCCGCAACCTCCTGATCACTAGTCAGACACGCATCCAATTAAGCCACCGAGGCCGGCTCCTTTGTTTACAATGAAGTCCACAAATTTCAAGACCATATAACTATAAAATAAGTCAACAAGTTCCAGCAACCTTGCTTGCAGATCTCATAACTTTACAATGAAGTCCACAGATTTCAAGATCACATAAATATACAGTCGACTCTCATTATCGCGAACTTCACGGGACCTGATAAAAATGTTCGAGTCATCAGTAGTTCGAGACAACCATAGGTATGACGACGGTTCGCTTCTGTTTGCCAAAATGTGCTTGGAAGGCACATGTATATGGCAATTTAAATACTTTATGCGTACTTCAGTTTGCATTGTTACTGTTTGTTTTATGAGATGCAATGGTTCTCTTGGAATTATATCATCAATAAATGTTAATAATAATAAATTTCAAACGTCTTTTGTTGTTAATATTCCTGCAAATCTGGATTTCCATTATGAGCTATAAATAAATTACTGGTTTCCGGGTTGTGTTAGCTATATGTTATGAACTGGTTTGGATTAGCTCCCTTCACATAGACAACTTGATAAAGAGTTGACTGGTTTCCGCTTTTGCATAAAACGCTTACAATATTAAGCGGCAGCTGTAAGTTAGTTTGGATTATCTCCCCTGGCATAAAGAACCATCTCAGCGCGGCAAACTGTAGATCCTGCAGAGAAAGCTCGTTATGAACCGTCCAGGGCTCTGGAAATTTTGAAATCTGAATCGGTCCAGCCGATGACGATGACGTCATCAATGAGCCCATTTCCAAAAAAAAGATATGTATATATCATCTGTCACGAAAACTAATGACAATTGGCAGTCCTATAACTCCTTATAAATAATACACTTCAACCCCGTTATATGACGGAAGTCCGGGTATAACGAGCATGATCAAAGCTGGCGTCATCAATAAATACAGTCAGGTATGTAAAAAGAAAGAAAAAAAAAAAAAAAAAAAAAAAAAAACGGTTTTGTTGTTATTTCCACCTCCGCAGGGTTTTCCTAAACTATTTATAAACAAATGATTCCCGTCTTGTATAAGCGCGAAGACGGGGGGAAACAGAAGAGACGGAATGAAACGACTTTCATGGACCTAATTAGGTCTAATAAAAAAGGCCTGCGCCACGGGCGCTTTTGCAGTTTTCAATGTTTCAAGATTTGACCAGACTGCTTAAATTTTAAGCATTGACCAATCTTGTCTAGCGCAAGTGGTGCATTACTTATTTTTACCGTGAAATCTACCTTGAATTATACTCGTGTGTTACGGCAATCAACAAAAAAAAATAAAGAATCAATCAATTATACCCAGATCAGATGCCGATGTATGCGACATCTGATCAGGACGTACACGGTTTGGGAATTAATTTATCAAATCTGGGACCGACAAACCATGTTGATCAAAACAAAAAAGGAGAGGAAGAAAACGGGTGCGTTCAAGTGGTGCATTGTTTTATCACTCTCAGTAGAGCGACCTTTGATCTTTTGGACACGCCAACTGCACCTGGACGTTTTGCAGTCTCAGTGTATGCACACGTGTCACACAAACGGATTAATTATCAGACTACCGTTACTGATGATTCGTGTTAATCGCTTGTTTACCGCACAATGGTCAGTGAAGTGTTGATTTTTTGACAATGTTTGGATAATGACGTAATTAATTTGTGCTGCGGTAGGTTGCCGTTATTCAGTTGTCTCTCCAATATACATGTCAAATGACCGTTTAGAGCCTTTTAACTACCATAATATCGCATTTAAAAGGTGCGCGGACGTTGTCAGTTTGGGAAGACTTGACCGTTTGTGATTTTTTAGACATCATTGATTCGTGAAAATTGGTTGGTTGGGGAAAAATGGGGTTCAAGGCACAAACCTATTGGACCGATTTATTAGCATTTTGGGGTGTTTGAAATCGGTCCAGAATTCTTAATTTCGGTCCGGACCGGCTATTTTTCCGGTTTTCCCGAGCCCTGGAACCGTCTCATCTGGACCTACACTATTTGTGCAGATATCCATACCAGTCTACAGGGTTGGAAGGGTTAATATCGGTACCCACATGTGATTTGTCTATTTGAGGCCGTGCATGACAACTCCTATTAAAAGACTGTGCGACTGTCAAAGACTCGGATCAGCCTGCATGCTCATGAATTTTCCATTATATGCACGAGCCTTATCTGGGCTTACCAAAGAGCACTACCTGACCAAAGAGTAACAAGCGAAGATTCAGACTTCGCTAGCTGATCAATACAGGCTGATCTGAGTCGGAACCTGTCGCGCACTGACTTTTCTTGAAAACGCTGTATCATTCAGACAGTAGTACTCAATAGTGAAGAGTATATCTAAACAATAAATCAACTTTGTTGATTAATCTTCCATAACACTATTCTTGGCCGCCTTTTATCTTACAAATCAATGACAGGAGACAGTGTTGAGCGCCGCATGTCAAACTGACTTGACAAGCACGTGATTTCATAATTACAGATTTTAGACATTTGTTTGTGTTGTTTGTAATTACCTGGGCAAAGGGGTTGATTTATTTATCAATGGCCATTATGATTTTCATTAACTGAAAGACCAGCGGCGCCGCATCTTACATTTTTTTCCTTCGTCATTGTCCGAGTTCGAGATACGCAGTAGTAAAAACTGTGAAAAATATATTCACGGACTGAAAATGATGGACGAGATAGCCGAAGTGTCAACATAAAAGTAGTTCGACATATGCGAAGTTGAAATACAATAAATACATAGGGAAAATAATTGGGACTTAGAAATCAGTTCGACATAAGTGATAGGATCGAGATAAGAGGGGTTGAGATAACGAGAGTCAACTGTACAATAAGTCAACAAGTTCCAGCAACCCTGCTTACAAATATCATAACTTTACAATAAAATCCACAAATTTCAAGATCATATAAATATACAATAAGTCAACGTTCTAGCAATCCTGCTTAGAAATCTAAAATATTTACAATGAAGTCCACAATTTCCAAGAAGATCACATAAATATACAATAAGGCAACAAGTTCCAGCAACCCTGCTCAGAGATCTCAAAGGTTTACAATAAAGTCCACAAATTCCAAGATCACATTAATATATAGTAAGTAAAAAAATTCCAGCATCCCTGCTAAGAAATCACTTAAGTTTACAATGATGTCCACAAATTTCAAGAAGTTTCTTGCACTCTGACTTTCAAGAAATCATCACTTTACAGCAAGAACAACAATATTCTGCAACCTCATTAAAAATACCTCATAAATTAACTATGAAGTCAATAAATTTTCAGGAATCCAACAATGCCTCAAAAAATGTATTGATAAATTCAGCAATTAATTTTTTCTAGCTATTATGCTAGCAAGACCATATAAGAACTATAAAGTTTCCAAGCAATCCAGCTAACAAAATCTCATAAATCCCATTCAGACAACAAAAACATAAAAAAAAAAAAAAAAAGTCCTGTAATTCAGCTTTTAAGTTACAATTTTTCAACAGAAAATGTTTTTGTTTTTTTTCTCTATATACTGCCATACCCCCTCGCGGACATTCTAGGCAGATCCAGTTTGCGGGATGAAGGCCTACAAGTAACCATTTAGTAACCATTTTGAATTTTTGAGGTTCTTTAACCTGCACTGGAAAGTGGGGGTGGGGGGGCGGGGGTGGAATTTCCCTGCACAAGGGGCCTCCAGTTAACGTCCTGTCCGAAGAATGGCACACTGTTTTCATCATGTCATCATCCCTGCAAATGACATGAAGGAAAGTGTGTTCAGACACCAAACTCAACATGTAATATGTTTCTTGCAATTTGCGGTCAAGACCTTATTAGTTTACAATAAATCAACTAGTTTTGAATAAGCCTAGTTTGCAAACAAAAGACATCACAATTTTGCAATAAATTATCATACCTATCAGCAGAAAAGAAAAAAATAAAAATACAAAATGAAAGACACAACTGAGACAAAATCTAAAGCAAACAAACAAAACTTAAGGAGATGGAAAAACAAAGAACATCAAGAATTTTCACTACACTCTAAATATATTCCACATCTGACAAACATAAAACTGAAATGTGCATTTCACACAAGGTCTTAACCCTAGTCCTGCTGAACCTGGATATACCCTGCCTTTGCAAACAGTGTAGATCCAGATCAGTTGGCTTCTTCAGAAGCCAACTGATCTGGATCTACACTGTTTGCCATTGAGTATGTAAATTTATAGCAACAATCCGGATCAAGTAATCTGATTGGCTGAAAATTAGAAGTGGGAGTGGCATCGTAATTTATTCAGCAGGACAAGGGTTAAAGTCAAAACTGCACAACTCACGTCAGCTTCAAGTCCAGTATCAGACAAGCTAAGTTGTCCCCCCTTGTAGACTGGTTTCGTAATACTGGAGTTTGAATGCATGTAAGGACCTATATCAACTGAGCTGAATGATTCTGTGTCCCAGTCTGGTATTGCAGTAAGCTTCTGTTTGAGATGCAACATAAAGAGTAAAAATAAAGCAGTTGCTATCAGAAATCTCATAAATGTCCCTGGTAATTAGACCAAAAAAAAGATAGCTATAAAGTCTAAATTAAAAAAAAAAAAAAAAAAAAAAAAAAAAATGAGACTGTTGTCTGTTGCAAATTTGCTTGGTGCTTAAAGGTTAAGAGTACAAACAAAATATTGTGATTTGTCTGTTTGATTTTTGGATTATAATATTTGTTAGGGTCTGTCCATTGTGCACTTCTGCAGGACTGTCCAGAAGTCCACTGAGCTTTTATACAAATCTGATATAACATTCATTTCAAACGGATTTCCTAAATGTATAGTGTATAAATCTAAATTATTTCTTACGCTCAAGTGCCAAACAAAATTTGTAGAGGACATTCTATTTCTTTTTTTTTTTCATAGAAAATAAGCCTTGAAATTTCACGTGAAATGTCTACTTGGCAGAGGATACATATAAAATGTCAGGACTTATTTCCTTTGAAAAATAACAAAAATTCAAAATGTCATCTGCTGCAAATTTGCCTGGTGCTTTAATGGTTAAAATTTTAAAAGTACAAAGAGGATAAAGTGATTTTTTCTGTTTGACTTTTGTCTTGTAGTATTTGTTAAGATTTGTCCATTGTACACTTTAGCAAGCCTGTCCAAAAGTCCACAGAGTTTATGTAAATCTGTTATAATTTTATTTTTTTTTTTTATTTCAAACTGATTTCCGGAGATCTAATTTATTTCTTTACTCTTGAAGCTCCAAACAAAATTTGTAGCAGATGAAATTCTACATTTTCTTTCATAGAAAATAAGTCTTGACATTTCATGTGAATTGTCTGCTAGGCAGACAATTCAATGAAATGTCAAGACTAATTTTTTTTTATATTTTTTTTATATGAAAAATAAAAAAAAATATATATATTTGATAATAAAGTCATCTGCTGCAGCTAAGATTGGTGTTTTAAGGGTTAACCCTTGTCCTGCTGAATAAATTGCCACGCCTACTTCTAATTTTCAGCCAATCAGATTACTTGATCCAGATTGTTGCTATAAATTCGCATACTTAATGGCAAACAGTGCAGATCCAGATCAGTTGGCTTCTGAAGAAGCCAACTGATCTGGATCTACACTGTTTGCAAAGGAAGGGTATATCCGGGTTCAGCAGGACAAGGGTTAATATACAGCTTCATCAAATTGTCAATCATGCAGCAGTCTCACATAAACAGTACAAGACAGGCAAGTTTTCAATACCCTGAATATGTTGTACATAAACAACCAATTTTTAATACACTACAACCTCTTTATAACACAATTCGTTATAACGTAGTTTTGGATGTAACACGGTTCAAAGATGGATCCCAAAAATGTATAGATTGTATTGAAAAATGACCATAAATGGTCATTTTTCAATATAATCTATACAATTTTGTTTGGATACAACACGGTTGTTTAACTGACATGGTTTATGCTATGGACCCCAACAATAGTGTTATAAAGAGGTCCTGGTGTATTTACAAACTATGTGTGTTTGTAAAACACTATGCCCCCAACCATATGCTTGTCCCTACAAAGTACCAAACTTGACAAGGGGCATAACTATCATGAAGTTAATCTGATTTTAAAAAAAAATCAAGTATCTACTCCCCGGCTCCAATAAGCCTGCCAAATATAAATGAATGAATGAATGAATGAATGAACAAACAAACAAATGAATGAATGAATATGCCCCCTCATTTTTTTTCAAGGTTGGGTGCAAAAAAAAAAAAAATGCATAGCTCAAGGATATCCGCTATGTTAACAAGTAATTCTACTTAGACAGACAGAGATTGAGAAAATATACATGATGATGTAAGGAAAAGCCACAAGAAGAAAACAAGATGTGGCACAATGAAAGTAAAACAAATTGTGCTTTGTGATAACCATCATATGAGCGAAGACTTTCTGCATCAGACGAACCACTCTAGAATGTTCAGCTGCAAAACTACTACTTCCAAAACATGCAAGTCAGTTCCACTTCATTTCCATTTAATTCTATTTTCACCAGTGCTATTATTAACGCTTCACTCCTATTTTAACTGATGCTCAAGTCAAGTTCATATCATTTTCATTTACTTCTCTTTTCATTAATGATATTATTAACACTTTATTCCTATTTCAGTTGATGCTCAAGTCAATTTATGATTGCCACTTAATTCTCATTTCACCAATGGTATTATTAATCCTTGTACTGCTGAACCCGGATATACCCTGCCTTTGCAAACAGTGTAGATCCAGATCAGTTGGCTTCTAAAAAAGCCAACTGATCTGGATCTACACTGTTTGTCATTCAGTATGTGAATTTATGTCAAAAATCTGGATTAGGTAATCTGATTGGCTGATAATTAGAAATGGGCAGGGCATCATAATTTATTCAGCAGGACAAGGGTTAACACTTTATTCCTATTTCAGCTGATGCTCAAGTCAAGTTCACATCATTTTCATTCAATTCTCTTTCACCAATTATATTATGAACACTTTAGTCCCATTTCTGCTGATATTGAAATCAATTTCACTTCATTTCCATTAAACTGTCATTGTATCAATGATATTACCATGATATTACCCAGTATTCAGTGAATGTTGTACTCAAATGATAACTTATCTCCAGCTGCTTGATCAATGGATGCCACAAAATCAGACTTGAGACAGATCTGTTCCTTATGGCAGAAATGGTGTGATTAAATGTTCTCTCCTGCTCCAGTGAAGGACAGTGCACAATTCCGTATGGCATGCTTCATATCATTCATCTTGGTTTTTCTGTTGTTTCTCTGTCCATTTCCAAAATGGTCTGATTATTTTTCTGCCCATTTTCAGGACCTTTATATTAAAAGCACAAAATCCAAACCCAATGGTATTCATTGATTTCCATTCACCATGTTTAAAGTTATAATACTCAAAAACTGGTAATACTTTCATACTTCAACCCTTGTGGGTCATTTTGTGTCATCTCCCAGAGAAAGGGAGAAGAGAGATAGAAGAGATAGTAGAGGAGATAAAGAGATGGGGCAGGGGAGAAATGAAAATGAATGACAATGAAGAAACAGAAGAAATAAAAACATTCCCCCTCTACCCTTACCTGCTGCAAGGACAGCAGGCCTTGCCCAACTATAAGCCACTATCAGTTGGCCCCAGTGACGCAAGAAAAGTGACAACCACCCCCGCATTTGGTCAGTTTCTATTTTAAATTGTTTCCTCAAGATAAGATTTTGTGGCCAGACAATACTGCATTAAGGGAATAAGATAATATCTTGAGGCCATAAGAAATTATCTCAAGAAAATGACATGCTATCTCGTGGCCTCAAAAGCATATTTTGCTCTAGCATGATACTGTGTTCAACAAAACTACCACACACCCCTATAAGAGCACAGTCAAGCAGTTTCTTAGTCTTCAGATTGCAGCCCTCATGATTTATCTACTGCTTTATAAAAGCAAATGTTGCTGGTACTCATTTGAATTGCCTCAACCTGTTGCCTCGATGGAATTACTTAAAATAAGGAGAAACTGTATGTTTTCTAGGGATCAATATTTGTCAATAATTAAGTCATTTGTAATATATGATTTACTTTAAAAACATTTCAGTATAGTAACATTTTTCTTTAAAAAAAAATGTATTTTCTTGACACAATTACAATTCCTCATGCACTCTGTTGTCATATGAGGTAAATAAAAATCTTACTGGTGGTAGAAAGTTGTTTTATGGTATTTGAAAACCTTTACAAAGAGCAGTTTTGCAAACTACAGAAAGTATAAAAAACATATTTCCCTAAATATCTGGACACATTAACTCGTTACCAAATATCTTAAAATTTGAACAGGTGTGTTTTATGTAGAGCAAGATTTTTTATACTACCTGGTGATGTGTCTAAAAACTGCTGGGTGACTGGCAAACAGTGTAGATCCTGATCAGATGTCACATTCTGCAGTGTATGACCTGGGTCTACACTGTTTGTTCTGTCTGTCCAAATACTTAGGGTAAATACAGTAGTTCCATAGTTTTGCAAACTATATAAAGTGTATATAGTTCCATGATTTTGCAAACTATATAAAGTGTAAATTGTTCTATAGTTTTGCAAACTATATAAAGTGTATAAAGTTGTATACTTTTGCAAATTATATAGTGTATATAGTTCCATAGTTTTGCAAACTATATATAGTGTATATAGTTCGATAGTTTTGCAAACTATATATAGTGTATATAGTTCCATAGTTTTGCAAACTATATATATATAGTGTATATTATAGTTCCATAGTTTTGCAAACTATATAAAGTGTATATAGTCCCATAGTTTTGCAAACTATATAAAGTATATAAAGTTCTGTAGCTTAGCAAACTTTATAAAGTGTATATAATTTCATAGTTTTGCAAGCTATATAGAGTGTACATTACAAACTATATGTGCAAGTGTTTATACAGAATAAATATGTGCAAATTTCGGTAAAAATATGTGTGCAAATTAAAAACAAGACCAATACAAGTGCAAGCAAATGTGTACATGATATATATATATTAATACAAAAAAGCCTTTATGATATAGTTTTAATTCAAATCTGTGTATACTTAAAATGAAAATAAAAATTATTGCCCAAAGAAATTCAGGTGAATGGATACACATCAATGACAGAAAACTCTAAGCTAGTAAGGCATTGTCTTATTTTTTAATAGGAGACCACTCTCTAAGCTAGTAACTTTTTTGTCTCCTCTTTCAATGAATGACTATTCTGGCACATCAGAATCTGCATCCCTGGTACAAGTTTTCATTGAGAAATAAGAAAAAATATTTATTTGGATACCCCCTCAATTAACTACTGCTATACAGAAAACGCTCTTTATACCGGCACTCAATACAATGAAAAAATTCATTATAATGATAATGTGACTTTTATGAAACCTTTGCTTAAGAGGTAACAATTAGTCACAAATTATGCAAGAATATTGTATTTAATACTTCAAAGAAACATAAGTTTTGAATATTTGTTAGAATTGCCTCAGTGGAAATATCCAAAACATATGTTCTATGAGGAAACAAGAACAAAACAAGACCTTTCTTACATATCAATCTGCCCATTAAGTATTCTGTACAACAGCAAATTCGTTTTAATTGGTAACATCTTTGGGAACAAATGCTGTCGTTGTAATGAGGAATCACTGTATTACTTTTTTCTTCCTTCCAGAAGGCAATATCAGGCTAGCATGACTATTTGGTAAATGGATGATGGCACAAACTGTAGATGAGATTGTCCAGCATTATTTTCTGCAGATGAGATTGTTCAACATTGTTTGCAGTCATCTGGTGTTCTTGAAAATCAGATCATGCACATCAAATTTACTTTTCTCTTTCTTCCAAAAAAAATCTACATCAAACTTTTGTTTAGTGATATAAATGGCTGGTTCATGAGACAGGCTGTAAACAAGAAGTTCCAATATAAGCTTCAGTTATCCGATGACCTAAATATAAGGTCAAGGTCATCAAATCCTCTTCTCTACTCCCTTTCTTCCAAAATAGTTCATCAGGCTAATTTGGCAATTTTTGTGACTGGTTCATGAGACTTTTACAAACAGAAGCTTCAAAGTTCATTGGTGACCTTGAAAATGAGGTCATAAATTCCAATACCTAATCACATGACATCCTGCTATGGTTCATTGATTCATTAAAAGGCAAGATTGTTGCTAAACAGACTCATGTTTCATACTCCTAGCCTATTCAGTTGTTATAACACTGCTATACAACTAATGTCTTCTGAATTCATTTATAGATACCATATTTTATGCAACTTCGTATTTATATACTGTGTTCTCTTTGGTTACAGCTTTTAATAATTCTAACATCTCATTCTTCCATAGTACTCTGACATTAACTTGTACTTCTTTCCATATCTTTTATGCAACATCTGATCCGGGTCTGCACTGTTTGCCAATTATCCTTTTGGGGGTCTCCAGACTAAATATTATACAAGTATTAGCTTTCACAAAAAGCTTTGCCTATGCCCATGGGCATAGCCAATTAGATATATTTGGTATGTGAATAGTTCAGCAAGTGCAGCAGGGATTGTGATCACAGCAGGTTTATCATTCATGTATATTATTCCAGTCATGGTTTTCAATGCTACTTTTTCTCATTGCTGTATTCTGTTCTATCCCATGGCACTTTTACCATTATTTAATCCTCCTGCTGTCAGTCCACAACAACAAACTACTGATGATTACGTATACACAAGATGTACGTACACTCCAGAATGGAATTATTTTTATACACACCCAGGAAAAATCTAAAAACATCTTCTCAGTATACTGCTTCCACTGGGAGCAAATTATTTCCTTTAAGAGTTGACCCTAAGGTTAAGGAAGAAATATTAGATGATCTTGCTTTATTACAAATACTTTTCCTCACACACATGTAATGTACAAGAGATATGCCTATGCAGTCAACCCCACTTACATTAATACCACATATAATGAAGAACTGCCCACATTGGTACATAGACACCACTTTGTAACCTTTTTGTTACACAGTCCAATAAAGCATGATTTCGAATATTATTTTGAAGATGGACCCCAAAAATTTGGAATCCAAACAAAATGTGTAGACAACATAGAAAAAAAATGACTGAATATGGTCATTTCTGTAATTAATCTTTAATTTTTTGTTTAAAAAATTCATAAATGTTATATAGAGGTTGTGGCATATTTGCAGGCACCCAATCAAATCTTTATTTAACACTTAGCACTCTGGGTAAAATATTCAGCAGTGTGAGCAGATGGCATTTAGAAGTATTTTTCTTATTTTTCTCAGAAAACAGGATTTGACATTTTCTCTACTGGAGACAATTTGCATGAAATGTCAAATCCTGTTTCCTGGGAAAATAAGAAAAAATATGACAATTTGTCTATTAGCCCAGAGAGTGTTAACGGTTAAAGGAAGTATACCACTTAAAGGAAGTATACCACTCTCATCACAATACAATGATGGTGAATCTATCCAAAATCCACTATATACACCATAACCTCTTTATAACACTATTGTAGTAGGGGTCCATAGCACAGACCGTGTTGGTTAAAAACCCGTGTTATATCTAAACAAAAATGTATAGATTATATTGAAAAATGACCATTATGGTCATTTTTCAATATACTCTATACATTTTTGGGGTCCATCTTTGAACTGTGTTATATACAAAACTGTGTTACAATGAACTGTGTTATAAAGAGGTCAATGTGTATGAAGCTGGAAGATCATAATTCCATCCATCTAAATCATCTTAATCATGCATCTTATCAGATCACATTACATGTACATGTTCTTTCCAATTTTTTGGCTAATAGTTTATTTTCAGTACATTAGCTTTTCTGAAGAAAAACATAAAAAGAGTAACTAAGCTTTAACCCTTTCACCCCTGAGTTTATGAAATGGATTATTCCATCCCTTAAATTGGACAAGTCCATTTGTGAAAATAGGGGTTTTAGTCTAAAATCAAAACAGAATGACAAATAGTGTAGATCCTGATAAGATGGCTTGTTACAAACTATCTCATCTGAATCTGCACTGTTTGCACAGGTATCTGTTTTGGTCTGCAGGGCTAAACGGGTTAAGATGTGATGCCATAAGCTAATTTTTAGCCAAAATACATGATAATTTCCATAAATAAATCACAACAGACCAAGAGAAAACAAAATGCAACAGTAAGCAAGTAGAAATTCTTTTGCTACTTCTTAATAATATGCACAGAATAGAACCAATGGAAATAAAGTGCAAATCAGCAAAATAACTGTTGCAGCTTAGCCTTCACCACTCTCTGGGATGATTAGAAACATTGCATAAAAAGCAAAATTTAGGCCAAAAAGGGACAGAATAAAGTGTTTGAAATTTTAGGACATTTACTATAGTGATCATAGTGACCATTTTTTTACCTGTGTGGAAAGTATTCCTGTTAAAACTACAACATTTTCAGCACAGGTAAAGAACTGATAACTAGAAAAGATTTATCTGAAAAAAGAAAAATCAATTACATATATTTGATTGGCTGAGCCACAACATTTATTTTGTTGATTCACATAGTACTCCCTGTGAGAATCTCTAGATCTTTTTCCTGGTGTTTGTTCTGAAGAGAGTGAAATGAAAACTGTGTACCTACAAGTATTAGCTTTCACAAAAAGCTTGGTCTATGATCTTGACCCTAAGGACACAAGCTAATGGATGCTGTATAGAATAAAAAATATTCATTATATCAAATCAAAAAACCAAGATAAAAGCTACACATGGAAGCAATGAGAAGGGTCTTTAATAAACACTAAATGACAAATTTAATGCAAATATTTTAAGCCTGTTTAAGCCTGTGGATGCTGTTTAAAATCAAAGTCTACAAAGCTATAAGCCATCAAGGTAATATTAAGTTACAGTCAAAAGCTTTCAGAGAAACAGCATGAGAAGGGATTTTAACTGTAAGATGTAAAATGCACACATTTAAAGCATGTGACCTTGACCCTGAGGTCAAGGGTGGGTGGCTGGTGGTCATAAGAAAGGCTTGTTGCTACAAGCAATCAACCAAAATATCAAAAATGCAATGAAAACTGTCACACAGTATAATCAGGACTTTTGGTAAAGAAAGGGACAGACAGATGATTGGAATGGAATGACAAAAAAAAAGAAAAAAGCATATACCCTAGCTACATTGTTGGCAATGGCATTACAGAGTTTAACTGTTAAAATTCTGAATTAATCCATTTTAGACTGAATAATCTCTCCCAAACTATCTATTGGAAGAGACTAATTTCAATTTTAGATATGTCAGGCTATGCGATCTAGATATTCCTAAAGAAAAAATGGTTAAACTATTAGCAAACAGTGGAGACTCTGGTCAGATGCCACATTCTAAATTTAATGGGTCAATGTATAAACAGACAATTTTTTAAATTTCTTTCCAGAGAATAGTGCATGGCATATCTCCTACCATATTTATCCGAAGTTTTTATTAGAACAGACAAATCTGAGCAAACAGCAAAGACCATGATCACACATTACAGAATATATTGTCTGATCATGAGCTACATTGTTATCCAGTTATTCAGCACGTTGACTGGAGACCAGGAGGTCGCGGGTTCAAACCCCGCCGAGGTCGGCAACGTTCTTTCGTGGAGATTGATCATGAAATATTTTCTATGGTCATTCTCTCACTTCTGCTGGTTCAAGAAGGGCAGTTGTCAGTTTCTGGCAAAAGAATACTGGTTAACCACTTAAGCCTGCCAACTAAATGTGTGGTTAGGTAAACTGACCGCACTTGACATGACCCCACTGATTTGACTGGGCCATACAACCTTAACAAAAACAAATTCAGCAGGTTGAATCCATCAACAGATTATCATCAAACTGACTTGTTCAAACCTGAGGGCAAGTATATGTATGGTGATGAGTTTTGGTCTTCCAATGTTTAATGTTAATATTGGGTATTACAAGTATCTTCTCTTTGGAGTTTGCTAAAGGTTAAAGGGAAATATGTCTTAGTTATACCATGGTTCATGCGCATGTATGATGATGCACCAGTGTAAGCGAGTGCATTATCACATACATGTGCAGAACCATGGTATAACTGATTTATCACTTTTGCATGCATGCAGACCAACCGATTCACAAAATATTTCTTGCTGAATGTTGGGACTTGAGGAAGCTATGTGACAATGAAAATTCTCTGAATTAATCACCAGGAAAAAGATACCTTTCTCAGAAATATGAAACTACATAATTTCATATTAAGAAAACAAAAAGTAAAATCTATGTATAATCTTTTTAACACAACATAAATCTGTCTAAAATTCTCTAAACACAACACACGACTCTAAAAAGCATACAGTAATGTCCTAAAAGTTTGAACACTATTCCATACTCCTTTTTTTTTTTTTTTTTTTTTGCCTATTTTTTTTTTTTTTTTTTTTGCCTATTTTTTTTTTTTTTTTTGCATTATGTTTCATAAAATACTTGGAAAAATGGCAAACAGTGTACAGAATTAACCATATATGTTCAGACAGACCTGAGCAAAGAATGTAGACCCAGAGTTGATGCTGCAGAATGCAGCATCTGTTTTGGGTCTACACTGTTTGCCACTCATTCAGCAGTCTTAATTAACCCTTCTCTTGCTGAACACAACATGCCATGTCTTAGCAAACAGTATAGATCCAGATCAGTTGGCTTCTGAAGAAGCCAACTGATCTGGATCTGCACTGTTTGTCATTAAATATGTGAATTTCTATCAAAAACCAAGATCAAGTAATCTGATTGGCTGGAAATTAGATATTGGCATAGCATCTTAATTTATTCAGCAATGCAAGGGTTAAGACACATCAACAGGTAGTAAAATGGACTTGTTCACGTTTAAGACAAGTGTGGTAAAGAGTTAAACCCTGTCCTGCTGAATAAATTAAGGTGCCATGCCCACTTCTAATTTTTAGCCAATCAGATTACTTGATCCAGGTTGTTGATACAAATTCACATACTTAATGATAAACAGTGCAGATTCAGATCAGTTGGCTTCTTCAGAAGCCAAGTGATCTGAATCTACACTGTTTGCAAAGGCAGGGTATAGCAGGACAAGGGTTAAGGCATCCAAATACTTAAGGAGTAATGAATACAGTAGACATTAATCAGACTGTATACATGATCTTGTCAGAAAAATTAATGTACAAAGTGTTAGGACAGTTACCATAGTTCTACTCTAAATTTCACCCACAACAAAATAAATATGATTAAGTGAGGGCTTAAAAACAACAAGTATCACCTACACGAAATGATTTTGCTCTCGTTAGAGGTATGTCCTTATAATGGTGATTCTTTACAAGGTTATAGCTCACTATCCCGTCATTTTTCTCAGCCTCATCAGTGAGAGCCTGTTCTTCCTCACCAAACACATACAGACTTATTAAATCATCCTCAACCTGACTTTTACGTCTTTTCCTATTATCCTGTAAATATAGGACGTTTATGGTGATAACCACTGTAATGATGATGAAAATGATGATAATGTTACTTTTACATTCCTTGAACCCATTGCAGCAAATGCAAACATTTTTTTGATATAACAAATGTACCTCTTTGACAGGCAAGCAAATTAGGACAGAATTTAAGAGGAATGGATACATTGCCAAGGGAAATAACTGACATGGTAATATTTTTCTCCCTTTTCACTGGGGAGTGGGGGCTACTCTTAAAGGAAACAATTTCTTCAGTTCTTTCCTTTAAGAGTAAGACCCATTTTTGAATAGATAGAAACACGGGAGAAGCAAATTCATGTCTGCAAAAGTTGTCCCACACCAAAATATTTCATGTGTATCCATTCACCTTAACAAACAAACCAGCATGGACATGGCTGAACCAGCATGGAAAATGATCTGAATGGACAGTGTTGAACCAGCCTGGAAAATGTTGAACCAGAACAAACTGTGTTGAGACTTCCTGAAAACAAAAACCTCATATTTCCCTACCCAAGAAATAATTTAATGCTTAGCATGCTGGGTAAAAAATTTGGCAGATTATATTCTGAAATATTTTCCTTCTTTTTTTAGGTTACACAATTTGCATGAAATGTCAAAGCTTGTTTTCTGGGAAATATAAGAAAAATATTAATTTGACATCTGCTGAATTTTCCCAGAGAGAGGTAAAGGTCAGCCTACTGCATGCTGTTATATAGGTCATTACTAAAGGAATGTTCAGAAGAGATTTTTTTATTATTCTTGCACCAGACCACACTTGTGGTTGCTCATTTAGATTTGCCTATAAAACTTAGACAAACACCACAATTTCTTCACATTTTCATACTGTTTGTCTAAGGTAAATTAACTATTAAGGATAAATTACTAGGTTCAATTCAAGTTCTAAAAACATGAAAAATTTGAAAAGATGTTGGATTATAAAAATATACTAAAGAGATACTAGTTAGCAAAGGTAAAGTCAGAGCTGTCACGTCAGGGTTACAGATAAACTTTAAGGTGAATGGATAAGCCTACAAGGAAGATCACTCTGACCCAAAAGTCATTTGCCTCCCTTTCTCATAGGTGCTACTCTTAAAGGAAAGGATATGCTCATTCCCTCTTTCAGAAGCAAATTTGATTCTTTATGAATAACCTCTTTTCAGAAGGTATTCAAGTATCACAAACAGCAGACAATTCATATGAAATGTCAAGCCTTATTTTCTTTGAAAAAAATAATAAAAAATACTTTAGAATGTTGTCTGCTGCTGTTTGACTGGTGCTATCTCTAAAATAGCGACTTACCTGTAACCCTGATTATATGTTAAATACATAGTTATAGGAAGTGAGTAAAGATACATTTGTATGTTAAGTATCTTAAAGGCATAAGTGAACAATTTCAGACACAATGTAAGGTACATAGGCAATAGTGCTACCTATTCCCAATTAAGCTATCAATCCCCTAGTAGTCATTCCCAAATAAGCTATCAACTCCATAGTGCCCAAAGCTATCCCAATGTGTATTTCACAAGCAATACAATTCATGCATTTTAGGCATGCATATCTGCCTGATTGTCATTTTTAAAATTCAGGTGCAAAAGCATGTAAATTTATAGTTTTGCCAAATCACATGAAATGCCATTGTTAAGGCACTGTTATATGAAGAACTGATGCCTCCGCTTAAAAATATGCTTGAATGAGTCTATGTTTTTTCATCTAATCTGAAAATGTAAACAAGGTCACAGACAAAAAAAAACATTTCCAAATTCTTTTCACTGATTTACCTTACAAACAAAACAAACTAGTGCACAAAGAAAACTTGTGACATATATAGTACCAGGAGATCATCCTAAATCTGCTTCTTTTTGTAAGATTTCATTCTGACCTTTAAAGTGTCATTCAAAATTGTAGCGGATGGCCTTTTTTCTGAGAAAACAAGGCTTAACATTTAAAGTGAATCATTGTTGTCACATGATATGCCAAGCCTTATTTTCTTGGAAAAAAAAAAATTAGAATACTTCTGCTGTTGTTTTGACTGAATTTTAACCCTTGTCATGCTGAATAAAGATGCCACACCTACTTCTAATTATCAGCCAATTAGATTATTTAATCCAGATGATTGATATAAATTCACACACTGAATGACAAACAGTGCAGATGCAGATCAATACTGACCTGGATCTACACTGTTTGCAAAGGCGGGGCATATCCAGATTCAGCAAGATCAGGGTTAAGACTTTTATTTTGAGGAACAAAAATTTATACTCATTCAGGAACTGAATTGGATAAAGTCAGGCAAATATGCTCCAAGAACCACCCAAACCATGCTAAACAAAAATGGGCTCACTGAGTTGCCCTGCCTTACTCCTTCCAGTTCACTTTTTTCCCTCTTTTGTTGCAGATATTTTTCAGCCTTCAAAATCTGGTAGATAAAATGAAACTGAGATTTAGTGGGATAAAAGGACAGGATTTCATGATAAACAGAGAAAAGCAAATAAAAATGCGTCTTCAGTATCATCTTAAACCAAGACTACGACCCATATACTGAGAAACCAAATTCAAAGTGCTAAATTGGAACCTCTTTATAAGATGGTTCATTATAAGCTGGTTTGGATATAAGACGGTTTAAAGGTGGACCCCAAAAGTGTTGTATCCACACAAAAATGTACAGATTATAGAGAAAAATGAACATTTATGGTCATTTTTTTATACAATCTAGACATTTTTATTTGGATACAACAAGGTTGTTTAGCTACTATGATTTTCATTTTGGATCCCAGCAATCATGTTATAAAGAGGTTGTGGTGTATCTATAATCATATAATCATGAAAACCTGCCATGAAATGGCTTGAGTTCTAAATAAAAATACCTTCTATAAACAGTTATCACACAAGTGGTTTATTTCTATGAAATTTGGTATTTTTATTTGCAAGCAAATTTTCAAGGAAAAACATAAGAATAATGTTGAAATCTCTGCTGGTACAAATATCTTTGTGATATGAAGCAGAAAAAAAAACATCATTTAAACTGATTTCTTTATCATTATTTAAGACTGGGTATGAGGATGAAATCTCATACTATCATTTTAAGTATTTCCTATACTTGGCTACTAATCTTTCTTGTTAGACAGACATCTAGTAAGACTTTTTTCTCAGTAAAATCATAAAATACATTATTATGGTAGCCAACATTAGATGTAATTCTTTTATTGTAAGCAAAATTGTAGAAAACATTCTAAAAAAAAATTCTATTATTTTTCCAAGAAAATGAGACCTGGTATTTCACATGAATTGTCTGTCTAGCAGACAATTCACATGAAATGTCGTCTTATTTTCTCTGAAAAAAAAAATACAAAGAAAAAAATCAAAATGTCATCTGCTGCAATTAAGATTTATATTTGTATGAACTGGCTGGTGGGCTGAGTATGGGTTTATGTTCACAGAAGACACATTTGAAAATAACAAACTTCAAAGGATTAAAAAACTAATAATAATAAGTAAGGGAATTATACACAACAAAAGCTGTTGAATTCAACCCTTTACCTGCTGAATTAAAATATTAGCAGATGATATTTCTATTTCTTTTTCCCCAGAAAAATTGATTAACATTTCACATGAAAAGTCCTTAGATCATTTACATAAAATATCAACCTATTTTCTGGGATAAAAAGAGAAAGTGTTACTTATTTGTTAACTGCTAACAATTTCTGGCTCAACATACTAGGGAATGGGACATAATAGATAATTCTAGGGATGGTTCAACTAAGGAAGAACCAGTGACTATCTCACATACCAGCTTTTTGCCCTGTAAGAAATACATACTAGTATTAATAAACTGATTTTAGCAAAATCTACCACACAACAAGGAATAACGTAACTTGGAGTGAACTGAATTAAATTTAACTAGAATTCAAAATTGTACCAAAGAACATACTGAATTTGTTTTATTACTTTTTTCTGAGAAAATAAGGCTTGATATTTCATGTAAATTGTCTGGTTGACAGACAATTTACATAAATGTCATGTCTTATTTTCATAGATAAATATATTCAGAATGTTGTTGACCTTAGTTACTGTGGTGGTTAAATATCTACAGACAACATATGAAAATTAAAAATATAATTCTGATCTTAACCGTTAAAGTGCCAAGCAAAATTTGTAGGAGACAAAATTCTATTTTTTTTTTTTTTTTTTTTCAGTTTTTCATATAAAAAAAGTCTTGTCATTTCATATGAACTGTCAAGACTTTTTTTCTGTGGAAAATAATAACAAAAAAAAATTACAAGTGTTGTCTGCTGCAGTTAAGATTGGTGCTTTAAGGGTTAATGTTGTGTTTCTCCAAGAATTGCATAGATCTTGGTTCCCCACTCAACCTTGAACAATGATTCACAGACTCTCCTGGGTCTATGTCATCGGCACATGTGATAACATACCTCTTTACTCATTATATGCACAAAATCTACAAGAAAATCAACCTGGATGTTCTACTAACAAGCCCTTGGGTTTCAAAGCACTATTAGCTTAGCACTCTGTGTAAAAATTTCAGCAGACGACAGTTTGAAATATTTTCCTCATTTTTCCAATAAAACAATTTGCATGAATGTCAAATCCTGTTTTCTGGGAAAACAAGAAAAATATCATCAATTTGTCATCTGCTGAATTTGCCCAGAGAGTTGTGAAGGTTAACAAAACTGCTTTGTCAACATACATTAAGTAAACTAGAAATGTATATTTGTAAAACACTATGCCCCCAAACTATACCCTTGTCTCTACAAAATGACAATGTTAATACGAGCTGTCACAGGACAATGTAGCTCACCTGAATCCTGCTTTGCCTCTAAATATAAATTTTTCTAAGTCTGTGACCTTGACCTCAAAGTCACTCATGTGGATCAGGATGGTAACGCATAAAATTTCAGACCCGCATCTAACATCAGGGCAAGTATGAACTACTTCCATCCAGAGGTTTAGGATACAGCCTTTTATATAACCCTTCTCTTGCTGAACACGACATGCCCTTCTTAGCAAACAGTGTAGATCCAGATCAGTTGGCTACTGATCTGGATCTGCACTATTGGTCATTAAATATGTGAATTTCTATCAAAAACCTGGATCAAGTAATCTGATTAGCTGGAAATTAGAAGTGGACATGGCATCTTTATTATTCAGCATGACAAGGGTTAAAAACTTTAATAAAAAATTCTAACCAGTGCCAATGCCAATGCTGTGGTGTCTGCTATAGCTCTACCTGTACTTTCAGACAGGTGAGCTAAAAAGGGACATAACTCTCACAAAATCTGATTTTTTTTGTCGAAAGTTAATCAGGTGATCTACTTCCCAGCCCCAGTAAACTCATCAAGTTTCAAGGCCCTAACTCAAATACTGTAGTTAAGATATCTTGCAAGAAAAGCGTGATGAATGGATGAACAGCTGGACAGATGGTAGATGACCCAAAAGCAATATGCTCCTCCAACTTCTTTGAAATTGGGGACATAATAAATAATAGCCATTCATAGTTTTTGCTAATTAAAAGCATTGCAGACACTGCATGATACCCCTTCACTGCAGGGTAACAAAACATGTAGAGAAGCTGGCTGTGTTTGATGTGGTACTTAAAGGCACCATATTCATCAAAAATAGACATTTTTCCCCAAGAAAGGTTTAATAAATTGATATATGGTATGAATACTAGCATAAAATGTGGCATCTGACAGCCTGTAAAATTTCAATTAGCCTCTCATTTTTGAACTGGGTAAAAAATGAAATGATTTTTTATTGTATCTCTGAATTAATGTTGGCAACATTAATTATCTGGAGTTATCTGGAAAGGAAGTGCATACAAAAAAAAACCTTTAAAAAGTGTAATAACTCTTATCAAAATTCGGTGTACCGTAACCTTAAAACAAAATGCGCTGTACCAGCTTATAGTCTAACCTTCCACCCAGTTTCAACACAATCAAGTTTTCAAGTAGATAAGACTTAACAATTCATATGAAATGGCAAGCCTTATTTCTTGAAAAATGAATAAAAAAGAGTACAGAATGTCACTTGCTGTTGTTGTGACAAGCACCTGAATACATTATTTAACCCATTGTAGACTAAATAGACTCTCCCACACTATATATTGGAAGAGCCCAATTTCAATTTTAGGTACATCCAGCTATGAGTTTTACATATTCCTAGAGAAAAATGAAAACAGTGGAGACCCTGATCAGATGCCACATTCTACAGCATCTGATCTGGGTCTGCACTGTTTTCCAATTACCCTTTTATGGGTCTGCCATCTACAATGGGTTACTGTCATAAGAGTTTGCCAACAGTGCTTTGAACAAGTGGGATTTGAAATATGAGATATTGGGCACTTTTCCCCATCTTATGCTTCATACAATATGAGCCCCACCAAACAGAAATCAAGCTTATGGCATATACAACCAACCTATACCTAGATCACACGGCACAGATGTGCAGTACTCTTTTTGCTAATACAATGTTAAACCTTGTCATGCTGTATAAATTAAGATACCATGCCTATGTCTAATTGTCAGCCAATCAGACTGCTTGATCTAGGCTGTTGATACAAATTCACACACTTAATGACAAACAGTGCAGATCCAGATCAGTTGGCTTCTTCAGAAGCCAACTGATCTGGATCTGCACTGTTTGCAAAAGCAGGGCATATCTGGGTTCAGCAGGACCAGGGTTAAGTTACTTACATTATGCTGATGACAAGTGCAGCCTCAGATCTGACTGAACGGATGCTCAGGTTGATTTTGAGTCTATGCTGGTTATATGTCACAAGGGCAATTTCTATTTTGAGGGTCTCGTACAAAAGTTCCAGATATTGTGACCAAGGCCAGGGGCCATGGATAGACCTACATATGTACAGACTGGTCTGAATCTTCACTTTTAACACATGAGTCAAATTATAACAAAATCTGTCTATGGTTATATGGAAACTGTGCATCTCTGCACTGGACTGCATGACTGCAAAATCATAGTATGGACAAGGCATGAACAGTTTATGTGAAAATGTTTTGGATCATTTTTGTTTTTTTGTTGTTTTTTTTTTTTTTTTTTTTTTTTTTTTTTTATAAGCTTTAAGGTGAAATGATAGATCTGAAAGATTTTGCTGCCACTTTGCAAAGGGACAAAAATGGGGACTACTCAGATAGAGCAAATTCTTTTCTTTCAAAGTAGTCCACATTGAGTAAGAAAGCAAATATTTCCATGTTAGAGTTATTGCCCTTTGAGGTGTAGTCATTCCCATTAAAATAAAACAAATGAACTTTGTAGGTCCTGACTAGACTGGTAATATACCCAGACACATTTTTTTATGTGCATCCCACACAATACTGTTTTAGTATTATTTTCATTTATTTATTTATTTTCTTCCTTAATGTGCCTCAAACCATGAAACAAATTTTAAATTAAAATCCTCTTTTCCAAAATTTTAAAAATAAAGATTTTTTACATTCTTCACATATAAATAAAGACAAAATAACAAACAACAACCACATTTAAGTGAGTAATGTCTCTAAACATTACTGTGCAGATTTGATCACTGTTTGATAATGTTATTTCAACATCGAACTTCAGTGACATAAAAAAGAACACATTAAGATCTTAGAAAGTGAACTAACATGATTATCAAGGTTCTTATTTTTCTACAAGGACATAAAACTATGTGATCTTATCTGAATCAACAGTAAGAGACAGAAAAAATATCAATTATCTTTGTCCAGAAAAAAAACCCCATAACAACCACTACTAAAGAAAGAAAAAAAAAGGCTTATCCAGTACTTTAACCCTTGTCCTGCTGAATAAATTAATATGCCACTCCTAATTTTCAGCCAATCAGATTACTTGATCCAGGTGTTGATAGAAATTAACATGGTTAATGGCAAACAGTGCAGATCCAGATCAGTTGGCTTCTGAAGAAGCCAACTGACCTGGATCTACAGTTTGCAAAGGCAGGGTATATCCGGGTTCAGCAGGACAAGGGTTAACTCATCATATATAATGGAGACACAATTTTAACTTTTAGCTTGCAACATATCCACCCTAGCAAATGATGTTTTATTATTTTTTTTTTTTTCCATCTCTCTGAAAAGATCAAGGCATAGCCCCAAGAGAAGACACACTTTCAACCAAAACGCATTCATAATTTTCTCATTTCTCCAGCATAGTTGTTCCTTCAGCACAACTATGCCATTTGCACTCATTAGAAGCTGCTTGCTGAGTGGCTTTAATGAGTACAATATATGTTGTTTCTTTTTTTTCTTTTTCATTTTTTTATGGAATAAAAATAAGAAAGACAGTTATCTGAATAGCTTTCTCATTTAGAGCTATGAATTCCAATTATCACTGAAGGACTTGACTATAAAACAGGGCCCAGTTGTTCAAAACTAACGATTTCGTTAGTTAACGATTCGTTAAAATTTACATTGAGTGATACCCAAATATGCTGAAATTTTTTGCTGAAAAAATGTGAGTAGCTTTTAGTGCAAAAGCTACTCACATGTTTTCAGCAAAAAATATCAGAATATTGTATATTGAATCCGCTAAAATAGTTAACGAAATGACCATTAACGAGCTCGTTAAGCTAAAGACGCTTTGAACAACTGGGCCCAGAATGTCAAGCTTCATTTTCAGGCATAAATAAAATGGTATGAGCCAGTGTACAACAAAACTTATAATAAGACCTGTTGACCAGCAAACACTCAGATCAGTCTGTACATCCACCCAGTATAGCAAGGGTTCTAGTTTATCCCTCTTATAGCCTGGAGGCTGTAGAAGGCACATGGAATCAGTGAAGATTCTGATCAGACTGGGCAGATGCACAGGCTGACATGAGTCTTCGCTGGTCGCACAAGTCTTATCTAAGGTTTTGTCATGTGCTGGTTCATATAGTATAATTCATAGCTACAGGTAAGAGGGGGTAGCCACATAATATTTTTCTTATTCCTCCATGAAAACATATGTTGTGGGTACTCATTAGAAGCACATCACCGAGGCGCTTCTAATGAGTACCCACAACATATGTTTTCGTGGAGAAATAAGCAAGATATCAGCATTTTTTGGATGAAAAAAATGCCTTATCTGTTGCTATGGTATATAGACCGCATCAAGCAACAAAGTGCCTCAAACATGCCCAAAATGCACAGATTCAGATCATTCTGTGCATGCTCAAAGTATCATCCAGGGCCCGGTTGTTCAAAGTGTCGTTAGCTTAACGAGCTCGTTAAGGGTCATTTCGTTAACTGTTGTAGCAGATTCAATATACAATATTCTGATATTTTTTGCTGAAAAAATGTGAGTAGCTTTTGCAGTGCAAAAGCTACTCACATTTTTTCAGCAAAAAATTTCAGCATATTTGCGTATCACTCGATGTAAATTTTAACGAATCATTAACTAACGACATCGTTAGCTTTGAACAATTGGGCCCAGGCGTTTGTCTTCCATTCATATGTTCTGTAGTATTCAATGATTCTGTTAGTAGACAGGGATGGCCCTTATCAGACTGTGAGGATGAGCAGACCGATCTGGGCCTTCACTGTCTGCATATGCCCAGACACGTAATCCCATGGTGCAGCCTATATATCATATATCTTTCATCTGCATCTTTTCCCTGAGAAAGCTAAAGAAATTCTTTATATAATAGCTTTAAAGTGTTAATCACAACTGCAGAAGATAACAGTTTGAAGTTTTCATTTTTTTCAGAGAAAATAGTCTTATTTTAGCATCTTTTATAGGGTTTTTTTTTTTTTGTTTTTGTTTTTTTTTTTTTCTGAGAAAATAAGGTATAGCAGACGATTCACATCAAATATCAAGTCTTATTTTCTCTGAAAAATAATAAAAAATATAGAATGTCTTCTGTTACAATTGACTCCTCCGTCATCACTAGACCACTTAACTGACAACCGCAACTGACCATTCAAAATAGCTAATAAGGTAATTGTCAATGTTTTTTGTTAGACAAACAAATCAACACATGCTTTTTACAGGTAAGCACAGGTATATCAATACAAAGCTTGTCTAAGGAAATTCACGTGGGCGTGGTTACAACTGCCTGACAGAGGAGTCAATTTTGCTTAACACTCTAAGAATTAAAATCTCTCCTATGTGCAGGTTTATCACACCTAGAAGTATTAAAAGGCAAAAATTTCTTACAGGTATAAAACAAGACACAAAGGAGAAAATTTAAAGAAACTGAAGGAAAAATGTTGTTAACCCTGGTCCTGCTGAACCCAGATATGCCCTGCGTTTGCAAACAGTCTAGACCCAGATCAGTTGGCTTCTTCAGAAGCCAACTGATCTAGATCTACACTGTTTGTCATTTAGTATGTGAATTAGTATCAACAACCTGGATCAAGTAATCTGATTGGCTGAAAATATTAAAAGAGGGTGTGGCATCTCATTTTATTCAGCATGGCAAGGGTTAAGATACTAAAAGATATTAAAAATCCATGTGTAAAATAAAAGCAGTCTGTTATTTTGGAAAAAGGTTTTATTTTCAAGTAAGCCACATCTGGAACACTGCAAACTGGTGACTATTAACCCTAGTCCTGCTGAACCTGGATATGTCCTGCCTTTGCAAACAGAGTAGATCAAGATCATTTGGCTTCTGCAGAAGCCAATTGATCTGGATATGCACTGTTTTCCATTAAGTATGTGAATTTATGTCAACAATCTGAATCAAGCCATTTGATTGGCTGAAAATTAGAAGTGTGCTTGGCATCTTAATTTATTCAGCATGACATGGGTTAAAGGAAGAGATCAACCACCTAATCTTTGCAAACAGTACAGAAGTAAATATACTCTTAGGCCAGAGAAATTTAATTACTAGATGCTCATCCAAATTTTGGAAAAAAGAGGGGTGGGTGGGTGGATTTTATTTTTTATTTTCAGATTACCCTTGAAGAATGGCAGGGGAGAGAACGACGCTTGAACATACCGTATTCGACCTAATTACCGCACTGTGCACTTAAATTTTTCAAAAGCACTGGGGAAACTTGTGGTAAAATATCCACCTAATAAGGGCACACTTGAAAGAAAGAGAAACAGAGGACTTCATGAGGAGCGTATTTAATGATGCTTATGCAATGTTATTTTCTGTTTTCTTTATAGAATCATATGTTGGGGATACTCATTTGAATTGCCTCGACTTGTCGAGGCAATTCAAATGAGTACCCACAACATATGTCTTTTTCATAAAGAAGTAGATAAAAGTACACTGGTTGTAATCTTTTAGATTACTAAATTGTTTGACTGTGTGCTTATAGGAGCATGTGCGGTAATTGGGTCGAATACGGTATATCCATTTTTTTTGTGTATGATAGGTATATGGAAGCTTAAATAAACTGAAAAAAAAAATATGTTGACTTTATTTTGTAAGGAAAAAATAGTAAACAGAAATACATGTATTAAATGTCCTGACTAGAGCATTTTTATACTGTATCATAGACATTGAGACTAGGTTGACAATAGAAGGACTAGACGGCACTTGTGGCACAAGGGAACTACATTTACTGATCACTTTAGCATGGCTGAAAGATGTTTTCGCCTTGGAAAATACTGTTTGCTATCAGCTTCACAGTCAGTACACAAGGGGTAAACGCATTCTGCTTCATTGCAGTTTTCAGCTCCGCAATAGAAACGAGACATTTTCAAAACCACTGGTATAATATGCAAATTCCACTGTGTCGCTGCATTTCCATTTTTTTCCACTTATGTACCACATGATGTTGGCAAGGACATTCACCAGCTGGCTACCTAGTTTATCTACATTGGTGGAAAGAAAGCCGACTTTCTGTGCCTCTAGACAAGAAATTATACAGTACAGTCGCCGCGAAAATTCGGTGGTTCGCGTTTGCGTGTGATGCGCGGAAATGCGCAGAAAGGATTAAGGTCCACGCAAAGCACTATAAAATTCGCACAAAATTCGCGTGAAATTCAAGCAAAATTCGTGCATATTTCGCGCATTTGTCTAAAAAATCCAGGCATGAACTTTTCCTCGTGTGATCAATTGAAAGCTCACGCATTCTCCGCGGCAGAAATTCGGGCATGAAACGGGGAGGAAGCAACATCAGAATTAACTGAGTGACTCTTAAAATCGCTTTTGTTATTCAGCAATTTTGAGATATGTACATGTATGCTCATTTTGTTTAAGAAATGCAACATGAGCGCAAACAATTATAGGGTGAAAAAAAAAAAAAAAGGTGTCCGTCCCTGTTTTTAGCTGCCGACTCCAGTACTTTTTCTCGTCATACAGAAAAAAAACAACAAAATGTTCCGATGCTTGGTCCTCGTCGCATGATAACGTTTTTTTGTTTTTTTTTTAATTCTATGAGCTCAGTGTCTGTCAAAGGGAATACGTTACAGGGCGACATGGTCAAAAAAAGTCGCCCTGCGGTGGCTCACTTCGCGGAAGAACTGCAGAACTCATTTAGTAATACCTACGTAGATTCTCATGGGTCTTCTCAGATAGAAATCGGGCGACGACATGCAATTCTGGGACATTCTCACTTCCAGTATAGTGTACAAAAATGTATGTGAAAATACCCAGAAAATGCAGCAGACATACCCTTGCCCCGCATGAAAGAAACCGCGTGCTCGAAATGGTAATGTCACGAGAAATCGTGGCAGAAACCGCTTGGAGAGAAAAACACACTTATGTTCGTTAAATTACAGAGCATATGAAACTGGCATGTATTAAAAGTAGAACCTAAGTATTGGGACAGATAGGTCTACACAAACTGTAGACTCAAACCTCAGGATCAAATGCCGCAGAGAACAAGGGAATGAAACTAGTTTAAAGGGGGGAATTTGCAGGGGGCATGGAAATTTGGAAAACACTTAGGACAATAAGACATGCGACCAGTGAAGACTCAGATCATCTTCCGATGCAAGGGCGGTCAGATTTTGCCATTTGTGGTGACAAAAAGACATGTAATCTCCAGTTCTTGGAGAGATTAAAAATCTCTGGTTAAATACACCACCGTTTCAGTGAAGGTTTAAATGCGTTCTACAGCGTCTGATCTGCGTCTACACTGTTTGATCAGGCCTGTCTGTCCAAATACGTAGAGTATGTATGGAAATTCCATTAAATCGAACCCCCTTCTGAAATCATCCATAATCCGCCCCTGATTCATAAAAACGATTGGGTGCAACTCATAAAATTTATTTTTCAGGTGTATGCAATTAGCTCCCTTTAAACAGTAAAACCTAAAGTATGAGGGCCTTACTCCGCATTTATCAGGGTATAAATAGATATTATAGTAATGTTATTTTTTTACATTATCTATATATTGAAAACATTATAATTATTAAAATACAGTCGAACCTCAAAAGCTCGAATCCGGATGGCTCGTTTACCATGGCTGATTCGAACTTGTTTTTGAGTCCTGCGAAGTTCTTCCGATATCTCAAGAAAACAAATACTTAAGGAAATTTTCTTATTTTATCATGAAATTGTATGTTGTGTGTACTTATTAGAATTGCCTCATTGAGGCAATTCTAATGAGTAGTCTCAACATATAATTATTGTATAGGATATCGAAAAGACTTCCCTAAATTACTGCCACACGCTTTCTGACCTGGCACCATGATTAAACCTCAATGGGTCGAACTACCTATGTCTCGAACAAATTTTATGGTCCTAACGATGTTCGAGCCATTGAAGTTCGACTGTACCCAGACAATGCAAAAGTCACAAAGCAACATTTTCCTTGCCCCGCATGAAGAAACCGCGTGCTCGTAGCGGTGACGTCACGTGAAATCGTGGTGGGAAACCTCTTTGGGAGAAAAACAAACTTAATTTATAGCGTCTTTTCTCCTCAGAAACATATGAAACTGGCACGTATTAAAAATTTAAAGAACCTTAACATTGGGACAGATAGGCCAATACAAACAGTGTAGACCTAGATCAGACGGCGCAGAGAACAAAGGGAATGAAACTAATTTGAGGGGAACAGGGATCATGAAAATTTGGAAAACTCTTTTAGGACAATAAGACCTGTGTAACCAGTGAATACCGTTTATTTGACGACTCCGTAATGGACAATTCTATAGACTAGAACAATATGGAGCATTATAAAACATCAACAACATAGATAGTATTTTTTTTTTTTTTTTGCTTCCACAATGCAATCAAAGCTATTAATAAAGTTAAAAATTAAAGTACGTGAACAGTAACGTTAAATAATTAAATAAATAAATAAAAAGTGACTAACCTACCCTATCTAAAAATTGAAAATAATAATAATAATAATAATAATAGTAATGATAATAATAACAATACATCAATAAATAAAAACGTTAAACTATAACACCCCGCCATTATCATGTCGGGGCAGATAATGAAAATAAGGTAAAAAATTGTCGAACTTTGCCCATTAGCAATCCCAAACTATACCTCCACAATATCAATGCACAAACCAAGTTTGGTGAAAATCCATTGTATCATTCGGAAACGAAAAAACGGACGGGCGGACGGACAGACACATAGATGTCATATGTTAAACCATAATACCCAGCAACTATCGTGTGGCAGGGTATTAAAAAAAAAAAGAGTCTAACCTGCCTACCCTATTTTATATGTTAATGCAATAGTAAACAAACCTATTTTTTTCATTTAATTTCATTCTATCGGCGGTGGGGGCAGGCACCAACATGTATGGGTTAAATTCTGTTCTCATGGTGGTACTTTTTTTTTTTTGTTTGTTTGTTTAGTACCCCGTGTATATTCTTTAATTTGCCTCACTTGCTGTTGATTCTTTTCACCAGGCCAGCCTCAGTGGCTCAGTTGGATGCGCCGTCCGACTGGAGACCAGGAGGTCGCGGATTCAACCCCCGCCGAGGTCGGCAACATTCTTTCGTGGAGATTGATCATGAAATATTTTCTACGGTCGTTCTCTCCCTTCCGCTTATTCAAGAAGGACAGTTGTCAGTTTCTGGCGAAAGAATGTGCACAATACTGGTTAACTGCTTCGAGGACTAAGCCTGCCCAGTAAACGTGTGGTTAGGTAAACTGACCGCGCTCAACATGACCCCATTGGATTGACTGGGCCGTAAAACCTCAACACTAATTCTTTTCACCAAATGTAAGAAAATTTATTGGCTTGCTGTTTGTTTTTGTTGTTGCTTTATCCCACCGATTTGGGATCTGTCAGACGATCTTTTTTCTTTTTCTTTTTTTTTTTTTTTTTTTTTCGTTAGGGGAGACAATCGCCATGTTATAAGGCATATGCAGTTAGCACCCTTAAAACAGTAACCCTACAGAGTGAGGGACTTACCCCATATTAATCAAGGTACAAATAAATATAAGCAATGTGATTCTTTTACATCATATACATTTAGACCATTATAATTATTGGCATACAGAGAAATCTTCAGAAATTTCGTAAATCATATTAAGTTGTCTGTTTTTGTATCTTCAGTATTCGATAAGCAAAACCATATCTTTATTATTATTTTTCTGAGAAAAAAGGGTGCCACGTGGTAGATTAGTGATAGGACCTATAGCTAAATGTGCTTAAAAAAGAATATATATATATATAAATAAATAAAAATAAAGGACTGGCATTTCATGTGAATCGTCTGCTATGTCAATCTTTTTTTCTCTGAAAAATAATAGGTTAAAATATGTATGAAACAGTTGTCTGATGCAGTCTTTAGTTCATTTCACTTGTATGTTTTTTTTTTCTTCAAATATGCAAGTTACCGACCGACGACGATTCTAATCACTGCACATACAATATATTATGTACGCTCTATCTATTCTGGGCAGCAGCAGGATCAGACAGCACAAATACACACACATATATAAATATGTGTATTTGTGTAAGTAGGAGATGAAAAATTCTGTGGCTACATGTTTCCAACGACCAACTCTGAGACTGATTTGTGTTCAGCCGCGAGTATTAAAGGGTATCCGAACAACAGCTGCTAACCAAAATGCGCAAGACTGGCCGCGCATTTGCTCCAATGCCTCAGATGATTATAACTGGCCGAATTTTAGTTCTGGGCGAATTAGGGGTGGTATTCACTGAGTCTCTCCATATTTGTTTTCATGTGACAAGCACTTTTAACCAGACTGGCCCAATTTTTTTTCCGTGTCATTTTAACAGCAGAAAAACCCCTTTAAACCAGCTGTTTTTTTTTTTCTTTTTTCTTCTTTTTCTTTTTTCTTTTTTTTTTGCTGCCAAGAAGCTGCTGAAAATTCTAGAGCAGAAGCTGATCTGTTTTCAGTACTTTACAGCGAAAACAAGGCTGAGATTTTCACGTGAATTGTCTGCCCAGCAGACGGTTCACTTTTAATGTCATGCCATATTTACAATGGAAAATAATAAGAAAGAAAAAAAAAGAAAATGCCATCTGCTGAATGTGCTAAGCACTTCCAGGGCTAAGGGAGACCTTAAGGAGTATGGATACATCTCATTTGACATGGTAGACAGACACGGACTGGCTGGAATATATCTACACTGCTCGGAGGCCTGAACGGTTGATGGTGGACCAGGGTTAGGGCTGTCAATATATATCACCACTTAACGATGATTTGGTGTCTTATATCTCTTTCAGCATAAATTATTAAAGTCATTTCGAAATGATAGAATGCGGAGTCTGATCAGGGTCTTCACTGTTCACAAAAATAAGTTAGCCATTATTCTCCAGGAATGTCTAAATCTCACAGCCTAAAATTGACGGACCAGAATCTTAAGTTTGCAAACTCTCTCTCTCTCTCTCTCTCTCTCTCTCTCTCTCTCTCTCTCTCTCTCTCTCTCTCTCTCTCTCTCTCTCTCTCTCTCTCTCTCTCTCTCTCTCTCTCTCTCTCTCTCTCTCTCTCTCTCTCTCTCTCTCTCTCTCTCTCTCTCTCTCTCTCTCTCTCTCTCTCTCTCTCTCTCTCTCTCTCTCTCTCTCTCTCTCTCTCTCTCTCTCTCTCTTTTTCACCCTCATGCATCATGCAAATATGGTGTTTCCTCTTTTGAGCCAGAAGTTGTTACCACCAACTTTACTGAAAAGAATGTTATCGCACCGGCGGGAATCGAACTTGAGACCTGATTGCGGATTCGATCCCTACCAAGGCTGCACTATTCTTCTGTTGCGGTTTATCATGTAATACAAGTATTTGCTATGGTCATACGCTCCTCCCATTGCTTCAAGATTGGAAGTTACAAGTTTCTGGCGAAGGATGTTCAGTGGTTAACCGCTTATGCATCTACTGGCGTGATTCATAAAAAATGCAGTCCGTAAAGCAGTTGCAGTTAGCCCCCTTTTAAACAGTCAACTGCAGTTAGCTCCCTTCAAACTGTAAACCTACAGAATGAGGACCTTACCCCGCATTTATCCGGGTACAAGTAAATATTATGGTATGTTTTTCTCTTACAGTATACATTTAGAACATTATATTTATTGGCTTACAGAGCAATCATCAGAACTTTCGTTGTCATGTAAAGTGTTCTGTTTTAGTGTCTGCAATATTCGATATGCAGAACAAAGACCATAATGTATTTAACAAGTAAAGTGTCTTGCTCACGCCACAATAATTGGTGCACGCGGATCGAACCCGCAACTTCTGGATTACCACACTCTAGGCTAATTCAGTAGACAACAAATTCTTTATTTTTTTTTTATTTCCCAGAAAATAGGAAAACTGGATTTGTCATTCCATGCTATGTAGACAATTTGCATGAAATGCCAAATCTGTTTCCTTGGAAAAATGAGAAAAATGTCATCTGTTGAAAATTTTACCCAAAGTGCTAAGCGTTAAGACTTGCACAAACAATTTGCATATGAGTGTGCATGACAAAACCTACAAAAACTTGTACGATGAGACGGATCAGCCTGCACATCAGTATGATCAGAGCCTTTACTAATCGCATTTGACTCCTATAATCTCTGGGTTTACCAAAACGTCTTGTTTGACGAGCAAAGACTCGGTTCAGTCTGTGCAGCTGCACCGGGTCAGTCTGCGCAGCTGCACATTCTGATCAGAGCATTCACTGATCATATCTACCATGTTTTCGGATGCCGAATTTCGTCACTGATATCACTGGCAGCCGTTAAAATATTGTTACACATAATCCTCAGTTGAGGGTATATGCCGTGATTGTGTTGAGGTTTAATGACACGTGAACCCTTGTGAGTCATTTTGTATCATCTCCCAGAGAAAGGCAGAAAAGAGATAGAAGAGATAGTAGAAGAGATAAAAGAAAGGGACAGGGAAGAAAAAGAACAAGAATGAAAGTGAAGAAACAGAAGAAATACCACCCCCCTCCTCATCTCTATATGCCGTTAAAGAGATATAGACAGATAGATAATGTTTAAAGTTTACCACTTTCTTTTGAAAAGCGATAAGCGGTGGCAAGCATAATGGTACCTTAGCGCTTACATGTAATATGCGAGAAAGCAGCCTGCGCATCAAAACCGCTATTCATGTTGGGTAAAGACTGTTTCTAAGTACCACAGGAGCTGTTTAGTAGTCCCTTTTTAGATTCTAATTGGTCTGTTCAGCTACGCCCCCGAGCGACAACATGCAATTCTTGGACATTGTATTTCCAGTACAGAGTAATAAAATATAAATGAAGATACCCCAAACTGACATAGTCAAAAGGTATCATTTCCATTGCCCTGCATGAAGAAACCGCGTGCGTCACGTGAAATCATGGCGGGAAACCGCTAAGAGAGAAAAACAAACTTTTGTTAAACAAGACAAATTTTAGAGTCTTTTCTTGTCAGAAATGCATACCAAGCTGACACATATTAAAAATAGAACCTAGGAATTGAGACAGATAGGCCTATGCAAACAGTGTAGATCCAAATCAAGACGCCGCAGAAAGCGGCGCCTGATCAGGGTCTTTCACCTTTTGCCATACATACAGCAATATTTTGGAATATTCAGATGATGTTTATACGGACCGATAATATTCCGTTGAAGTTCATCCAGAAACGAAAATGACTAAACGTATTTGTGTAGTTTCTAAAACAACGGAGAATGGCCACCTTTCCCCATGAAAAAAAAAAAAAAAAATTCTTGGCTGAAAAGAAGTTTTGCGGGGAATTTATCGTATCATGTGTCGAAACATCAGTTCATGCGCGGAAACCTCGCGCCACACTGTAAAAATCTCGCGCATGAAAGTAAAACCTTCACGCAAAATTCACACAAAATCCGCGCAAAATTCGTGCAAAATTCACGCAAAAACTACATAATAGAAACGCGGAAAATTAAAAAAGTTCATGCGGGATGTGAGAACCGTCGAACTTCCGCGGAGACTGTACTGTATATGTCATTGAACAATTTTGCTTTGCTGTTCATGGAGTTGTTTTTTTTGAGGGAGATGATTTGATAAGTTTGCAGAAGAAATCAGAATCAGTGTTTTAAAGGCACAGGCTTGGGCATTTGCTTGTGTGTAAATGTCAGTGATTTCAGTCTCATTTTCTTGCTCAAGCAATGAAAAGTCAACAAAATTTCCCAGGCATGGAACAGCTTCCCCAATCAACACATCAGGTGATAACTGACAGCTCTGTTTTCTTCTGGCCAATATTAACATTCAACATGTATTTGTCCATGTCTTTTAGTGGAGCGGTCTTATCCACTGCACCGCTACTGAAGTGGTCAAACAAGTCGGCAAAAGTCCATGTTTCGACCGCTATTTTCGCCCTATACCAGTTTCCCTTTGCGGACTTGTATTACAAGGAACAGGACTCATTGCTTGACGAACAATGGGCGAAAAAACACAAAAAAGTAGAAAAAAAAAACACGCGACTGATTGCTTTCACAAAAACCAAAACAAAAGTAGGACTTCAAAATTGAAGAGCTTTAAGCGGGTCTTACTAAATACTTTCCGGTTTCATATCCCGTTTCCGGCAGATGGGGAAAACTTACAAACGGACAATTTTTTGACAACGCATTTTTTTTCTGCCAAATAAAAAATGATGGGGTGGGGGCTTTCTGATAGGGGCGGGCGGGGACGAGCATCTAGTACTTAAGTTTCTCTGGTCATATCATACATAAAAGGGATACGAAAAATCAATAATTTTATGATCCAACTCTGGATAGGCATTCAACAACTTTTAAAGGACTTTTATGAACAAATTACGGACAGGCATTCAGCAACTTTTATATGAACTTTATGATCAAACTCTGGCTAGGCATTCAGTAACGTTTATATGAAAAAAAGGGGTAAGAGAAAAGTCCAGGGAGTGCCACAATCACAAATTGCAGCCCTTCTCAGACACCAAGAGGAAGAGGAAACAGACAAAAGCAAACAAGCGCAAATTGAATAAACATACAAAAAGCACCAAGACTAGCTCTCTCTTCCCCAAGCAAGATAATCGCAATGCTAAAAGGGCTGAAAAACACAAGAACAAAATAGCACAAGGCAAGACATAAAACAAATTGCCTCGTAGAATAAACCACAAAGCAACAAAGAGTAAGACTTACACCGGGACCATCACCTTAGAACAGTCAATAGAAAAAAAACACCAGGGGGTTTAAAGCACTTTTAATACCAGCCAACTTAACCCTGGGTCCCAATGTAACTCTTAACCCTTGTTATGCTGAATAAATAAAGATGCCACACCCACTTCTAATTTTCAACCAATCAGGTAACAGATTGTCGACATAAATTCATATACTGAATGGCAAACACTGCAGATCCAGATCAGTTGGCTCCTGAAGAAGCCAACTGATCTGGATCTACACTGTTTGCAAAAGCAGTGTCTATCCGGGTTCAGCAGGACAAGGGTTAATACAGAAAAAACATAAAAATTCAGTTTGCATAAAGGCTCCTAACTCAGTCAATGCATCAAAGCGAAAACATACAAATCAAATTCATCACTATGATAAACAAAGATGAGTACTCATGGCTAATTCTACTGTGTGACAGAGTAAATGAAAACCAATAGTTGAACCATGGTGGGCCAAGCCAAAGAAAATCGTCAAGCCCCAACCCCCATCATTGAGTATGAGGCCTGAACTGCCAACGTGCAATTAAAGAGTGAAGCATAGCCATCAACAATGATTGGGTTGATAACTAGGCATGCAGTCTGCCACATAATATCCATGCTATAACCGATTCTTTTAGAACGGTTAATTAATTTTCTGAATTGCTCCTAAAAGTTAGATTTTCCCACAATTTTCCCAAATATCAGTCAAAGTGTCAAGTGAATCCATTCAGACATTTAGAAGACACTGGTTTTCAGAAAACCAACACAAAACTCAAACAAAATATTCAGTCTATGACTTGGTATCAATGTCATTGACCTTGGTCTTAAGGTCATTGAGAAAGGTGAGATTTGTAGTAGATAAAGCTTTGGGTCAGTATCTAACAATTTAGGCTATTAGGATTCAGAAAACTTGAACTAAGAACTTAAACAAAATAAGTCCATGACCTTGAACCCAAGTTCAGAGAAGGGTAGGTCTTGTACCAGATAAAATTTTTAATCATTATTTAACAGCAGTCCAAGGGTCAAGCAAATCCATCTTGACATTCAGGAGACAACTCTTTAAAAAGCTTTAACCTAAAATTTCTATGACAAGACCCTGACATTGAAGCCAACACCAACCCGCACCAAGTAACTGCACCAAGGCCCAGTTTTCAAAGCTAACGACATCATTAGTTAACGATTCGTTAAAATTTACACCGAGTGATATGCAAATATGCTGAAATTTTTTGCTGAAAAAATGTGAGTGCAAAAGCTACTTACATTTTTTTTCAGCAAAAAATATCAGAATATTATGCATTGAATCCGCTAAAACAGTTAACGAAATGACCCTTAACAAGCTCGTTAACCTAACGACACTTTAAACAACTGGGCCCAGCTCTTCATGTATTTTGGTACAGTTAACTTAAAAAAGTATTTCATCTGCAATCTTTAACACTGCTGTAGATTTTACCAGCAAAAGCTTTCTCTTAAGGTGAATGGATACACCTGTAAACTTCCCAACCATTTTTCAAGGAGAGACATATTTTGCAGAAAGGAATTTGCTTCCCTAGTGTTAAAAGCAAAACAATGTTGGTGAATAATGTGTCTGAGATACAAGACCTCGAAAAATAATGCAGTCTGCTGCAAATTTAATCAAACTCTGATGAGAATTAAGTTATCAAGGTTTGAAGATTACCATCACGAAAACATACCTATATAATTTTAACTCCCTTAAACCCCACTTTTATTCAGTAAAACTGGGGTTTACAAGGGGTATAAATTATTTTTCTTATTTCTGCTCAAAAACATAGATTGTGGGTACTCATTAGAACTGCCTCACAGAGGCAGTTCTAACAAGTACCCACTATCAATGTTTTGAACAGAAATACGAAAAATATCAGAATTTATGTCTGAAAACTGTCAGCCTTGGTGGTGAAATTTTCAATATATTTAAATAGGCATGTTTTCGTAATGAAAACTGCATTAATGGGTGCCACTATTTTGGATAACTAACCCATTGTAGACTGAATGGACTCCCCCAAACTATATATTGGAAGAGTCCAATTTCAATTTTAGGTATGTCGGGCTATGTGACTTAGATATTCCTAGAGAAAATTGGCTAAACTATTTGCAAACAGTGGAGACCCTGATCAGACCGCAGAATGCGGCATCTGATCTGGGTCTGCACTGTTTGCCAACTACCCTTTTAGAGATCTCCAGACTACAATGGGTTAATGAGGCTTTATGACATTATAAAGCTTTAATTAAATTTGCAAAACCTAAATAAAGAAGATTTGCAAAAATATTCAATCTCTATATTTGTATATATAGTTTCTACTCTAGGCCTATTGCATTTTGCTTGAAAACAGTATTACTTTCTATCACAAAGATTTTATTTAATATTTTGAAATGTTTAGAACCTCATTTACGAGGTTCCTGCAAAAAGTTCTGTCACTGGGTTCGGATTACTTCAGTGCTACATTTTATCAAACATATTTTTGTCACAAACCTACAAAGTATTCCCTCTTTACTGAAACACACTTTTGTAACCTTCTTACCCAGTTGCGAAAAGCAGATAAATAGTCTTCTTTTGGTATCTGTTGGAGACACTGATAAATAGCGCTGCCAAGAGAACTTCTAGACGTATTCTTATTTCCAGAAAGCATTTTCTTAAGCCTTGGAAATAAAAAGAAGTCACAGGGACTCAGGTCAGGTGAATAAGGTGGATGGTTTAAAACTTTCACCTTTTCAGAAGCCAAAAAAGACTTAACAACCGCACACTTATGAGAGGAGGATTTGTCATGCAAAAGGTGGACTCCTGACCATCCTTTGCTTGGTCGTTTCTTATTAAAACTCTTTCACTTTCTTCAGTACAGAATTCTTGTAGAATCAGCCAGAGACTGTATGACCAGATGGACAAGGCACTTGAACAACTGGCCCACTTGAATTAAAAAAATTGTGTACAACATCTTTTTCGAACTTATGGTTCGCTTGGCAATACATGGGCGTTTTTGATCTTTTCGCTTCCATTGCTTATTATCAGCCCTTCTTTGTGGCTCAAACGTGTGCACCCAGGTTTCATCACCTATTAGCAAGTTAGAAATAACCCGACTATTACAGCCTTTGTATGTTTTCAAAAGTTCCCGGACACATTTAAAACGTCGTGTTTTTTGCTCCTCAGGGTCCAAACGCTTTTTCAGAATTGTTTGCACACTGCCTTCTGATATGCCAGTACAACTATAGCAATATCTTTGACAGATAATCGCGCATCCTGTTCGACCACAATCTTTACAGCAGCGATGTTAGCCTTGGTAACAGAGGTTTTAGGCCTTCCAGGACAGGTATCATCTTCAACAGAAAATTTCCCAGCTTTAAAAGCTTTAACCCACCTAAAAACTGTGCGCATTGAAATGGTCTGAGGTCCATATATACCACACAATTCATTAAATATCTGCTTTGAATCTACATTAAGCCTAATGCGGCATTTAATATAGCTACGAGTTTCTGCCCACTGGTCCATGTTCCAATGTAACAAGTAAATTGATCAGTGTATATGACTGCATCTATTTCAATTTGAAATATCTCAGTCAGTTGGAAAGCAATTTGCACTAAATAAATGGGTATCGTTAGCTATTCAACACACCATTCAAGTGCAGTGAAGCATTTTAAAATATACCTGGGATAAAACCAAGGAAGCCTATTAGTGACAGAACTTTTTGCACAACCCTCGTAATATTCAAAATGGTGGCACCTTTGATAATGGTTTTGAAATCTTTAATAGTCTTCATCTTCCTTAAGTTTTTTTTTTCTGATTTTGATCAAATTTATATCAAAATGCATGATTTGTCAAGTTCTTTTATCTCAGATACATTCTTCACCAACCTTGCATTTTACTCTAAATCTTTTGAAAAACTGGGGCAACACTTATAGGAAAGAATTTGCTCCCTCTAGGAGCAAATTTTTACCTATAAGAGTAACCCACAGTGCAGAGGAAGGTATATATATTTCCAAATCAAGATTTATTTCCCTTGAATGTGTATCCATTTCCTTAGTAATTAAAATAGCCTGAAACCAAATGCTTTTGACTTAAGGATTTTTTTTCGGAAAATACTTTGGTTTGCTGATATACAAAGACAAAGCTGATAAAGAAATAAAGCTACTTGGCTTGGCTCTCCCAGATGTCAGTATTAGGGGTCAATAAGAACAAGAAAAAAAAAGGTTGTATTAAACAGCTTGTATATACGGTCATAAAGTTAGTAAGCACCCCTACAAAGAACTCTTACATCTAAGTCTGATTTATTATTTTGCAGCCTCAAAATCTGAAACAATAAACAAACATGGAATGTACATATACCCACCAAATTGACCAGTTACATTGACCTGTATTGGTACATGTACAGTCATATTCATTAACCTTTAAACTGCCAATCACAACAATTGTCATCTGCTTTGTCATCTGCTTGTAATTTTAAAAGTCATTTTTGCAAACAGTGTGGACCCAGATCAGACTGCTGAGTCTGATCAGGGTCCACACTGTTTGCCTGTATGTAAAAATAGGTTTGGAAAGTTTGCAAGAATATTCAGAGACGACATAAACAGACAACGTTTTCAGATGCAGGTTTTCGTTAACATTTCTCCACTGTACAATTAAGTCTTAAAGCACCAAGCAAAATTTGTAGCAGACAACATTCTAAATTTTTTTTTTTGTTTTCAGAGGAAACAAGTCTTGATGTTTCATGTGAATCGTCTGCTTGGCAGATGATTCACATGAAATATCAAGACTTGTTTTCATCTGAAAATAAAAAAAAAATCAAAATTGTTGTCTGCTTTAGTTTTGATTGGCACTTTAAGGGTTAAGGTAAGACTGTCAGAACATTCTGCATTCCATGAGAAACAGCTATCTGTTCACCTATACAGGTAGCACCTGTTTGTGCAGTAAACATGTACTTATAAATATTATAACCAAAAAGTCAAAGCCTCAGGTCATTTTGATCAGCCTATACTGGTACCTCTGGTGTATAAACAGATGAAGAAGGATCACTGACCATTATGACACACAAGGAATACTGAAATTTCAATGCGAAACATGGGAATTCCATACTACATCATGGTCAGTAACCCTTCAGTTATAGCATAAAGACCTATTTCCTAAACAGAATATTTATTAATAAACTAAATTTATTCTACTATTTTGGTATCTGAGAACCAAAACAACATTTTTCTGTTTTATGTGGTTTGACTGTGAGATGTTAGCAAAGTAAATAAATATTAGCAAGTTACTAAAGCAGTGCATTGCCTTCTGTACTCAAATCACTAAGGTATTAACCCTTAAATGGCAATGATATTCAGATTTTTTTTTTGTATTTTTCAGAGTAAATAAGACTTGACATTCCATGTGAATCATCTGCCAGGCTAACAATTCACATGAAATGTTGTCTTATTTTCTCTGAAAAATAACTGAAAAATTGAAAACTTTTCTTGGCACTTTAAGGGTTAAGACATTCTCTTTATTCAAAACCTATGGTACAAATTCAAACCCAGCCTCGCCATTGTTACTACAATTGTGAATAGGTCTGTTAGATTAGTAGGACACTATTTCCTGTGTCATGCAAGTGATAAGATGTCCTTGAAGTATATGCAGAAAGCAAAGGCCCTGATCAGACTGTGCAGATGCACAGTCTGATCAGGGCCTTTGCTGTCTTATAGAATCAGTTTCATCAAGGCCTTTATTGTCTTCATATAGAATCATTGAATGCAGTTGAATGCATCAAGGGAGTGCAGAGACTAATGAGACTATGGGGTGTGCAGTATAATCTGGCCCCGAGGTTATAAAACTTTTTTCATGCTCAACTCAGCTGAGCATGGATTTTTCATGCTAATAAATCTCAAATAACTAACAACTGCAAATTCTTTCTTGCTAAACATAGCTGAGCATGAAACTTTCTCTGCTAATAAATATGAAAATGCCAACTATTGTTGGCATTTTCATATTTATTAGCAGAGAAAATTTCATGCTCAGCTGAGTTGAGCATGAAAAAAGTTTTACAACCTCGGGGCCAGATTGTATGTTCGAAGACACCTTTTTTGTTTAATGGAGCTCATACAATATACTATATTTTCCCTAAATATAAAATGTTTTAATTTGAAGTTTTCACTTTGGAGGATTTTTTTAACTCCATTTTTTTATTCTCTTTTCTGACATTTTTTTGTTTACACTGCGCAAACAGACATCAAATGACTTAAACCTTCTCTTGCTAAACAACATGCCCTGTCTTAGCAAACAGTGTAGATCCAGATCAGTTGGCTTACCGAACTTGTCCCTGAATTTGAACAAGTCCAGTTTACTTCTTGTTGATCTGTCTAGAAACTGCTGGACAAGTGACCCTGAGCAGACTCTGTTTCCTATGGAATCTGAACAGGTTGTACATTGTTTGCTCAAGCCCATCTGTCCCAATACTTAGGTAAATATAACATCACGAAAAATTACCTATAAAATTTTGAACCCCTTAAACCCCACTTTTATATAGTAAAACTGGGGTTTACAGGGATAGACATTATTTTTCTTATTTCTGCACAAAAACATAGATTCTGTGAGGCGGTTCTATAACAATCTATGTTTTGAGCAGAAATATGAAAATATCAGAATTTTTATCTGAAAACACTCAGTTTTTTGGTGGTGAAATTTACAATATATTTGAATAGGCATGTTTTCGTAAAGCAATGTAAACCCAGAAATATATATGATAATATATTCATAGATCTTGAACAAAAACTTATGAGATGAATAATACTATTTATTGTCACAAATATATTAAAAAGCACAAAAATCAATCCTATTATTTGTTTTTCTGTTGTTCGTTTATCTATTATAAAAAATTATTATGTCACAAATTATTAAAAAGCGCAAAAGTCAATCCACATTCTATTACTTGTTTTTTCAGTTTTTAATAAATTTATTGTAAAAAGGTAATTGCCATCTACCTGCTTGAACATTCATGTTAAATAAGCCACATCAAACTGTGCTATTAATTATTCTATGTGCAAAGCTTTGATGCTATACAAGCTCTATCACCTCACTGCTTACATCATGTTCTGTTTTTGCCCTTATTGGGGGCAGTGGTGTCATGGTATTTTGTTCAGTGTACGGCATATTTGACGAGTTTGGACTTTGTGTCATACGATGCATTTTCAAAATCTGAAAGAAAGTTTCTGTCATAATTACCCTAAATATTAGGACACCGTAACTCCCTAACATACTTATTCTAAAATTTGGAGCAGTCCATTTTACTACATGGTGGGGTGTCTAAAATGTGTTGGCTGAACAATAAAGACACTGGTCAAACTAGCAGTTTGATCTGGGTCTACATGGTTTGTTTAGGAATTTTTGACTAAATGTTCAGTGTAAATATGGTGCTAACATGTATCAACCATTCCAAATGGTTTTCTGTTGTTAACCCACTTTAGAATGAATAAACTCCCCTGTGCACAATATTGGGGGTGAATGGAAAATATCTAGACTTTTTGCATTTTCGCAAAAAAAGTTAAATATTTTTTTTAAAAATTCTTCATATTCTTTTTTTAAGTATTCCCCACCTATGTCTATACACTTATGCCATCTTCTTGGGAGCTTTGGATTCCCTCTGCAAATCAGGAAGTAGACCTACTGTTGAGGTACTGATTAAAAGCTGAAATCAAAGCCGCCCTAGTGGTCTCATATTTGTTTCCAGTGAGCCTTTTTTCAGTTCTGGAAACAAATAAAAGTTGCAGGGGACAAGGTCTGGGCATAATGGAAGGTGGGACAACAATTGACATTTGAAGGAGTTGTTAAGTTCTACTGCAGATTAGCCAGTAAGAGAGGGAACACTGTCATGCAAAAGGACTTTTTTTTTCTAGGCTAGCCTGGGATGCAATTTTTTTCTGTTTTACTTTGATTTCTTTTTTTTTTTTTCTGAATAGTATCTGGCAGTCACAGTTTGACCTTTTGGCATGAATTGACCCAGTATTATTCCAAGTGAATCCCAAAAAGCAACCAGCATAAACTTGCCACAGACGGAGACAGCCCGGGTATCATTTTCCACATAGAAAGGCTCTAAAATAAGTTTACTGTGACAGTGCCATAGTTTGAGCCATTCTCCTTTAAAAGTAGCATAATTTTACAGGTAGTTTATTTTTAATTTATTCATCTAGATTTTTCATTTTTTGAGATAAACTAACATACCTCATTAATATATATGCATTCAAAACAGTATAAAAAAGTGTATGATCAAATCATAGATGATACTGCTTTCACCCTAAATAATTAGAAAGTGAAAACTGCCTGGAAACTGATCAAACTGCCCCTAAAAGAACTGTTTTATCAGTGTCTACACTGTTGGTCATTCTATCACAGCATTTCAGAACCTCATCAGTAAATCAAATGGCCATGTTCCAGTTTTAGGAAAGGTACTGCAAGGAGTCATGGCCTCTAAACATTTATGTTAATGCTTAGCAATCTGGGTAAAATTTTCAGCAAATGACATACTGATATATTTTTCTTATTTTTACCAGAATTTGAGAAAACAGGATTTGATATTTAATGGAGACAATTTCCATGAAATATCAAATCTGTTTTCTGGGAAAAATAAAAATACATTATCAATTTGTTATCAGCTTAACCCTTCTCTTGCTGAACATGGCATGCCCTGTCTTAGCAAACAGTGTAGATCCAGATCAGTTGGCTTCTTCAGAAGCCAACTGATCTGGATCTGCACTGCTTGTCATTAAATATGTAAATTTCTATCAAAAACCTGGATCAAGTGATCTGATTGGCTGGAAATTAGAAGTAGGCGTGGCATCTTAATATATTCAGCATGATAAGGGTTAATTAGCCCAGAGTGATAAAGGTCAAATACAGTATTCAGGCCCCAAGGTTATAAAACATTTTTCATGCTCAACTCAGCTGAGCACGAAATATTTCATGCTAATAAATCTCTAATTACTAACAATGCTAAATTCTTTCTTGCTAAACATAACTGAGCATGAAAATTTCTCTGCTAATAAATATGAAAATGCCAACTGTTGTTGGCATTTTCATATTTATAAGATGAGAAAATTTCATGCTCAGCTGAGTTGAGCATGAAAAAAGTTTTATAACCTCGGGGCCAGGACATGCAAAACAAAAGGCACAAATAAGCCATATCAAGGGTAAAGATATCACTGAGGAATATGTGAACAGAGATGTCTGTGATCATGCAGCCTGCACATCTATGCAGTCTTATAAGGGTCATTTAACTCCTCTTGTAGAACCATTACATACTGTAACAAGAGCTGTCGTAGGACAGCGTAGCTCGCCTGCTGGGTACATTTTATATTGTAACATTTTTATCATTAAGAAAATCAAAATGAAATAATCTATGAAATAATTTTCAAGTTATATGGCGAAATCATTCAACCATATAATATAGGTCACACTGACCTAGATGTATTTGTATGTAAATCGTTTTGTCAAATAGATATAATAATCCAGGTATGACAATTCTCCATGAAATAGTAATAAAAATAAAAGGCAAAATCACTGAAGCATGAAATATAGGTCATAATGACCTAGATATAGTAAGTGGTCATTCATTGGGTCACATGGAACTAATATCCCAGGTGTGACATTTATCCAACAAATAGTATTCAAGATATAAGGCAAAATCACTGAACCATGAAATATAGGTCACACCAACAGAGATATATTTTGACGTCAATAATCGGGTCACAAGGAACTAATATCCCAGGTGTGACATTTATCCAACAAATAGTATTCAAGATATAAGGCAAAATCACTGAACCATGAAATATAGATCACAATGACCTAGATATAGTAAGTGGTCATTCATTGGGTCACATGGAAGTAATATCCCAGGTGTGACATTTATCCAACAAATAGTATTCAAGATATAAGGCAAAATCACTGAACCATGAAATATAGGTCACAATGACCTAGATATAGTAAGTGGTCATTCATTGGGTCACATGGAACTAATATCCCAGGTGTGACATTTATCCAACAAATAGTATTCAAGATATAAGGCAAAATCACTGAACCATGAAATATAGGTCACAATGACCTAGATATAGTAAGTGGTCATTCATTGGGTCACATGGAAGTAATATCCCAGGTGTGACATTTAACCAACAAATAGTATTCAAGATATAAGGCAAAATCACTGAACCATGAAATATAGGTCACAATGACCTAGATATCGTAAGTGGTCATTCATTGGGTCACATGGAAGTAATATCCCAGGTGTGACATTTATCCAACAAATAGTATTCAAGATATAAGGCAAAATCACTGGACCATGAAATCTAGGTGACCTGGACCGTAAAATGTAGGTCACCATGACCTTCACTCTCTTACACTTAAACCGATGTCACATAGTTAGCTGATGTATAACCAGTTGTGTCTATAACCTGTAGGCATATAAGATTTTACAAATGTGTCCTAGATTTTGACCCCTAGCCCCACCCAAAGGCCCACCCTGAGGTATGAACCCAGGGGTATGTTCTTTTGGAATCTCAGAAGACTCGTCCAGGTACCCAAATTCTAAATATGAATGCTCTATGAGGAGTGAAAGTCAAGATATAAGAATTTGAAAAACTTTAACACAGTATTACAAAGGTGTCCTAGATTCTGACCCCTAGCCCCACCCAGGGGTATGAACCCAGAGGTTTATTCTCTTGGAATCTCAGAAGACCCTCCAAGGTACCTAAGTTCCAAATTTGATGCCTCTGTGAGGAGTGACTGTTGAGATATAAGCATTTGAAAAACTTTAACGCAGTGTGACGGGAACGGGAACGCAAACGCAAACGCAAACGTGGACGACCAGGGTGACTACAATAGCTCTCCTTGTACTTCGTACAGGCGAGCTAATAACCCTTAAAGTACCAATCACAACTACAGCAGACTGCATTCTGATTTTTTTTCCTGAGTAATTAAGACTTCACATTTTATGTGAGTCATCTGCCAAGCAGATGCTTCATATGAAATGTCAATAATTATTTTCTCTGAAAAAAAAAAATGAGAATGACATCTGCTGCAAATTTGCTTGGCACTTTAACCGTTAAAGTGCCAAGCAAAATTTGTCGCAGACGACATTCTAAAAAAATTATTTTTCTTAGAAAATAAGCCTTGAAATTTCATGTGAATCATCTGCTTGGCAGATGATTCACATGAAATGTCAAGACTTATTTTCTAAGAAAAAAAGAAAAAAAATATATATATTAAAAAGTGTCATCTGCTGCAGTTGTGATAGGCACTTTAAGGGTTAAGAGTTAACAGAGAGGAAATACACAGATGTGCAGATGAGCAGGTCAATCTGAACCAAGGCATTTTACTTATGCTTAAGGACCACTTTTTGTTGACATGGCTTATATATAATTTTACAACTTGTAGGTGTCTTGATGCTTTGCATGCGGGTAAAACCCCATTTTCTGAAAAAAAAAAAAAAAAGGGAATAAAGATTCCCCGATTTTGTCATTTGTAATAAAGGTAAGTTAAACTGTATCATGAGATCTGGAAGAAATCAAGTTTTGTACCTGGTTCATCAGGTGTACCCTTGTCTTCAGGCGGGTACCAGTACTAAATGCTGCAGCAGACACTGCTCGGTAGAATGGCTGAAACTCTTGTTCCTTCTCTGGCTTCTTGTCCCATTCATTACAGATATCCTGAAACAGCAAGAAATTACCAACCCTTAATGATTAGCACTCTGGGCAAAATTTTCTGCAGATGACATTTTTAAATATTTTTCTTATTTTTCCCTAAAAACAGAATTTGACATTCCATGCAAATTACCTCCAATGGAGACAATTTGCATGAAATGTTGAATCCTGTTTTTTGGGAAAAATAAGAAAATCTCATTAATTTGTTGTTTGCTAAATCAGCAGAGAGAGAGGTAAAGGTAACAGCATGAGTCACAAAAAGCTGCATTCAACATTCTGGAATTACATCTTTTAATTTTTTCATGAAAATAAGAACTGACATTTCATGTGAAATTGTGTATCAATACTTATTTTCTTTCAAGAATAAAAAAATGTATTTGGGAATGTCCCAAAGTATGAACCTTGGCAAGCAGTGATGCCACAGACTGTATAACCTTGGCAAGCAGTGATACCACAGACTGTCATGTCTGATCAGGGTTGGCACTTTTTGCCATGACATTATCAGTATATAGTTATAGAAGCAATTAGATCTGTCTAGTTACACGCAAAGTCAGGTTTTCATAAAGAGTAAGAAAACATCAATATCATTGTCTCCTCTTAATAAGAATTCTTACTTCATAGGAATCAGTCCAGCGGGCACGCAACACTGAGCCAATGTCGCATCAACGTCAATGCAAAGTCATGACACTGAATTAATGTTGATGCGACTTTGTATAAAGGTCATGTGCCCACTGGGATAAAAAGTCTCCCTCAAAATTACAATCAAACTTCAATGGCTCGAACATCTTAGAGACTATGAAAATTTGTTCTAGACATGGGTATATATATTGTTCTAGCTACTGAGAATTAATCACAGCACCAGATCAGGAGGCAACTGAGGATAATTCTAACCAGTACATAGAGCATACATTTTCATGATAAAATATGAAAAGTTTCCTTAAATATCCCTAAATATTTGTTTTTTTGAGGTATCGGAAGAATTTCAAAGGGACTCAAAAACAAGTTTAAATCAGCCATGGTAAATGAGCCATCCGTGTTCGAGTCATTGAAGTTTTACTATATATACAATTCCATTCCAACTATTTTTTCTAAGACCTCTCCTTTACCCATTAAAGACTGAATAAACTCTCCCACACTGTATATTGGAAGAGTCCATTTTTGAAAGAAAATGGTTGAACTATTTGCAAAAAGTGGAGACCCTGATCAGATGCCGCATTCTGCGGCATCTGATCTGATCTGAGTCTGCACTGTTTGTCAGTTACCTATTATGGGTCTCCAGTTTTCAATAAGTTAATAAGAACTTATTTTATATGTCCCAAATTCTTATTAAATGGAGTCAATAATAAAACACCCATCCCAAACCCTTCCTTCTGATGAAGGGATATAAAATGAGCTGGGACACAGCATTTCCTACAAGACAATGTGCACCCAGCAAAAACTCAGATAAGCATGTACACCCACACCATCAGATCATTGTGTTTGGAGGGCATCCTGTGGGTTGCCAAGGACCCAAAGCATCTTCAGGCAGATAGCAGACTGATCAGCCTGTGCAGCTGTGCAGGCTGATCTGAGTCTTCACTGGGCACACAGAAATTCTTGTAGGAAATACTGTTCCCCAGCTCAAATATCTTCTAAATGTTTCTTTCATCTGGGCTCAGTTGTTCAATGCATCGTTAGCTTAATGAGCTCGTAAGTTTCAAAATGTTAACTGTTCTAGTAAGTAGAATATCTAATTCACAGGTATTTTTGCTGAAAAAAATATGAGTGGCTTAAAAGCTACTCACATTTTTTCAGCAAAATTATTAACGTATGTGCAATATATAATGATCAATCCTTTAACAGTACGTTAACTAATGACATTGTTAGTTTTGACCAAATGAGCCCTGGAATTTTAAACATACCTGCAATCTCCGTTCTTTGGCTGCTAGTCTCTCATATTTTCTTTGTAGTAACATGATTTCTGTTTTCAGATGCGACTGGTCAGATGCAGTTTCCAAAGCAAAATGTGTATTCCTACGCATTGTACCAACACTAGAGTGAACTTCTCCTTGCTCCATTCGACGCAGTTCCTATTAAATTTGAAATGTGTTAACCTGCTGAACTCCATTATGCCCTGCCTTAGAAAACAGTCCAGGTCCAGATCAGTTGGCATATAAGAAGGCAACTAATCTGGATCTTCAATCATTATGTGAATTTGTGTCAACAACCTGGATTGAGTAATCTGACTGGCTGATTATTGGAAGTGGGCATGACCATCTTAATTTATTCAGCATGGCAAGGGTTTATCAATTATATTAGGAATTGCTCTAGTTATCTAAATATCTTAATGCAAAAATGGTGTACATGAAAAAGGGAAAAAAGCAATTTTGTTGAACTATGTTCCTTGACTGACACTAGTGTTGTGTTGAAATGTGGCAGGACAATATGTTACAACCAGAATTTGTGGTACATCATAGAAAGAATAATAATAGTTACATCAAATATTATTAAAATCTAAGCAATGCTTATCAAGCTATATACATCTGTCATTTCAAACATCAATAATTATGTTAACAGATCAATTCTAAAAAAATTGCACTAAGCATCAATTAAATCTGATAAACCATTACAATAGTAGCAATGAACAAGGGCAACTACAGTTACCAGATCAATTCTGACCATGATTCATGTTACATATTGTAATACATGTTTTCTCACTAAATATTACTGAATACCATCCAAACCTTATTAATTAACCCATAAAATTGTATTTTTTATCAATTCAAAAGCAATAATTCTGGTGCTTCTTAGTCCATCCCTTGACCCAGAAGTCACTAAGAGGACTGGGGCTTTGAGCCAGTATATAACATCAATCCAGGTACATTTAACAACCGAATCCCTCTGAACATTCAGAAGATCTATTTAAAAACAAGAATATCGGTGAAACCGATGGATGCTCCCCGAACATGCAATAGTCGGAACAGGAAACATTATCCTAGATAAAGAGCGGTATACTGTGTATACTCACTGTACTTCAAAATGGAGTATCACAAAACCTGTTGGTGGACAGATAAGCTTGCCTGAAGGCACTGTCATACAAACATCAGCAACATAAAAGTTGGAATAAATGAAAGGAATAAATCTAGGCACTAGAGCAAAAACAAAGTTTTTCTAAAAATAGCCACAGTGACCTTGACCTTGAGCCCAGGACCCTGAATGTCAAACATGCTCAAGATATTATCATACCCAACATTTGTTTGAAGTTATATCAAAATCCATCAATAAATGTAGGCACTAGAGTGTTGACAAATTCTTTTCTAAAAATAGCCAGTGACCTTACACTGCAGCTTTAAACAAAGTAGCATGACTCTGTGACAAATCATCTAACCAGAAAGATTGAACAATATGCGCATCCCCTATTGCTGCTTAAGATTCCATTAAAATTTCGTTGAATTTCTGCCAGTATTTGCTAAGAATTTGCGTGGACACGAACAGTACCCTATATATTCATGCAGAACTCATCAAAGGGCAATAACTCTTGGAAAAATCATCGAACCAGAACACGCAGGTGAATGTCGAACATGCTCAAGATATTTAAAAGCTGCAGTGACCTTGACATTGAGCCCAGGACACTGGAAATTGAAATTGCTTGAGATGTTATCATACTCAACATTTTTGTGAAATTATATTAAAATCCATCAATAAATCTAGGCACTAGAGCAAAAACAAAGTTTTTCTAAAAATAGCCACAGTGACCTTGACCTTGAGCCCAGGACCCTGAATGTCAAACATGCTCAAGATATTATCATACCCAACATTTGTTTGAAGTTATATCAAAATCCATCAATAAATGTAGGCACTAGAGTGTTGACAAATTCTTTTCTAAAAATAGCCAGTGACCTTACACTGCAGCTTTAAACAAAGTAGCATGACTCTGTGACAAATCATCTAACCAGAAAGATTGAACAATATGCGCATCCCCTATTGCTGCTTAAGATTCCATTAAAATTTCGTTGAATTTCTGCCAGTATTTGCTAAGAATTTGCGTGGACACGAACAGTACCCTATATATTCATGCAGAACTCATCAAAGGGCAATAACTCTTGGAAAAATCATCGAACCAGAACACGCAGGTGATATGCACATCCACCTTCCATACTTAATATTCCCATGAAGTTTCAATGAAATCCGACTAGTAGTTTCCGAGAATTCGCGTGGACACGAACAGTACCCTATATATTCATGCAGAACTCATCAAAGGGCAATAACTCTTGGAAAAATCATCGAACCAGAACACGCAGGTGATATGCGCATCCACCTTTGATACTTAATATTCCCATGAAGTTTCATTGAAATCCGACAAGCAGTTTCCGAGAATTTGCGTGGACAAGAGCGGGACGGACGCACGGACACACGGACGTACGGACGCACGGACACACGGACGCACGGACGCACGGACGCACGGATGAAGTGGCGACTATATGCTCCCCAGAAATTCTTCGGGGAGCATAATAACCATAATCCTATAACTTTGCAATTATGAAAACAATTCTAAGACTTCAACTGAACAAAACACTGGACCAGACTGGTATGAACAAAACACTGGACCAGACTGGTATGAACAAAACACTGGACCAGACTGATATCTAATAGCAGTCCAAATATCCTCTAAATCTATCTATGGTAAATGTCCTAAAATTTTGTACACTAAAGCCCCTGACAAGATAGCACATGCAAACAGTGCAGACCAAGATACCAGGCAACTACAGACACAAGATCTGAAGCAGTAGTCAGATCAGGGTCTACACTGTTTGCCATTCCACTAAAAATTTTAAGAAATGACTGCATAACAAACAAAATTTAGGCAAAAAAACAACATGAAATGATAAAACCCCACATCTGTTGTGATGCGGGTCTGTCAAAAATTGACAAAATTTGCCTGTTAGCAATCCCAAACAAGATCTCTACAATATCAATCCACATACCAAGTTTGGTGGAAATCCACTGATATTTACTCAAGATCATCCATAAAATGGACTAAATCACTTGAATTTTAGGACATTTATATGCTCACTCAGGAGGTATAACTTTAACCTACCCTTGTTGAGTACTTGAGCAGTTTAGAATCTGGTATTGCATCTTCTTGCGTTCCATAGATCAAGAAAGTTATACATCCTGACTCAAAGAATTGTAAATGTTCTTCTGTTATTTTGCTGAATGTAAACACTTTAGAATGCTTAAACTGTGGCATTAGAGTATTTTTCACAAGAGGTGTTTCTGTCAAATCTTTATCTTTATAAACACGGTATTTCACTTTAATTCCTTTTGAGAACCTAGTCTTGTATATTTCAGCACTTCTAACATTGACCTGAAAAAGCAAAACCAAGGCAAATGAATGGAGAAGCATAAAGAATACACTTTTAATAGTTTCACTGAACAAAAAAGTAGTAACAGTGTTTTCAGAGAAAACAGATGTCCCCCACCATTAATTTCAGTTTTTCTGCTGCTATGACCTTTAAAATCAGGTCAAGGGATTGAGTGTGCAGCAAAGCCAACAGCAAGTCACAAAAGTTCTCCCTTGTAGAAAATGGTGGAAAACCTACCAAGTGTAGCCAGACTTCTAACATTTAAAGTTAAGTTTCTGAACATTAATCTTAGGGTGAATATGGTATACTCTTGCATGCTGACTTAACTTTGCAAGCATTCTATTCCCACACCTACTTTTTTTAGTCTACCTTAAAACAGCATGGTATGGTTTTATTGGTCTAGTTAAAAATGGTATGCTATGGTTTTCTCAGTCTACCTTAAAATGGTATGGTATGGTTTACTCAGACTACCGTAAAATGGCACAGTATGGTTTTCTCAGACTACCTTAAAATGGCATGGTATGGTTTTCTCAGTCTACCTTAAAATGGTATGGTATGCAAGATGGCACATGTAAACAGTGCAGACCAAGATACCAGGCAAATACAGATACCAAGTTTGAAGGAGCAGTCTGATCAGCATCTACACTGTTTGCCATTCCACTAAACATTTTAAGAAACAATTGCATGACAAACAAAATTTAGGCAAAAAACAACTACCTGAAATAATAATGCCCCATGTCTATCGTGCTACAGGTCTGTCAAAAATTTGATGAAATTTGCCTATTAGCAATCCCAAACAAGATCTCTACAATATCAATGCACATACCAAGTTTGGTGGAAATTCATTGAAAGTTACTCAAGTCATCATCCATAAAATGGACTAAATCATTTGAATTTTTAGTACATTCACATGCTCATTCAGGAGATATAAAATATAAGTCAAAAAGGATTGCCTTTGGAAACACAGAACACACAAAATCATGAAAATAACTTTAACTCTCAGTCTATCTTAATATGCCATGGTATGGTTTGTTTTTCTCAGTCTACCTTAAATTGGAATAGTATGGTTTTTCAGTCAACCTTAAAATGGCACAGTGTGGTTTTCTCAGTCTACCTTAAAATGGCACAGTGTGGTTTTCTCAGTCTACCTTAAAATGGCACAGTGTGGTTTTCTCAGTCTGGCTTAAAATTGCACAATATGGGTTTCTCATTCTACCTTAAAATGACATGGTATGGTTTTCTCAGTCTACCTTAAAATGTTAAGGTATGTTTTTTTGTTGTTTTTTTTCAGTTTACCTTAAAATGGCATGGTATGGTTTTCTCAGTCTACCTTAAAATAGGATGGTACAGTTTTCTCAGTGTACCTTAGATGGCACGGTATGGTTTTTCTCAGTCTTAAAATGGCATGGTACAGATTTTCTCAGTCTTAAAATGGCATGGTACAGTTTTCTCAGTCTTAAAATAGCATGGTATGATTGTCTGTCTACCTTAAAATGGCATGGCATGGTTTTTTCAGTCTATCCTAAAATGAAATTACCTTAAAGTGGTATGTTTTTTTTGTTTTTGTTTTTTTTTTCATATTATACCTTAAAATGGTATGCTTTTCATATCCTCCCTTAAAATGGTATACTTTTCATATCCCGCCTTAAAATGGCATTTGTTGTCATATCTTACCTTAAATTGGTATATTTTTTTTCTTTTTCTTCACATCTTATCTTAGAAATGCTACATTTTCCATATTCTTCCTCCCAGTGGTATGTTTTTTTACATTCTAGTTTACAATGGTATATGTTTTCATATCTTATCACACAATGGTATGTTTTTCATAGTCTACCTTACAGTGGTACATTTTTTTTATCTCCTACCTTACAACAATTTGTTTTTCATATCCTTACTTATAAAGTTTGTTTGGCTTAGCCAACCTTAAAACAGTATGTTTTTCATATCTTACCTTAAAATGGTATGGTTTTCCCTTCAGCTCTCCCGGATCATCAACAAATGCATCTTCCTCTATAGGTTTACCATTCTCTTTACATGGTGTAACATGCACAACAAGACTACCCTCCTCCTGACCCTTGTAATCTGTTATTGAAATCTTGTCATCAAAGTCAAGAGCATATGACAGTGACTGTAAGAACACATTGGCTGAACCAATCAGAACATCTTCTGTTGGCTCCCAGAATGGATCATTCTCCTTAGAGATCTTCGAGATATCTTCTCCATCAAGGAATTTTTGATACATGTCCTGTAAAGAATTTCAAATCAAAGATTTTAATCCTTGCCATGCTGAATAAATTAAGATGCCATGCCCACTTCTAATTTTCAGCCGATCAGATTAGTTCATCCATCTTGTTGATACAATTCACATAATGACAAACAAACAGTGCAGATCCAGATCTGAAGAAGCAGGCTGATCTTGATCTTCACAGTTTGCAAAGGCAGGGCATATCTGGACTCTGAGAGTTAAACATGTTCTATAAGGAATTTCAAATCAAGTAATTTTTTATACATGTTCTATAAGGAATTTCACCTGGAATTTTATGATACATGTCGAGTAAAGAGTTTCAAAAATCATAGAATTTATGACATATGTCCTGTAAGAAATTATGCAATCAAGGAATCATTTATACCATAATTAGCCTAAGTATTCAATTAGACAGGCCTGTGCAAATAGTGTAAACATAGATCAGATGCCAAAACACACTGCATCTATTCAGGGCCTACACTTTTTGCCACTCATCCAGCAATTTTTTACACACATCAACGGGTAAAATGGAGTTGTTCAAATTTTAGGACAAGTATGGTATGGAATTAAGGTTTCCAAATATAAAAATGGTACATTTAGCAATTTAGGAATTTGAGCCAGCACAAGACAAAACCTACAATAAGACTTGTATGCCCAGGGAAAGATCAGCATGGGCATCAGCTCAGTCTGATCAGAGTCTTTGATGTCCACATGAAGAAAACTTGGCTTCTTAGCTACCTATTGAGTGCACAGCAGAGACTCTGATCAGACTGGGCAGATGCCCAGGCTGATCTGAGTCTTCACTGGGGGCACATGCTATTTTGTTGGTTTTGTCATGCACTGGCTCATTTTATACATGTACATCCTGTAAGAAAATTCATGATACAACTCCAGTACAGAAATTTGCCATTAAGAAATTTTTATACATGTTCTGTAAATAATTTCAAGAATTGTTATAGATTTACTTAACCCTTGTCCTGCTGAATAAATTAAAATGCCACTCCCACTTCTAATTTTCAGCCAATCAGACTACTTGATCCAGGTTGTTAATACAAATTCATAAGCTTAGTGACAAACAGTGCAGATCCAGATCAGTTGGCTTCTGAAGAAGCCAACTGATCTGGATCTACACTATTTGCAAAGACAGGGTATATCCAGGTTCAGCAGGACAAGGATTAATTCTACAAAAATACATTTCAGGACAAGCAAAGTAGTATATGTACATTCTTGGTCATTCTGGTTCATTTGGCAAAACAAAATGGTGGCATCCTCAACAGAAAGCTTTTGAAATGCAAGTTTTCAACCTCAAATAACATAAACAGATAATAATTTATCAATTTTCTTTGCAAGTAAGTAAGAATACCATACACATGTGATCTGGATCATCAATTTGTTAAAAAATAATTATCAGATAATGAGAAAACTCCAGTGTCATGTATATTTGTGGGTTGAAGGAAAAAATCCCACTGAAAAAAAAATGCATCTGCAGGGCTGTTTGAACAGATGCAGCAGTATCTGAGAATCAAACTATTTTTTCTTCTTATATCTTTTTCATTTTCATTATTCATTAAAGTATTTATTAACGTCTTCAGCTTTTATTGATAGACTGTCTAAATTTGGATACAAACATGGCTGAAAGTCTACAAGTTGCATCCAGTCCTCCTAACGCTTAGCACTCTGGGTGAAATTTTCAGAAGACAATTTGACATATTTTTCTTATTTTCCCAGGAAACAGGATTTGAAATTTCCAATGTCATCCTATTTTCTAGGAAAAATAAGAAAAATATCATCAATTTGTCCTCTACTAAATTTGCCCGGAGAGTGGTGAAGGTTAATGTCTTCGGTTTGAAGTTGTTTTATTCACTTACCTGCATAAGGTATCTTCTGTTCATAAACTTTCCCCTCTCCCAGAGCCAAGTATTACCATTGAGCAGATTCTTCATTTTTACCATCACCCTGAAATCAATACAATCAAGACATTATAATCTCCTGGTTGGGGTGGCAAGGTACATGTACATAAAAATAACCTTTAACATTTAGGACTCTTGGTAAAATTTTCAGCATATGACAATTTGAAACATTTGTTTTTTATTTGTCCCAGAAAAAAAGGCTTTGGAATTTCATGCAAACTGTCTATAACTTGCATGAAAAGTCGAAGCCTGTTTTCATGGAAAAATTAAAAAAAAAAAAAAAAAAAAAAAAAATCAAATTGTCATCTGTAGAAATTTTGACCCAGCATGCTAAGCATTAAAGGGAAACAACACTGAAAATGAGTGTCTTACATAAAAGTTTCATAAGGGAAACTAGAAAAACATGTTATGAAAACTGAACATAAAATAAGAAAATTATTCAAAAATAAAATCTGTAACATGGACAACAAAATTTAGAAAACCTACAAGTATCATGATGACAAGTTAAAGTTTTTAAACAAGTCAAACCAAAGAACAGGGTAGAAATCATGCTAAGTCTTGCCATTCATATGAATGCTTTTAAGTCTGTGACCTTGACCTCATAGGCCTTACCATCACGAAAACATGCCTATATAATTTTGATCCCCCTTAAACCCCACTTTTATATAGTAAAACTGGGGTTTGCAGGGGTATAAATTATTTTTCTTATTTCTGCTCAAAACATGGATTATGGGTACTCATTAGAACTGCCTCGCTGAGGCAGTTCTAATGAGTACCCACAATCTATGTTTTGAGCAGAAATATGAAAAATATCACAGTTTTTTTATCTGAAAATTTTAAATTTTTTGGAGGAGAAATTTTCAATATATTTGAATAGGCATGTTTTCGTAATGCAGTGAATAAAATTTTAGACCTATATCTAGTGTCAATTGAAGTATCAACTATAAATCCATCCAAGCATTCGGGCCAGAGTTTTTTATCTCGGGTTTACAGGAGATTTCTTAAAAAGTTACTGTCGGGAGGAAAGAATAAAAATAAAAATATGAAACAAGAGTTGTCAGAAGACAACACAGCATGCTGGAAAGGGTTGTTCCAGTATGAAAACAATTGAAAGTGATCATTGTTAAGAAGACTGTGGCTGACTGATTGATTAGGCTGGTGTGGACAAAATATGAAAGCTATATCTTACTTGCCCAATCCCTTAGGTGGTGTGGACAAAATATGAAAGCTGTAGCTTACATACTTCAGCAGTCATGTACACTTTCCAAAACTTAAAACACAGCAATGACAAGTATGACCTGTCCTTGACCTAGGCAGAAAGTCAAACAGAGGAAGGGGTGAGTGCTGTGGAAAGGTCTCACCCTAAGGTAGGTGTGAGCCAAATATTAAAGCCTTCTTGAATACTTCAGCAGTTACCTACACTTTTCAAAACTTAAACATGGGTTTAAATGACAAAGTATGACCTGACCTTGACCTAGGCAGAAGGTCAAACTGAAGAAGAGGTGTGTGTTATTAAAAGATCTTACCCTAAGATAGGTAAGCTAGGTGTAGGCCAAATATTAAAGCGGTATTTTGAATACAGAAATTCAGCAGTTAGGTACACTTTTCAATACTTAAATACAAAACTTGAACATGGGTTTAAATGGCAAAGTATGACCTGACCTTGATCAAGGCAGAAGATCAAACTAAGAAAAAAGTGTTTGCTATTGAGAAGGTCTTACCCTAAGGTAGGTGTGGGCCAAATATTAAAGCAGTATCTTGAAAACTTCAGCAGTTACGTACTCTTTTCAAAACTTAAACGCAGAACTTAAACATGGGTGTAAATGACAAAGTATGAACTGACCTTGACCTATAAAAAGGATCTAACTTAGGGATGGGGGTGTATGCTATTTAAAAGTCTTACCCTAAGGTAGTTGTAGGCCAAATATGAAAGCAGTACTTTCAATAATTAACAAGGGGCTCATGGGCCACAATTCGCTCATCTGATAAAAATAGCTGTTGTATATCTGCAAGTGCAATGCAACTTCTTCCAGTATTACCACAGCAAGTAGGACAAAAATTTGACCATACAATAAAAGGTCAAAGGTCATCCTAGTATCATCATTTCAACAAACTTAGTCCCTGATGCTGTATACCAAGATTCAGCTGCAGAGCTTTCTTAGTTCTGGAGAAGAAGATTTTCAATTGTTTTACCATTTATGGGCATGGCAGCCATCCTGTTCAATGGCGCAGAACCATTTGAACAAATTGTCAACATCCTTTTGACAGAAGGCTCCATATGAAATCTGATGAAATCTGTTGAAGCAGTTTCAGAAAAGACGTTTAAAGATTTCACGATTTTATACATAAAAATGTATGGGGGTGAAAATTTGACCTTGTGGTAAAAAGGTCAAAGGTGAAAATTGCACAAGCCGTTTCAGAGAAGAAGACATTAAAAAATTACACAATTTTATACATGTATACAGCCCAGGGGCAAGGGCAGATAACCCCCAGGGGACAAAATTTTGATTGTAACTAAAACATTTTACTACTTTACTCATACATTGTAAGTTTCAGCCATTCGTCTTTAATACATTTTGAGAAAATGACTTTTCAACATTTTCCCGTACAAATATATGGGGTCGCAAATTTGACCTTGCCGTAAAAAGGTCAATGGTCAACCTATGACCATCATTTGAAAAAAATTTGGTAGACCTTGAATCCCCAATGCTTTATACCATGATTCAGCCTCAAAGGTTTCTTGATTCTGGAGAAGATTTTAAAGTGTTTTCACCATTTATGGGCATGGTGTCCATCTTGTTAAATGGCATGGAACCATTTGAACAAATTTTGAATATCCTTCAATAGAAAGCCCCATGAGAAATCAGGTGAAAATTGTTCAAGTGGTTTCAGAGAAGACATTTAAAAATTACACAATTTTATACAAGTATATACCCAAGGAGCAAGGGCAGATAACCCCCAGGGGACAAAATTTTGACTGTAACTAAAAGGTTTTAATAACTTAATCATACATTGTAAGTTTCAGCCATTAGTCTTTAATATATTTTGAGAAAATGACTTTTCAACATTTTCCCCATACAAATGCATGGGAACACAAAAAAGGTCAAAGATCAACCTACGATCACCATTTGAACAAACTTGGTAGACCCTGAGTCCCCAATGCTATATATCAAGATTCAGTCTTAAAGCTTTCTTAGTTCTGGAGAAGATTTTTATGGTTTTTACTATATATGGGCATGGTGGCCATCTTAGGCCAAAAAAAACAACAAAGTATTAGATTCTCAGGCACTGCTGCATTTGTCCAAAAGGTCCTGCATATATGATTTTTTTTCAGTGGTAAGTTTTTTCCAACCCACAAAAATTATGACACTGGATTTTACTCCCTTATCTGAGAATCATTTCTAACCAAATTGCAATCTAGACCACAAACATATGTCATTCTTACTTACTTGAAAAGAAAATCGGTAAATTACGATCTGTTTATGTTGTTTGAGACTTTAAACTTGCATTTTAGATACTTCAAGTAAAACCACTGCCATTTTGTTTAACCAAACAAACCTAAATGTCCAAGGATGTTCCCATATGGAAAATAAAAGTAAAAAATAAAAAGCCACCCACACACATCTATTTTTTGAAAAAAGTGTCTGAGAATCTACGAACTTTTCTTTTTTTAGGCCTTAATTAACGGACCGTGACCATTTGAACAAATTTTCAATCCCCCATTAAAAGAAGGTGCCACATGAAATTTGAAGAAAATTGGCCCAGGAGGTTTCAGAGGAGAAGTCATTCAAAGGTGTGGACAAATGACAGACAGACAGATGGATGGATGGACAATGGAAGGTGAGTAATCACAATAGCTCAAAAAACAAAAAAATATGAACACCTTTGAAAACTTAAAAATTGTGCTAATGCCGACGCCAATGCCAACAACTGGGTGGCCACATCAGCTCTCCAGGGACATAGTCCCAGTGAGCTAAAAATTTGGGTCAATGAATAAAATAAATTTCAAACAAAAATACATGTAAAATGCAGTATTTCAGCCCTAAATTTGAAGGGTAGGGACATCAAATAATAATAAAATCTAAATAGCAAATTTTAGTTTTTCTGGAGGGGTAAAAATCATTGGGTAGGCTCTCCTATAAAATAAAGAATAAAAAGCTGTGGCCTCATACAAATATTTACAAATTTAACGCTTACCACTCTGGGTAAAATTTTCAGCACACGACATTTTGAAATATTTTTCTTATTTTTCCCAGAAAACAGGATTTGACATTTCATGCAAATTGTCTCCTTAGGAGACAATTTGCATAAAATGTCAAATCCTGTATTCTGGGAATAATAAGAAAAATATCTTCAACTTGTCGTCTGCTGAAAATGCCCAGAGAGTGGTAAAGGTTAAACTGTGGATGCTAACACTGATGTCAATGCCTGAGATTATCCTAGGTGCAAAAATTCTTTCTGGATTTTTTTTGTGAGATTCTGCATGTGCAGGACGATGTGAATCCATACATTTTGCACATGCTCGGAGGCAATCTTTATCTTGACAATGCCCATTTGAAAGGGCTTTATTTAGTCAGAGTCAGATCCAAATCTGGACTACACTTGTTTGATTTGTTTTGCCAAATTTTAAGGGTAACAACTTTTTCTGAGTTTTTATTAGGTTTCCAGCACACTTGTATACATCCTTGTACCAACTGCCCTTCTTGAATCAGTGAAAGGGAAAGAATGACCATAGAAAATATTTCATGATCAATCTCTACGAAAGAATGTTACCAAACCCGGCAGGAATTGAAACTGCAACCTAGACTAAGACACACATCCAACTGCACTACTGAGGCCAGTGTATATATCTGTCTGAACCTCCTTACTAGTCAAAATATTCCTTATTTCCCATTAACCCTTAAAATGCCAAGAAAACCTGCAACTGAAAATGTCGTCTGTTTATGTTGTTATTTCAAACCTATTTTTTGTATACAGGCAAACAGTGTGGACCCTGATCAGACTGCATTAATAATGTACATAGCACCTGTGTAATGTACATGTTGTACAGGACCTACACCATGTATTAACTCTTTGCATACTGAGTAATTCTGCATGTTTTTTCGTCGTCTGTGGATTTTTTTTTTTTAAATCAACTTTTTCAAAAAAATCTTCCAGGAATACCATCAGAATGTCAAACAGTTTGGATCCAGACCTGACATTTTGTAGGCCTGATCTAGGTCCAAATTGTTTGAAAAGGTTATCAGCAGATGACAAAAGGTGCCACTGGTCGGTTTGATGAGTGAAGATCTGCTCTGATTGCATGAAAGCATCAGCCAGTCTGGATTTTTTTTAGCGCTTACAAAAAGGAAAGCGCTGTTGTTGTTTTGTGTGTCTTTTTTTTTTTTTTTTCCTCAGTGGAACTCATACAGTCTAAAGACACTGAATGTTTACCCTTAAAGTGCCAATCACAACTGCAGTAGACAACATTTTGAACTTTTTTTATTCTTTTATTTTTTCTTTTTCAGAGAAAATAGAAAATAAGTCTTGATATTTCATGTGAATTGTCTGCTTGGCAATTGTCTGCTAGGCAGACAATTCAATTCACATCAAATGTCAGACATATTTTCTCTCTCAAAAAAAAAAAAAAAAAACTATTTTGAAATGTCGTCTGTTAAAAATTTTGTTTGGTGCTTGAAGGCTTAACAGTTAACCAAATGATCTGCTGGAAATAATGATGTGAATGTGAACCTTTAGACATATAATATGGGTAATGTATATAACAGTGAGAGTGTAAACCTCAAGACAAATCATGTGAATACCGTATAGTGTGAACAACTGGACAGCACATGGGAGTGTGAACCTCTGGACACATAACACATAATGTTAACATCTGAACACACAATACAGTGTGAACTTCTGGAAACACAAGAAGGGCTGTGAACCTTTGGATATACACAATACTAAGTAAAGCATGAATATTTAGGACAAACAAAACATTACAAAAACACGCCTATTCCAATATACTGAAAATTTCACCACCAAAAAACTGAAAGTTTTCAGATAAAAATTCTGATATTCTTCATACTTCTGCTCAAAACATAGATTGTGGGTACTCTTTAGAACCGCCTCATCGAGGCAGTTCTAGCGAGTACCCACAATCCATGTTTTTAAGCAGAAATAGAAAAATAATGTATACCCCTATAAACCCCAGCTTTACTATATAAAAGTGGGGTTTAAGGGGGTCCAAATTATATAGGTATGTTTTCGTAATGATGAACTATAAACTGCTGGATACACAATATAAAGTGTGAATATCTGAACACACAATATAATGTGAAGTTCTGGATACACAAGTTTGAACCTCTGGACACAAACATTGTGTGACCCTTAGGACCCAACATGGATATGAACAGCAAAGACTACATATACCAGACTTTTCAGTTTTTTGCTGTTCACAAACATGTGCTGATACAGACAACCCTCTTTATACCGACATCAAATACAATGACAAAACTCGTTATAGTGACAATTTAACTGTCATGAAACCTTCTCTTAAGAAGTGAAATACAGTCCTAAATTATGCAAGAATATTGTATTTAATTTAAAGAAACACGCTTTGGATATTTGTTAGAATCGCCTCAGCGAGATGATTCTAACACATATCCAAAACATGTGTTTTACGAGGAAACACGAACAAAACAAGACCTTTCTTACATATCAATCTGCTCATAAAGGATTCTTTACAACAGCAAATTCATTTTAAAAGCACCGTCTTTGGGAACAAATACTGTCGTTGTAATGAGGGTTCACTGTATTTGTGCTGTAATGTTTTTCTTATTTTTCCCAGAAAAAATGTATGAAGAATATGAAGAAGTCATATTTAGACACTGCGTGAAATTGAAATGAATCTTAATTATGAAATTTATAGAAGTGACTCTTATGCATAGCACCAGAGAAGAGGAGCATTTCTCTATTTTGTCTTTGTAAGTACTCATTATAAGTGCTTCACCAAGGGTCTTCTAATGAGTCATCACGAAAACATGCCTATATAATTTTGACCCCCTTAAACCCCACTTTTATATAGTAAAACTGGGGTTTACAGGGGTATACATTATTTTTCTTATTTCTGCTCAAAACATAGATTGTGGATACTCGTTAGAACCGCCTTTTCGAGGCAGTTCTAACGAGTACCCACAATCTATGTTTTGTGCAGAAATATGAAAAGTATTAGAATTTTTTATATGAAAATTTTCATTTTTTTGGTTGTAAAATTTTCAATATATTTGAATAGGCGTGTTTTCGTAATGAACTATAACATATATTTTCATGGATAAATAAGAAAATGTCAATACTTTTTGGCTGATTAAGTTGGGGGTTTACAGCCCAGTCAACCCATTACAGTCATGTAGAGTGCTGTCAGTTTACCTAACCACTCTTTTACCGGACAGGCTTAGCCCTCTAAGTGGTTAACCAGTACTTGTGCACATTCTTTCACCAGAAACTGACAACTACCCTTCTTGAATTAGCGGGAGAGAGAGCTTTTTGGCTGAAAAAAAAAAAAAAGCCTCATCTGGGGCTATGCTTATGACTGAAGTAAACTGTATTTTTATGCACACCACATAAAAGACAAATATACATACCCAAAAGAACTAGAGAATAGTATAAACAAACAAGCTTAACCTTTAGCACTCTCTATACTAAATTAGCAGATGACAGTTGAGTGTTAGTTTGTTTTTTTTATTATTTTTCATAGAAAATAAGGCTTGATATTTATTCAAATTTTATCTATTTAAATGCCAGGCCTTATTTTCTTTTAAAAAATCAGAATAATACTTTAAAAAATGTCAACTCCTGCTATTTAAATTTAGCAGATCAAAGGTTGATTTTTTTTTCTTCTGGAAATCAACTTTGATTTAAATAGATATTAATGCTTTTTATTGCATAAAAACTTGTTACTTAATTTGCATAAAAGATCTCTTTATCTTTAACCCTTTCAGTTCTGTAAACCTGAACAGAGATCTTTGCAAAGTGTAGATCCAGATGAGATGGCTCTTACTGAGGATCTACACTGTTTGCATGTCTGTTCTTGATTTTTGACTGACATTGAAACAATGGATTATGTCCAAATCTAAAGATGAAAGAGTCTACATCAGAACTCAGTGGTGAAAGGTTTATTTGAAAAACATTATATTAATAACAGTGGAACCAGGCATATTTTATTATACAGAAACTGTGTAAATAAGATAAACAAGGAAAAGATATTGTATGTAAAAGCTTTTACCTGAAAAGTTCTTAAAACAAATAATAATAATAAGTGTAATAAAAGTCATAATTACAATAATAGTAATAACAATAATGAAGACAACTCGCATTCAGTAAGACAGGATGTGTGCTTTCTAAAGATGACCTAGTCATAAAAATCCACCAATTCCACTTTACATTATATCAATTTTAAATTAAAATAATTGTCATAATTTTAACATGTTTATGCAAAACATGTATCTTAAAAAATTATATACACTACAACCCCTTTATAACACGATTCCTTATAACACGGTTTTGGATATAACACGGTTCAAAGATGGATCCCAAAAATGTATAGATTATATTGAAAAATGACCATAAATGGTCATTTTTCAATATAATCTATACATTTCAATATAATCTATACATTTTTGTTCGGATATAACACAGTTGTTTAACTAACAGGGTTTATGATATGGACCCCAACAATGTTGTTATAAAGAGGTTGTGGTGTATATATCGACAGCTACATGGACTGATTAACAGATGTGGAAAGCATGAGAATGTATTGTATTCATCTGTTACTGATTTAAAAAAAAAAAATCTTCTTTTTTACATATGCATTTTGTTTTTGTAAATGAGCATTTTGTTTTTGTAAATGAGCTGTTTGGTGGATTTTATAATTAAAAATGCACACAATTATTCATGCTTATATTGTTATTTTCATTGGCTCAAAAGTTTCTAAATTCTGACACTCTTAAGAACCTTTACCAAATATGCTTGTGGGGCTATCTCTGTTTGCTGTGTCACTTCAGTCCTCCCTTCATTGGCTCAAAATTTCCTACATTCTGACACTCTTAAGGACCTTTATCAAATCTGCTTGTGAGAACATCTCTGTTTGCTGTGTCACTTCAGTTCTCCGTTCTGATTTTACTATATAATGCATCAAGCCTGTTGTAGGGGTAGACCTATTCAATCTGACAAGGTTATACCAGTTCCTCTGATCTGTTTAAACTCTATTTAATTGGGAGCCAGATGACTGCATTAAACAGCTGCTAGCAAATTCAAACATAAGTCTCCTTAATCTATTTATGCAGAGTAGACTCATCTACATTAACTCTTTGGACAGGTTCACTTCAATATAAGGAGTGTCTGGTTAGTTTTTATTGTTACCATGTTTTTTCAGAAATTCATGTATTCAATGCAAACAGTGTAGACCCTGATCAGATGCCGTGCTCTGCAGCATCTGATCTACATCTATACTGTTTGCCAATGTCCCTTTTATAGGATGCTAGGCATAAATGGGTTAATCCAACTTGCCTACTTGCTACAGGCATGCCTAGCAGACATCTACATACCCGAATAAACTAAAGGGGTCAGTTCTGATAATGTTATGCAAATGTATGCTGATATAAAAATGCCTACAACTAAAATTGTAAAAGAAAATATAAAAATAAAAATAACCAATCTAACTGTTTTAAAAAAGTCTTTATTCATTTTATACTAATATGTTTATCACTTGGATACCCCTTGGCTTAGAAGAGAAAGAAAATGTGCATAGATATAAAATCTGACAGAAAAAAGAGACAGACTAGAAATGTGTCCAAAGGTCATGGATGCCCAGGCCTGAAAAACTTAAACCCAAATTGCTAATGCCTGAAAAACTTAAACGCAAATTGCTAACACCATCCCGGACGTGGACGGAGATGGACAAGGATAACACTATATGCCCTTACCACCATTCTTCCAATGGCATAAACAAGAACCTATGATATCACAAATACGTTTAGACAAAAGAATAAATATGTTCATTTTGTACTCATTTTTATTCCAGTATCACTTTCACATCAACAAGCAATTTTAGAACTAACAGTTTACACATACTAAATACAACTGACATACACTGAATAACCCTATTTTCCAACACCAAATCAACCATTCTGTGGTCCTATATTAACCTTTACCACTCTCTAGGCTAATTCAGCAGATGACTGACAACATTTTTCTTATTTTTTCCAGAAAACAGATTTTGCATTACATGCAAAACCTGTTTTCTGGGAAAAATAAGAATAAATATTTTAAAATGTCATCTGCTGAGTTTTTTTACCCAGAGTTCTAAGCTTATTGAAGGGTGCACCTGAATTTAGGGAAGGGGTACCATATATGTAGCTTACAGAAGGGCCATTCACCAGACAGCATATGTACAGAATATGGACAGGTTTTCCATGTAATCTTGGCTATCCCAATGTGCTCCTCACTCAACTTGGATAAAATTATAAATACATACACATATTTCTCTTAAACAGTCTGTTTACAATAATAGGGAAACAACAGTTTGATTACACAGACAGAACTCAACCATTGCTAACTTTTATAAATAACTCTATGAACACTAACCTGAATAGAAGAAAATCTAAAGAATCAAAGAAATACACACAATTAACATTTTACCCAATTCAGGCAATATTATACAATTATTGCCCTTATGGAAGTGTAATATGACGATTTGTTCAGCGGAGGCAGGTAAAGTTACCGAAGGGCAACACTAACTGTTGAGGGTGAACATATAGTCATATAACCCTCATACAAGGACAACAATTTTTTTATTATACTGAATTGTTACAACTGCAACTGCACTGACAGCAATGACCTCACCATAGGGTAATATTACCTACAAGGGTAATATTGCAGGGAAACCTGATAGAATATTACCCTGCAAGTGAAATATGCTTACCGAAGAGATGTCAGAGGGTAATATTACTAGTGAGGGTAATATTACAGGGTAATATGACAGAATATTACCCTGCACGTGATACTCTCTCAACCAATGAGAGTTCTAATATAGCTTATGAATATTAATAAGTATAGTAAGTGTGTTTGTTAATGGGATGGAAAATCTATGAAAAATGATACTGTTTGTAATATTTTATGCACTTAAGAAGCCGTCAATGCAAAAGTAATGTGACTGATTCTTAATTCAATAATACAGATTCCACACTGTATGGAATACACATTCTATTTGTTTGCTTTTGGTTGTTCTTTTTTTTTTCTCTCTCTCTAAAATATTTAATTACAGCAATGTACTGCACAATTATCTGAGACAGTGTGATGATTCAGGTGAAGCTATCACAGTTGCTATAATCCTAAAGGTATCAAATAAGAAATATTAGTATCTTAATTAGTGCTTCATGTAGTAATCAACATTAGTGCAATACTATTTGCCAACTATATCTCCATTTTGCATATTATACCAAAACAGATGCATAAAGCTTCACCAACAAAAGGCAACAGAGTTCATTCTGAGTGTTTCTACAAGAAAATTATGTTTCCTATCAACAAAATGCTATCAGCCAAATTTGCATTATGTCAAGTAAAACATTTTAGAATTTCTTTATTCGTTTCTATCAGCAGAAAAATACTGAAATGAGATCACATCTCAAATGTACATTTGACATGTGTTTATTAAGCAGGGTAAACATTCTTATAACCCAGCATGGATTAAGATGAATTCTGGGATTTAGGCATGACAGACCAACACTAAATTATATTTCTTGAAACTGGTTAAATAAAACCCCAAGACAATTCAAGTAGCCAAGCTGAAAGGTTTTGTAAATGAAATGCATATCCAGCTTTGTAAGGTAGAGACAAAAAGTCCTAAATGTGCCTTTTGTTCCACACAACAAACCAGCAATAATTCACACACTCACAAAGCTCTCAAAATCACAAAGCACCAACTCCCATTAACAAAAGGCCCATGGGCCAAGATTCACTCACCTGAGTAAAACAGCCACTGCATATCAGCAGATGCCATGCAACATTGCCACAGAAATTTGACAGTGTTGTAAAAAGGTCAAAGGTCATCCTAGGATCTACATTTAACCAAAGTTGGAAGACCTTACGCCTCCAATGCTATAAACTAAGATTCAGCCTCAAAGCATTCTTGGTTCTGGAGTGTTTTTACTATAATGGCATGGGAGCCATCTTATTCAATAATGTAAAACCATTTGAACAAATTGTTAGTACTGCTTTGACCAAAGGCCTATGTGAAATCTGGTGAAAACTGGCATGAGGTGTCAGAGAAGAAGACATTTAAGGATTTATACAATTTATACATCTTTAATACATTTTGAGAAACTGACTTTTCAATATTTTCCCCATACTAATGCATAGGGATGTAAATTTGACCTTGTAGTAAGAAGGTCATAATAGAGACGCAAATTTGACCTTACTGTAAAAAGGTCAAAAGACAACCTAGGGTCATCATTTGAAAAAAAATTGGTAGACCTTGAGTCCTCTTTGCTATATATCAAGATTCAGCCTTCAAGCTTTCTCAGTTCTGGAGAAGAAGAAAGAAGATTTTCAAGTGTTTTTTCTTTTACCATACATGGGCAGGGTGGCCATCTTGTTTAATGATGCAGAATCATTTGAACAAATTGATAATACCCCTTAGACAGAAGGCCCAGAGTGAAATCTGGTGAAAATTGGTCCAGCTGTTTCAGAGAAGAAATTTAAAGATTACAAGATTTTATACATGCATAAAGTCCAGGGGCAAGGGCAGATAATCCTGGAAGACAAAATTTTGATTGTAACTAAACAGGTTTGCTACTTTGAACTTACATTATAAGTTTCAGCCATTAGTCTTTAATACATTTTGAGAAACTGAATTTTCAATATTTTCCCCATACTAATGCATAGGGATGTAAATTTGACCTTGCCGTAAGAAGGTCAAATGTCAACCTAGGGTCATCATTTGAAAAAATTTGGTAGATCTTGAGTCCCAGATGCTTTATACCACGATTTAGCCTTGATGATTTCTCGGTTCTGAAAAAGAAGATTTCTCGGTTCTGGAAAAGGAGATTTTCAAGTGATTTTTTTACCATATATGGGCATAGCGACCATCTTGTTTAATGATGCAAAACCGTTTGAACAAATTGATAATATGCTTTAGACAGAAGGCCAAATTTGACATCTGGTGAAAACTGGTCAAGCTGTTTCTGAGAAAAAGATGTTTTAAGATTATAAAATTTCCACATGTATGTAGCCCAGGGGCAAGGGCAGATAACCCCAGGGGGCCAAATTTTGATTGTAACTAAAAGGGTTTGCTACATTGATCATACATTGTAAGTTTCAGTCATTAGTCTTTATAATACATTTTGAGAAACTGACTTTTCAATATTTTACCCATACAAATGCATAGGGACAAAAATTTGACCTTGCCGTAAAAAGGTCAACGGTCAACCTAGGATCACCATTTGAACAAACTTTGTAGACCCTTGAGTCCCAAATGCTATATACCAAGATTTAGTCTAAAAGCTTTCATGGTTCTGGAAAAGATTTTTAGCATTTTTACGCCATATGGGCATGGTGGCCATCTTAAATAACAGACCATAACCATTTGTACAAATCTTCAGTGCCCCTTCAACAGAAGGCGGCACATGAAGAACTGGCCCAGGGGTTTCAGAGGAGAAGTCGTTCAAAAGTGTGGACAGACGGATGGTTGATGGACAGCAAGTGATCAAAATAGCTCATCCTGAGCCTTTGCTCAGGTGAGCTAAAAATAACAAACAAAAAACATTCCAAGCGGCTCTCTTTAAAACAGTTTAGATTTCCAAGCGCAGTTCTGGACATAACAAAAATCAAACTTGCCAGTGATATGTTTGAGCAACCTTATATTTCTGACAGATTAAAATCATTTGAAGAGAAGCACAGTAAATGTCCTAAAATTTTGAACACTTTATTCCCTACTATTCTGGCCAAAATTTTGCTTTTTATGCACTTATTTCTTATAATACCTAGTGGAATGGTAAACAGTGCAGACCCTGATCAGTCTGCTCCTTCAGCATTGTTTGCATATGGCATTTTGTCAGAAACTTTGGTGTACAAAATTTTAGGATGTTTACCTTTTATACTTACTTTGTATTATTCTGTGCACCATAGGAGCTCTCTTGGGCTGCTGCTGATATGAGAACAACTTCAAATGATTTCTGTTTGTTCAACTCCTCTGAAACAGCATTCACCTCTGACACCATTGGCAGAATCTCCAGAACCTGTTCTTGAGCTATCTGCTGATCTACAATAAAATTGATGAATCTGATGAAAATTAAAATAGTGATGAATCCAGTAACATAGTATTAATCCATTTTACCGAGTGGATTCTTCTACTTGAATTCTTTGGACCAGTCCATTTTCAGTTTAAGGGGTGTCTGGTTAGTTTTTATTACCATGTTTTATTAAATTACCTGTAATGCAAATAGTGTACACCCTGATCAGATGCCACATTCTGCAGTATCTGATCTGGGTCTACACTCTTTGCCAATGTCCCTTTTTTGGGACACTAGGCATAAATGGGTTAAATGTTATGGAGGTGAAGATGAAGATGAAGACACTGAAGGAAGTTATAACAAAATTTACTATAGCTAGCATTTATTTTCTACATGAAAACTTATGTCTCCCCACTTTTAGATACTGCTTTGTACAGTTAGTCAGGTTATTAATACACAAGAATGATAGAAATCACTATTTACAATGCTGAAAGAAACATAATTATTTACAACATTCAAAGGGCCTAACAGGTTGTTCGGGTTGCAGAGTGGACACAAGTATACGACCAAAATCACTATTTATTTACAATGTTCAAAGGACAGTAACTGCAAAAGTAGGTCAACAAGAGTTATCTTTCTTGTGCTCTCTAATGTTGGTTAACATTTCTGTAAAGTTTGATGAAAATATCTCACACAGTAACCAACTGGACATGAATTTATGACAGAAATCGCTATTTACACTGTTCAAAGGGCCATAACTCTAAAAGTAGGTATATAGTTATGGTTCTTATTTTCTGCATGTTGTCTTATAATGTTTAACATTTCTTTAAAGTTTAGTGAAAATATCTAAACTGGTTTTCAAGTTACAGAACGGACATGAGTATATGACTGAAATCACTATTTACCATGTTCAAAGGGCCATAATTCCAAAAACAGAAAAAAAATAAGGTTAAAGTTCTTGTGTTCTGCAAGTTGTCTCATAGTGGTTAATATTTCTGTAGAGTTTCGTGAAAATATCCCAAATGGTTCTCATGTTAGGGGGCGGACACTACTTTACGACCAAAATTAATATTTACAATGTTCAAAGGGCCATAACTCCAAAAGTAAGTAAACAAGAGTTATGGTTCTTGTGTTATGTATATATTATCTCATGATGATCAATATTTCTGTAAAATTTCATAAAAATAGCAGACACAATTTTGTGACCAAAATCACTATTTGCAATGTTAGAAGGCCTAGAACTCAAAAAGTAGTAAACCAAAGTTATGATTCTTAAATGCTTAAGTGCAAGTCATCTCACTTCTGTTAAGTTTCATAAAAATATCTCAAATGGCTTTCAAAGCCTGGAGCGGACACAATTTTGTGACAGACAGATGGTCAGACAGACTGACATCTATGGCAAAAACAATACATCTCTGATCCTGAAGGGGGGAGATATAATTCAAAGTATTCATGCTCAAAAGGGAATTGAAGATAATAATGATGAAAATAAAAAGAACATAGCGTATCTATGTATGGATGAGCAGACACTTGAAGAAGTTGAGTATAAGCATATACAAACTGATCTTAATGCAACTAAAAAGGATATACTAGATATGGTATTAACTCTATAACCCAAACCATGATTATACAAATCTGAGTAGAAGACTTGTTAAGAAGGAGTTTTGGTGTTGATTCTGGGATAATTTTCTTCAGTTCTCCATAAAAACATACATTGTGGGTATTCATTAGAAGCACCTTGGTGAGGCACTTCCAATGAGTACCCACAATATATGTTTTATGGGGAAATAAGAAAAAAATCTCAAAATTATCATAAACTACTTCTCCTTAACAAGTCCTCTGTATGAAACAGTAATATGTCTTCAAAATTTACTTTACTGTAAAAAAAATACCATCTAAAACTCTTCCAAATAGGCATCTCATTTTTAACTAACATAAGTAAGTAAAGATGATGATGGTTTGGTGTTTAACCCTTGTCCTGCTGAACCTGGATATGTCCTGCCTTTGCAAACAGTGTAGATCCAGATCAGTTGGCTTCTGAACTGATCTGGATCTGCACTGTTTGCCACTGAGTATGTGAATTTATATCAACAAGCTGGATCAAGTAATCTGATTGGCTGAAAATTAGAAATGGAAGCAGCATCTTAATTTATTCAGCAGAACAAGGGTTAAATTAATATCCAGTTCCACATTATTTAAGCCATATTGAGATGATGAATGGGTAATAATGAAATGGTCTGTGCCATGAAGTGCCATACAGTTATGAGCCAAACTCTAATTCCAGAGGGATTCAAGCCCTAGACCTCATGCTCTGAAGTCATGAGTGCTAAGTGCTCAGCCACCTGGACACTTCACAAGTGTTCAATGAGGTCTGTACATCCTTCATGTTTTAATATCATCTGACAAATTTTAAACAATACAGGTGGAAGTAACCACTTTTCCTACATATCAAATCAGTAAAAAGACATATTTTTAAACATCACAAATGGAAAATTTTGTAGTTTAATTTATGCAGCTTCACTCAAAAAAGTTAAAAACCATGCAGATAAATGAATGGGGCAATATGTAAAAGGGTCTTCAGAGCATCTGCTGGCAGAATAAATCTTGATCAAATCTATGAAGGCTGATCAAGGCATTCAGTCTGCTTATCCCATTGTAGTATGGAGACCCTTAAAAAGGAAATTGGCAAACAGTGCAGACCCAGATCAGATACTACAGGATCAGGGTCTCCACTGTTTGCAAATAGTTCAACCATTTTTCTCTATGAATATCTAAATCACATAGCCTGATATTTCTAAAATCAAACTAAGTATCTTCCAAAATATGTAGTGTGGGGAGTTCATTCAGTCTAAAATGGGTTAAAGAATCACTAGACACTACAGAGAGAATATACTGACAAAAATTAAAAGCCGTGATCAGATTGGGCTGGTGGAGAGGCTAATCTGGGGTGCCACCACCAGGTGACAGCTCACAAATACCATTTTGTTAATTATTTTTACCAGAAATAAGCAAAAACCTGAATATATGTAGCAAAATAATCATAAAAAGGGCTGCATGCAAAAGTCAAAGGTGTAAGATGTATTTGAGCAAGGGCAAAGCATCTCCTATAAGACTGCATGTGTGCCCAATCTGGATTCAGATTGGCCTGCACATCAACACAAGCTGGTCAGTCTTCACTGTCTGCATGAAGATACTTTGGATCCTTGGCTACCCGAAGAATGGCTGCAAAGACTCTCATCAGACTGCATGGATGCACAAGCTGATCTGAGTGTACATGAAATCTTGCAGGAAATGCTGTGCCCCAGCTTGTTTGAAAAAAAACAGGGCCCAGTTGTTCAAAGCATCATTAGCTTAACGAGCTTGTTAGTGGTCAAAATGTTAACTGTTCTTGTAAGTACAATATCTAATTGATAGGTACTTTTGCTGAAAAAATGTGAGTAGCTTTTGCAAATCTACACACATTTTTTCAGCAAAAATATTAGCGTATATGCCATATTTAATGATCAGTTTTAATGATACGTTAACTAATGACATCGTTAGTTTTGAACAACTGGACCCAGAGGACCAATGGTCCTGTAGCTCACCTGAGACTATTTGTTCTGAGCAAGCTTATGGTAACATTTTTAAAGAATGAAACGTATGGGTATGGTAGCCAGCACAGTTTGAAAAACCTTTGGTCTCAATGTCCTACAGTAACTTGTTATGGAATTAAGCTTTAATTAATTTGGGGAAACAGAAACTTCACATAAAATATGGCTTTGATAAAGTGATATACCAAATATCAAAGGCCTGTGCCTTCTAGTTTCACACAAGAAGATTTTTAACATTTTCACCTAATGAGTATATGTAAAACAAGTGACCCCTGGGGTGGGACAATTTTCTACCCCAGGGCTATGATGTGAACAATCTTGGTAATGGTCCACTAGATAAAACTAAGTACCACATGTTAGAGGCCTAGGCCTTTTAGTTTCACACAAGAAGACTTTTTTCCCCAGAAAAATAAGACAAGTGACCTCTGGGACTGAGCCATTTTGATCCCAGGGCCATAATTTGAACATTTGGTAAAGGCCCTCTAGCTGAAGCCACATACCAAGTACCAAAGGTCTAGGCCTTGTAGTTTTCAGAAAAGAAGATTTTTAAAGTTTTTCCTTAAATGAGACTATGTAAAAGCAGTGACCCTGGGATGGGGCCATTTTTTTATTCCAGGGCTATAATTTGAACAATCTTAATAGAATATCAAAGGCCTGGGCCTTCTAGTTTCAGACAAGAAGACTTTTAAAGTTTTTCCCAATATGTGTCTATGTAAAACAAGTGACCTCCAGGGCAGGGCCATCTTTGACTCCAGGGCTATAATCTGAACAATATTGGAAAAGGCCTACTAGATGAAGCTATATACCAAATATCAAAGGCCTTGACCTTCTAGTTTCACACAAGAAGATTTTTTTTAAGTTTATGGTTCTATTAAAACAAGTGATCCCCTGGGCAGAGCCATTTTTTACCCCGAGCCTGTAATTTGAAGAATCTTGGTAGAGGTCTATTAGATACAGCTACACACCAAATATCAAAGCCCTGGGCCTTCTAGTTTCAGATTTTTAAAGATTTTCCTTATCTGAGTTTATGTAAAACTGGCCAGCCCTGGGGCAAGGCCATTTTTAACCCCAGGGCTATTATTTGAACAATCTTGGTAGATGCCGATTAGATGAAGTTACATACCACATATCAAAGACCTTGGCCTACTAGTTTTACACAAGAAGATTTTTAAATTTTTTCCCTTTACAAGTCTATTTAAAACAAGTAACCCCCTGAGCAGGGCCATTTTTTTGACCCCAGGGCTATAATTTAAACAATCTCCATCAGATAAAGCAGCATACCTAATATCAAGGACCTGGGCCTTCCAGTCTTCTAGTTTCAGACAAGAAAACTTCTAAAAGTTTTGCCTATAGAAGTCTATGGCAAAAAAGAAAATGACCTTTCAATAAAAAAGGTCAAGGTAAACCCAAAGTTATCATTTTTTCAAACTTCACTGGGCCCATGTCCCCAATAATGCATACCAAGCCCCAGGGCTTTTGGCCCTTTGGTTCCAAAGAAGAATACTTTTAAAGGGTTTTTACCATATATGGGTGTGGCAGCCATCTTGGTCATGTGACCCAGACACTCCAAACAAACTTTTGTTCCTCCTAACTATTGAGGTTCCATATGAAATTGGCTTTGATTGACCCAGTGGTTTCTGAGAAGAAAATGTTTGAAGAATTTTCCCAATATGAGTCTATGTAAAACAAGTGAACCCTGTGGCAGGGCCATTTTTGACCCCATTGCTATAATTTGAATAATCTTGGTAGAGGTCAACAAGATAAAGCGACAAACCAAATATCAAAGGCCTGGGCCTTGTAGTTTCAGACAAGTAGATTTTTTTTTTAAGTTTTGCCTATAGGTATCTTTGTAAAAAAAATGACTTTTCCATAAAAAAGGTCAAGGTCAACCCAAGGAGGCCTGGGCCTTGCAGTTTCAGACAAGAAGATTTTTTTAAGTTTTGCCTATAGGTGTCTATGTAAAAAAAATGACTTTTCCATCAAAAAGGTCAAGGTCAACCAGGGATATCATTTTTTCAAACTTCATTGGGCCCATGTTCCCAATGCTGCATACCAAGCCTCATGGCCATTGACCCTTTGGTTTCAGAGAAGAAGATTTTTAAAGGGTTTTTATTATATATGGGCATGGTGGCCATCTTGGTCATGTGACCCAGATGCCTTGAACAAACTTTTGTTCCCTCTACCCTCTAAGGCTTCATATGAAATTTGGCCTTGATTGGCCCAATGGTTTCTTAGCAGAAGACATTTAAAGAGTGTGGACAACAGACAGATGGATGGACGATGGAGCCTGGCTATACTATAAGCTCACCTATGAGCCTAAAGGCTCAGGTGAGCTGAAAAGGTGCAGGGGATATTGTATTTTTCATAATATTATTTTCTATTGTCATATTAAGCTGCACACACAAATATTATTAAACCTATAAACCAGAAAGACACATTCCTCAACTGTAAAGTTAATCACCTTAAAAAACAAAAAATTAACAATTAAAAACTTCCCATTCTGCCATAATCAAGTGTTTGACTGTTAGCTCATCAATATATTAGGTGATTTCAGAAGATCCATACTAATTTTTCTCAAAAAACAACACTTATTACATCATCATGTGAACTGTCTTCTTAAAGAGACAATTTGTGTGAGATGGCTAGCTCTATTTTCTGGGACAAATAAGAAAAAATATCTGGTAAAATATATTTTATTTCAGTCACTATGTGTGTAATTTCAAAAGCTATGTATCCTGTATGCGTAGGATTTGAAAAAAAAAAAAAAAAAAAAAAACAACAAAAATACATTCAGTTTATCAAGTTCATTTCCTAATAAACATGTACAGTATATATTATACCTGGATCAAGTGATCTGATTGGCTGAAAATTACAAGTGGGTGTGGCATCTTAATGTGTTCAGCGTGGCAAGGAATACATTTGGAGATACTTCAGAAAAGCCACCATCATGGAACATAGCCCTCCCAAGGCAGCTGATAAAGGTTTCTTTTATATGAAATACTTCATAAAACAGGACTTTGTTAACAACCAGGGCCCAGTTGTTCAAAACTTAACAAAGTTGTTAGCTAGTAGGACATTAAACTTTCTATCTTGAAATATGGCAAATACACTGACATTTTTGCAGCAAAAATACCAACATTTTTGAAAATACCTTAGCTACAACAATTAATGAGCTTGTCATTGATGAATTCATTAAGCTAATGATGCTTTGAACAACTGGGCCTAGAACAACAAATAAAGACAGAACAGAGGCATGAAGAAGAACAAGAATCACTATGAAATGGTCAAAAGTAAAACTGTTGTGGGAGGGAGCAGTTGTGAGAGCTTAAACCTGATTGTACAGAGACTCAACTTCTCCCTTATTTATTTGTTTGTGTTGAGGTTTTACAGCCCAGTCAACCCAACAGGGTCATGTCGAGTGCGGTCAGTTTACCTAACCACACGTTTACTGGGCAGGCTTAGTCCTCCAAGCAGTTAACCACCCTTAAACATTGATACTGTTCCACTTACATACAACTGTTCAGTCTCCTATGTTCTAAAAACTGAGCAGTTAAATCTTAGTTTCAAACAAGAAATGCACAAAGAATTGCTTGAGGAGATAACAATTTTGCAAAAGGAGAACATCAAATTGCCTCCTTTAGCAAAATTTATTACTACCATTTTTTTTCTTTAGAAAGGTTAAAATAATAAAGTTAGGTTTTAATATTATTTTTTTTTCTGTTCACTGTTTTTGAATATTTACAGTAAATGTTCTAAAATTTCAAACACTTTTTTTGGCTTAAAGTTTGCTTTTTATGCATTTGTCTCTTAAAATGATTAGTGGACTGGCAAACAGTGAAGACCTTGATCAGTCTGATCTGGGTCCAAACTGTTTGTATATGGCATTTTGTCAGAAACTTTGGTGTTCAAAATTTTAGGACATTTACTCATTGTAAATTTTATTCAAATCATATCCATCTTGAATGAAATGCTAAGTTCTACATTCAGGGATTTTTTTTTTTTTTTTTTAAATTACTTTCAGTTATCTGTTTGGTTTGCCTTGAGCAGTCTTATTATCAACAATTATCATGATCTTTTTAAACCATCAAGGGAAACAAGTCTGCCAAAAACATATTTAACTCACTTTCCTCTGGGAGTAAAGTTCTTTCTTTAATAAGTAGCCCCCATTTTTTAAATGATTCATGTACCAAGGAACTAAATTCTTGTATGCGAAAGTTGTCTTCTTTTGAAAATAAATGAAAAAAAAAACAACAAAACCTTCCCTCTTAAACAGCTGTCTTATTTTGTTTACAAGTAGTTACATTCAGAAGCAAATAGCTTACACAAAGTTAACATGTACAGGTTTCAATACAATATGACCTGGTGTGCTTTTCGCCATATTTTTCCAACATATAATTATGCATAAACAAGTTGTAGCACAAGCAAATTTGCCAATAGCAGTTTGTTATGAATAAAACTAATGCAACAAATAAGCTACTGAAGTATGAGATGAAATGTTTGGTGGTGAATAAACAATTTATTAGGAACAAATGCAAATCTTTATACAGTGAACCCTCATTACAACGACCGCATTTGTTCCAAAAGATATTGTCATTAAAATGAATTTGCTGTTGTAAAGAATTCTTAATGAGCAGAATGATATGCAACAAATGCCATGTTTTATTTTTATTTCTTCATAGAACATATGTTTTGGATATTTGTTAGAATTGCCTCGGTGAGGCAATTCTAACAAATATCCAAAACATATGTTGCTTGAGGTATTGAATAATAATGTTCCTGCATAATTTCTGATTAACTGCCATTTCTTGAGAGAGGGTTTCCGTACAAGTTAAACTGTCAGTATAACGAATTTTGTCGTTGTATCGAGTGTCAGTATAAAGAGGTTTGACTGTAGAAGCAATGCACTATATACTACTGTCCTTTCAACATCATTCAGAAAGACGTTTTTTGCTTGGCATTTTATGTTAAATGAAACTATTTTGTTCTGATTGACCATATCTTATCAGAAACCATTTGTCTTTTCTGTTTCTGTGTTTTGTTCTCAAATATTTACTCTAAACTTAAATTTATGGCCATAAATTGGTCTGATCTATGCCATTACTATAGTAAAGTGTTTTTTTTTTTGAATTTTTGTCTTAGAAAATATACTTTTTATTTTTCTTTGCTGAATTTGAATTTTTGAAGTTTTACAATAATATTGCAAAAATTTCAGAAAAACTGAACAAGCCGAACTTGTGGAAAATCTGCTTCCAAGTTACCTACCCTGCAGATTTCTGCATAATTTGCATTCATTTTTACTATGGGAAAAAGTGAAAATATTTGATTTTTTAAAAAACAATCACTATAATAAAACTTTTTGTGCATAGGTACTTAACCCTTATCCTGCTGAATAAATTAAGATGCCACACCCATTTCTAATTTTCAGCCAATCAGATTACTTGATCCAGGTTGTTGATATAAACTCACATACTTAATGGCAAACAGTGCAGATCCAGATCAGTTGGCTTCTTCAGAAGCCAACTGATCTGGATCTACACTGTTTGCAAAGACAGGACATATCCGGGTTCAGCAGGACAAGGGTTAAGACAAATGGTTTTGCATTAAATCATGACAAAAGTTTGCAAATTTACTTCTTCTGTATAAAGCGCCAAGCAAAAAATGACTTTCTGAAAGATGTCGAAAGCACAGTAGTATTTTCATACTATAAAAGGGGTTTTGTATCAAGCAATGCAACAAACAGACTTCACAGCTCAAGATAAGATGATTACCCAGAAAATTATTTTCCATATTTCTCCATGAAAACATATGTTATGAGTATGTGGTGAGGCACTTCTAATGAGTACCATAATATGTTTTGTCGAGAAATAAGAAAAAAGTTACAGTCGACTCTCGTTATCTCGAATTCCAAGGGACTCTCTGAACTACTTCGAGATATACGTACCTCAATATATCAGATTTGCAGAATTGTGGAAAAAATAATTCAAACAACCACATTTAACAAAATATATGTAATTGGACACTTGAAGTTAGAGATATGTTGAAAATATTGTGGAAAGGAGGAGAAATTTCTCCTTAGGAGCAATTTCTCCTCTTTTCCACAATATTTTTGTACCTGTTGTTAGATTTTCATGCTTAGGCAGGACCAGATTTTCACTTCGAGACAAGAGGTTTTTCGAGATAAGCGAGGTCAAGATAATGAGAGTCAACTGTATATGTTGCAAAAAAGTGCCTTAACTGGAGCCATGTCACTGATGTTATAAGCATGCCAACATTGGATAATTTCAACATGAGAAATACTTTTTATGATATGTAATATATAAGTTAATACCCCTTGGACATAAAATACAGAAATATTTCCCTTGAAATTGTCAAAGCTTATAAACAAACTAATGCTAGCACACACATTCATTTATCTGGTTTGCAACTCTCTCCGCAAATATTTCTAGTATTTTAAACTCAAGGCATATCAACCTCTATATACATAATAGATATTAACCCTTAAAGCGCCAAGAAAAACTGCATCTGAAAATGTCGTCTGTTTATGTCGTCTGCTGAATATACTTGCAAACTTCTCAAAGCTATTTTTTTGCATACCGGCAAACAGTGTGGACCCAGATCAGACTGCTCCTAAAGGAGCAGTCTGATCTGAGTCCACACTGTTTGCAGAAATGACTTTTAAAATCACAAGCAGAAGACAAAGCAGATGACAATTGTTGTGATTGGCGCTTTAAGGGTTAATGTAGAGTATGCATATACACACTCACTGTGAATAGAAAATACCATTTCCAGATTCTTAGCCCTTAAAGCGTTAAGAAAAATTGTACCAGACAAATGTCTTTTTTTTTTTTTTTTTTTCATTTTTCTCAGTGTAAATAAGGTGACATTTCATGTCAAGCTTTATTGTCTCCGAAAAAAAAAAAAAAAAAAAAAAAAAAAAAATTCAAAATGGTGTGTGCTGTAGTTGTGAACGGTGCTTTAAGGGTTAATAGAATTAAATAAGTTTATATAACTTATTGCTTACTCCCCAGTAAGCATTCTTTATAAATCTATAGTGAGCCGTTATCGGCCCGTCAGGGTAGCTGACGGGCTGATAACGGCCCGCTGTAGATTTATAAAGAATGCTAGCTGGGTCTAGACATATAATACTTCCCACAAATGTCCTATATATGTTACGGAAAGGCACATTTTGGTATTTTTTCAGGTACCTTTTCATTTGATACAGATGAGGTATTTCTCATGATGTGGTAAAACAACAGCTTTCTGTTGCAGTGATGACTGTTTAAAACATACAATTAAGATGCAAACATTTGCTAAATACAAATATTACTGCAAACAATCAGTAAGTTCCTACTGACCTTTCGCCAACTCTAATAATCAACAAAACAAATTTTCGCAAAATTATAATATGAGTACTCGCAGAAGGATGTAAAAATTACGACTGTATCCAGACTTTTTAATTTCATGATCAGATGACTCATTAAGGAGGAATGTTTGGTGACAATTCTGTGATAATTTTTCTAATTTCTCCATAAAAACATATGTTGTGGGTACTTATTAGAAGAGGAATTTTTTTCTTATTTCTCCATTAAACTATGTGTTGTGGGTATTCATTAGAAGCGCCTTGCTGAGATGCTTCTAATGAGTACCCATAACATATGTTTATATGGAGAACAGAAGATAATTATCCTAGAATTATCACCAAGTACACTGCCTTAGCATGTCCGCTTCATGTATCCTAATAAGGATTTTTTTTTATTTCTTGACCAGAGGATTTGTTGAGGAGTATTTGGTGATAATTCTGGGATAAATTTATTATTTCTCCACAAAAACATATGCTGTGGGTACTCATTAGAAGCACCTTGCCAAGATGCTTTCAATGAGTACCCATAACACATGCTTTTTATAAACAACTGGAGAAAATTCTCCTATATAGCCCTTAAAGCGCCACGAAAATCTGCATCTGAAAATGTCGTCTGCTTATGTCGTCTGCTGCATCTTCTTGCAAACTTTTCAAACTTACATTTTGCATATAGGCAAACAGTGTGGACCCAGATCAGACTGCTCCTAAAGGAGCAGTCTGATCTGGGTCCACACTGTTTGCAATAATGACTTTTAAAATAACAGGCAGAAGACAAAGTAGACGACAATTGTTGTGATTGGCGCTTTAAGGGTTCTAGAATTATCACCAAATACACCTTCTTAAGTCCTCTGCAAGTATACTGATCAGGACTTCTTTTATTTCTTGATCAGACACATGTTAAGGAGGAGTATCTGATGATGATTCTGGGATAGTTTTTTCTCATTACGAAAACACGCCTATTCAAATATATAGAAAATTTAACCTCCAAAAACTGAAAATTTTCATATAAAAAAATCTGATATTTTTCATATTTCTGCTCAAAACATAGATTGTGGGTACTCGTTAGAACCGCCTCATCGAGGCGGTTCTAACGAGTACCCACAATCTATGCTTTTGAGCAGAAATAAAAAAAATAGTGTATACCCCTGTAAACCCCAGTTTCACTATATAAAAGTGGGGTTTAAGGGGGTCAAAATTATATAGGCATGTTTTCGTGATGTTATTTCTCCAGAAAAACATATGTTGTGGGTACTCATTAGAAACACCTTGCCAAGATGCTTCGAATGAGTACCAGTAACACATGCTTTTAAGGAGAACTGGAGAAAATTATCCCAGACTTATCACTTAATACTCTCCTTAACATGTCCTCTTCTTAATGAAAAAAAAAATTATTGCAGCTCATGAGAACTGGTAATAGCTCTACATATCATATTCTACCTAATTACCACACTGTGCAATTATGATTTTCAAAATTACTGGAAAACTTGTAGTAAAATATCCACCTAATAAGGACTATAAAGTAAGATAAGATGACTTCATGAGATGATTATTTAATAATACTTATGCAATATTTTTTCTGATTTTCTTTTTAACAGCATATGTTGGTACTCATTTGAATTGCCTTGACTTGTCCAGGCAATTCAAATGAGTACCAACAACATATGATTTTATAAAAAAAGCAGATAAACGTACACAAGCTGTAATCTGAAGACTTCAAAATTGCTTGACTGTGCACACTTATAAGGGCATGTGCGGTAATTAGTTGGAATATGGTAAATATTCTTCTTATTTCTCACAAAAACATGCAAGCAGAGCCCTAAGAAAATGTTTCTTTGGGACATATATAAGCTCATCCAATTAAATTGTTGTCCAATACAGGCCTACATTTTCAACAGTATATTATGATGCTGAAAGATGACAGTGAAGGTCCAGATCAGACTGCAAGGATGTGCAAGCTGACTGGGACCTTTGCTGTCTGCAAATGCCCCGGTGACCTTTTCTCATATGTTGTGGGTACACACTGCCTTACTATATTCTCAAGAATACCACAGTGTAGTCAAGGAGAAATAAGAAAAATACTGACACATTTTGGTTAAAATAGCATTGATTTACAGCTATTACTATTCCTATTGCTATGACTATACTCATTGACATTGAGGCTACATATGTATTCCAATAAAATGCTACAATACATGGGTCAAAACCATGTTTAAATGTGCATTCATGACATATGTAGACAGCTAAAGGCAGGTTAACAGACTAAATAAAGTTAAGCAGCACTTTCTATACATCTAGATTTAAAAAAAACAACTATTTTTCTATTATTAAAATGGTCAGAGCAAATTGTTTCCTTTAACCCTTCTCTTGCTGAATACGACATGCCCTGTCTAGCAAACAGAGTAGATCCAGATCAGTTGGCTTCTGAAGAAGCCAACTGATCTGGATCTGCACTGTTTGTCATTAAATATGTGAATTTCTATCAAAAACCCCAATCAAGTAATCTGACTGGCTGGAAATTAGAAGTGGGTGCGGCATCTTAATTTATTCAGCATGACATGGATTAAGAGTAGTCCCCATGTTTTGAATTTTCTTATACCAAGGAGACAGCTTCCTGTCTGCAATAATTGCAGACAGGAAGCTGCCTCCTTGGAATTGGAAACTTAAAAAAATGGGGACTACTCTTTATTGTTTTCATCATTTGCAAATTGTTAAAATTTCATTTTTGATCCAGTTCAAGAACAAGAGACTAACTGAAATTTTACAGGCCGTCAGATGCCACATTTTATGATCGTATAAATCTCATATAGCAATTTATTAAACTTTTCTTGGATAAAAAGTATCCATTTTTAAGGAATATGGAGCCTTTAAGTCACATCAAGATGATGAAGGAGTGAGAATGAAAGGCTCTGTGCAATGAAGCACTGTAAAGTCGTGAGTTTAACTCTTTCCCAGCTAGTGGTAACTTTTGTCATCTGCTGATAACCTTTGCAAACAGCTTAGACCCAGATCAAGAACTTTGGGCCTGATCTGGATCAAAACTGTTTGACACTCTGATGGTGTTCCGGAAAGCTTGTTTTGAAATAGTTAATTTTAAAAAAGGTAATTAGGTCGAATACGGCATTTTAAATGCCTGTATTTCTTTGTATATTTTCAAAGCTGGATGACACCAGTAACTTCTGAGCATAAAAAAATAGTTCTGTCCTTGTATCTCATATGCTAGGATCACATAAGGAACAATATACATGTTTACATAAAAATATTGGAACCAACAAGCCTGAGCAATATCAGACTGCAGATAAATGGCATCTGATTCAGGTCTACGCTGTTTGCCATTCATCAAGCAGTTTTTAGGCAAGTCAACAGGTAGTAAAATGAACCTATTCAAATTTCAGGACAATTATGGTAAGCTGTTTAGGTGTCCCAGTATTTCAGTTCCTAGGTAAACACAGTGTACTTTTAATGTCGTCAAAAAAATTCCATCTGAAAAATTCCAAATAAAATGACAGTACAGCAACATACATATAGTACAGGTTACATACCTTTTGTAAGTCCTGCCCCAATGGAAGTGGTGAACCCCTTTACTTGAGCAATCTCCTTCTGAGCAAACTCCCAGGTAATCTCTGCCAGGAGGTCTTCTGATCCCTCCTTGTTTAGGGGGTTCATAAACACATACAAATGGTTGGATCCTGAGAAAAAAGTAATTTCATAGGACAGTCAATGCTTTCATTCTGATATTTTTTTAAACTTTTAGTGCATGAAATGCTAGCAGAAATTAACCCATTGAAAACTGAAGATCCCTAAATGGGTAACTGGCAAACAGTGCAGACCCAGATCAGACAATGCAGAACATCTAACCCTAACACAGCATCTGATTAAGGTCTCCATTGTTTGCAAATACTTCAACCTTTTTTTTTTTTATGACTATCTACATCATATAGCCTGACATACCTAAAATCAAAAATGGACTCTCCCAATATATAATGTGGGAGAGTTTATTCAGTTTTAATAGATTAAGGGGATAATACTCTTTCAGGTGAGGCAACAAAACTGTTTTGCCTCCCTTTGTTAACCCATAAAAGACTGAATAAACTCTCCCACACTATATAATGGAAGAGTCCATTTTTGATTTTAAGTATGTCAGGCTGTATGATGTAGATATTCCTAAAGAAAAATGGTTGAACTATTTGCAAATTGTGGAGACCCGGATCAGATGCCACATCCTGCAGTCTGATTTGGGTCTGCACTCTGCACTATTTGCCAGTTACCAGTTTAGGGGTCTCCAGTCTTCAATGATTAAAACTGTTTTGCCTCCCTTCAGAAAATACAGACAATAACAAAAGTTGTCTCCCTTGTAGAAAATGGCAGAAAATCTACTAGATGTATCCAGTCCCTTTCTCTTCTTCTTCTTTCTTTCTTTTTTCTTTCTTTCTTTCTTTTTTTTTTTTTTTTTTTTGAGAACAAAAGGCTTTGCATTTCATTCAAACTGTCCCCCAAACAAGTTAAATGAGCTTAGTTGCATTAGGATTTGACAGAAACACCCATTCTTATCAATAATCATCATTTTTAGCATGCTAAATTTAGATATCAGCAAACTGTATTTCAAAACATTTTTTTATTTTTTTTAAATGTGAGCTGAGAGGTCTAATGGTTAGTCCTGTCAATTTACAAGCAGAAGGTCCTGGATCTGAGTCCTGCTCTGGTTGGAAAACCTTTCAGACCATTAGTACACCTAGCTCATGACAGACAGTGGTGCCAAGTCTGCATGGATGGTCCATGAAAGCAAGGGTGTACCAATGTATGTACATGACACATTTGCCGCTCATAGCCTATATGTGCCTCGAGTGTCTGGTAGTGTTAAAAATCTGTACAACAACAAAAACGTTTTTTCAAAAAAAGAAATGAAAGCTAAAATTAAATTCAGTGCTCATCCTTTTTTATTGCAATTAAAATTGACTACCAAAGTACCTATAGTCTGATTCAGAATTATTACTGAAATAAAATATTGGTGATGTAACTATTAAAATTTAAAAAAATAATTGTCTTCCATTCATTCAACACATGAACAGGTAATAAAATATGCTTGTTCAATTTCTAGGATAAGTATCATGAGGAGTTAAGGTGTCCAAATATTTAAGGTAATTAAGATAATATAGGACCAATAACTTTTTTCTTACCAAATAGCAATCTGTCTTTGTGTGTCAGCCTCTTTCTGACTGTCAGTGGTACCCCGTTCACCTTTATCTTGGAGTTGGGTCCCGGTTCAATTTCCGCATTGCCAGACTTGCAGGTCAGTATTGCATGTTGCTTCTGAATACTGAAAAAAGACAAATCATACCTTTAGACAAACAGACTACAGTGAACCCTAGTTACAACAACAGCATTTGTTCCCAAAGATGAAAATTGTCATTAAAATGAATTTGCTGTTGTAAAGATTCCTTAATAGACAGACAGATATGTAAGAAAGACCTTGTTTTATTCTTATTTCCTCATAGAACATATGTTTTGGATATTTGTTAGAATCACCTCAGTGAGGTGATTCTAACAAATATCCAAAACATATTTGCTTCAAGTTTTAATGCAATGGTCTTGCATAATTTCTCATCAACTATCACCTCTTGAGCAAAGGTTTCGTGACATTCAAATTGTCATTATAACAAATTTTGTCGTTGTATCAAGTGTCGGTATAAAGAGGCTTGACTGTATGTATTTATTTTCATAATTTATTGATAAAAAATTACATTATGGCTACCATATTTACCCTAAATATTCTGACATCTTAACTCCTTAACCCTTGCCTTGCTGAATAAATTAAGATGCCATGCCCACTTCTAATTTCCAACCAATCAGATTACTTGATCCAGGTTTTTGATAGAAATTCACATATTTAATGATAAACAGTGCAGAGCCAGATCAGTTGGATTCTGAAGAAGCCAACTGATCTGGATCTACACTGTTTGCTAAGACAGGGCATGTCGTGTTCAGCAAGAGAAGGGTTAACACACTTGTCATAAAATTTCACCAAGTCCATTTTACAACCTTCTGATGTGTCTACAGACTGCTGGATGAGTGCCAAACAGTGTAGACCTTGATCAGATGCTGCATCTTGTGGCCCACAGCATTTGTTCAGGCTTGACTGTCAGAATACTAAGTCTTAGGATGAACATGGTATACATGAGAACTGCATCAGTGAGACAATTAAAACAAGAATATCTTATTAGATGGTCCCCGCAATGTAACCACTGTTCTTGTTCTTTGTACATTAATTCAACAAATAATGTGTGACAAAAATGACTTTACCATGCATGTTTTTTTTTACCAAAAAATATTTTCAGCATCAAACTTCTTTATCCATATGTTCAACATGTCTATAATGTGTATACAAAGCATAAAAGTGCTTCATAAAATACTGTGTGACAAGTTGATTTCACTGTACATGTACTATCTGAGGGCATACCAAATCTAAAAAGAACTGCACAAAAGTGGCTAAGTTCACAAAGCTGTATTTTTGTCAGAAGTCATTTTTTCTTCAGATTCTACTTGATGCCCTTTTCACATTTTCAAATGAAGTTTTGTGAGGTTTTTCAAGTCATCTACACTCATCACATAGTGTGATAGTTTCCTAAAGAAAAAATATTTCCTTACTCTACAAGGAAATATTTCATCCAAGGAATTATGAATTATATTTCTCATGGAAATTATCAAAATTACCTTCAGATATATATAATTTTTTCTTCTGTGAATTATATTCAAATAACGCATGGTGTTGGAGGGCACATTGCTAAGTATTAATTCACGATGGTGAAGTGGGAGTGAATTAATATCAGCATCTGCCCCACAAAACCATGCGTTATTCGACAATAATTCACAGCAGAGAAAAATTATTTTGATTCTAACATGATACATAAAGGAAAATCGACATCATTGCAATGTTTTCCAAAGAACTATTTTGCAGCAGACGTCAACAGAAGTAAATGTTTACATGTGTAGTCATCAAACACGCCCTTTTGCATGCACTATGTTGATGATTTGAATTATTGTAGTTTGATCACAGTAATGTTTCCATAAGGCGCTATGGGAAAATATTAATATCATGTTGGAATTAGTGGATACTGTCATGTCATAAAAATGATATGACTACACATTACATAACATTTGGTTACTGGCATGTAACGTCAGGACAACGACATGACAATGTTGTGTTTTTTTGTTGAAAAACAAATGGTTCAACTTCTATGGCTATAAAATACAGTTTTAAAGTCATACAATAAACAGAATCTTACATTCGTGTTCATTTCATATGAAATTTATGAAACTCACCAAAGGCTTGTTCTATAAATTTCATATGAAATGAACACTCAAGATCCTCTATATGTGCCCCTGCCTAGACACGTTTTCCTGAGTAATTTGTACCAAGGCCTGATGTAAGTGAAAATACTATATCAGAACCATTTGCTCCCCTATTTTGGAACAGACCTGCTGCGCATGAAAGCAAACACGAAGCCACAAAAGTTGGCCTTGTAAAACATGGCAGAAAATCTACCAAATGTACTGATTCCCCTTTACAAATAGACATACCTGAGCCCACTAAGGCATATGTCTGGTACAGGTGTAGCATCTTTTCTTCCTATAGTGCTCTCCCCTGGCTTCAAGAAGTGACATATGACCCCTGATAACATTGGATCTTCATTCAAGTTTATGAGATGGATTTCCTTCTGTTTCCGTTTGGAATCATGATGACCTCCCTCAGATAGTTCTTCTGCTTCTTGTCGAGCAGCAGCTAACTGAAGAAAAGACATAATTTACATACAGTAAAACTTCATTTGCACGAACACAGATGGCTTGTTTACCATGGCTGATTCAAACTTGTTTTTGAGTCCCTAGGAAATTCTTCCAATAGCTCAAGAAAACGAATACACTACAACCTTTTTATAACACGGTTTGTTATAACAATTTTGGATATAACACGGTTCAAAGATGGATCCTAAAAATGTATAGATTATATTGAAAAATGACCATAAATGGTCATCCCAAAAATTAATAGATTATATTGAAAAATGACCATAAATGGTCATTTTTCAATATGATCTATACATTTTTGTTTGGATATAACATGGTTGTTTAACTAACATGGTCTATGCTATGCCCAACAATAGTGTTATAAAGAGGTTGTGGTGTATGTAGGGAGAATGGCCTTAGAAAATATATCATGATCAGTCTCCATGAGAGAATATTGCCATACCTGGCAGGGATCCCACCGAATGAGCAAGCAAGGCTGACAAGCAGTCTGGTCAGAATGTTTACTGGGTGCAGTTTGGATAGCCAAGGATGCAGAGTCTCTTCATGCTGACAATGGATACTCTGATCAGACTGCATGGGTGTACAGGCTGATTTGGGTGCACATCATCATCATAATCATAATCAGATTTTTGATTAACCTGCAGGTACAGGGGCAACATCCACATCAGTGGGCCCCCTTCCAGATAGCTGGCTTGCTGCACGCATGGCAGATCTCACACCAGATCTCCAGATACGTCTATCATGAGGGTTGATAGCCGAGAGCTTCCACTCTCTGCAATCCCTCTCTGTCAGCTGCTTCCATGTCATTTTGGGCCTCCCAGGCCCACGCTTTCCATCAACCTGTATGTCAAAGGCTGTCTTGATTGCACCACTGGAGCGTTCCACATGTCCATACCATCGAAGTCTTCCCTCCTTCAGAATGAGGTCCAGATCCTCAATGCCAAGCCACACAAGTAGATCATTGGACCTGGTGGTGACAATGTCTTGTGGCCTGACATTGCAGATCTGTCTGATCATTGCCCTGTCATTTTGCTGCAGACGCTGGAGGTTCAGCTTTGTCAATGGCCAAGTCTCGCTGGCATGGAGCATTGCGCTCCGCACACAAGAGCTGTACACATGGCCACGTGTTTTGAAAGAGAGATGGCGTGAAGAGAGGACTGGTAGCAGATCCTTGAACTTCTTCCAGGCGGTTTTCACACGTGTTGTGGTTGAAAGTTCACAGCCACCTGCTGCTGAGAGCATGTCTCCTAGGTAGCAAAAGGAAGCTACCACCTCAAGCTTGTCAGGTCCGACCTGGACTTTCTTCTGTGGTCTGCCATCCAAGGGGCGTGCAGTTCCCTGGCACTGTGTACATCTATAGTCAGAGTCCTTTTTCAAGTGCTTGAGCCCACTGCATTTCTTGTGCACCCAGTGCTTGCAGCCATTGCAGAAGATGCTGTTGCTGCCCATTCCAGTGCGACAGACAGCGCATGGAAACTTGCCTGAACTCTGCAGGAGGTCCAGTCCCGTACCACAGATCATGATCTTTGTCTTTCCTGCATTTACTCTCAGTCCTTTCTTCTCCATTGCTTCTTTCCAAGTCAAAAGCCTCCTGACACATTCCTCAAGTGATTCAGCGATGATAACAAGGTCATCGGCATAGAGGTCCTCCCAGGGGACCCCAGAGCAGAACTCTCGTGATAAGGCTTCAAGCACAATGATGAAGAGCAGTGGGCTGAGTACTGATCCTTGGTGAACACCAACCTTCACTTCAAACTCTTCATTGTACCCCTCACCAACACGGACACAGCTCCGTGCATTTGCATACATCCCCTGCACCAGTCGCACAATCCACTCCTCCACACCAAGTTTTCTCAGCGCCCACCAGATGACCTTCCGAGGCTCTCGATCAAACGCCTTCTCCAGGTCTACGAAAGCCATGTAGAGTCTCTTATTGGCAGCTAGATACTTCTCTTGCAGCTGCCTGACAACAAAGATTGCGTCTGTAGTGCCTCTGCCTGGGACGAAGCCAAACTGGGAAATGTCGATTGACACCAACTGTCTGATGAGGCCATCCACAATCCTCTCCAGGATTTTCATAACCTGCTCTGTCAGCTTGAGACCGCGGTAGTTGCCCCTTTCCAATGCATCCCCTTTTCCCTTGTAGAGGCAGACAATGAAACTCTGCTCCCAGTCAGAGGGTACCTTGCCATCACGAATGATTGCAACTGCGAGGTCACGGATCATGGAGGCGCGCATGTCACCGGCCACTCTTATCATCTCCACCACTATGCCTGATGGGCCCGGTGCTTTGCCTGCCTTCATCTGCAAGATAGCCTTCTTAACCATATCAATGGTGGTTGGAAAATACATTTTCACATGTCAGAAAATACATTTTCTCACTTTGCAGCTCAAATATTTGGCCATATTTCCATGAAAAAATATGAAGAATGCCATTTGTATGACATTTGCTCATTTAGCCTATAGCATGCTTAAAGGCAAAAGGAACTACTTGTTTCCCACATTTTTTTTATGAGAAAAACAACTTTTGTAACTTCCTGCATGGCTACATGCCACTTCAATCCTCTGCTGAAAAGGTTTCTCTTAGCCCATTGTATACTGAATAGACTCTCTCACACTATATATTGGAAGAGTCCACTTTCAACTTTTGGTACGTCCGGCTATGAGATTTACATATTCTTAGAGAAAAATGGCTAAACTATTTGCAAACAGTGGAGACCCTGATCAGATGACTACAGTGGGTTAAAGAAAAGAATTTGCTCCATGTGGATGAAAATGTGTCTAATCTTAAACAAAAACCTTTGCTCCAAAGGGGATGAAAATTGGTCTACTCTAAAAGGAAAGAATTTGCTCACAAAGGGGATGAAAATGGGTTTAATCTAAAAGGAAACCATTTTGCTCCCAAGGGAATGAAAAGGGGTCTAGTCTAAAAGAAAAGAATTTGCTACCCTTGGCAAAAATTCTTTCTTTTTAGACTAGACCCCTTTTCAAATGGAGCAAACTAATTTTGACAGTAACTGCCCCTGAAGGTGTATTAATCCCATTAAATATAGGCCGCACTATGGGAAAACATGTCTTGGGGCATATGCGGGCTGCGAAGGCCCAGATTAGTCTGTACTACCATGCAGTCTGATCAGGGCCTTCACTGTCCGCTAACAGAATCATTGGATACTACAGCATGCATCTATGGAGAGCAAAGACCTGATACTTTGTGCATGCCCAGGATGATCTGAATCTGAACTTTGAACTTACTTTCTGATCCCAGTTTGTAGAATCTTCTTCCTCTGCTAACATCTGTTGATTGGCTAGCAACTGGGATCTTATTTCTTCCTCCATTTGTTTTCTCATTCTCTCTATCTCTGCAATAAAGTATACATCAAATCAAAAGGCTGCTACAGAATTACATGCAATGCTCAAAGTAAAAAAGAAAAGGTAGAAGAAAAGTCCAGGGAGTGCCACAATCATAAGCCGCAGCCCTTCCCAGACACCAAGAGGAAGAGAAAACAGACAAAACCAAACAAGCGCAATTCAAAAAAACATATGAAAAGCACTAAGACAAGCTCTCTCTTCCCCAAGCGAGGTAATCACAATGCTAAAAGGACTGAAAAACACAAGAACAAAATAGCAAGACTTAAAACAAATCGCCTTGTAGAATAAACAAAAAAAGCAACAAAGAGTAAGACTAACACCGGGACCACTGCCTTAGAACGGTCAGTAGAATAAACCACCAGGGCGTTTAAAGCACTTTTACAGCTGGCCAACCACCCTGGGTCCCAATGCTACTCTTAATACAGAAATACATAAAAATTTGGTTCACATAAAGGCTAAGTTATTCAGAACATAAAGTATTTATTCTTATAAATGCCTTCTGGATAATAAACTTCATGAAGTTCTGAAATTATTTTGAAATCAACCTGCTGGCTTGAGAGGAGGTGTCACGTAAAGGTTTTTTCTATTTTTAGCTCTGGCTGCCATCTTATTCATTGGAGTGGAACCATTTTAGCAATTTTGGTATAGGGCTATAACAGAAACATTTATGTGAAATTATTTTGAAATTGGCTTAGTGGTCTAGGAGAAGATCTCAATTGAAGAAATTGTTGACAACGGACAAACGATGGACACACACTGATCACAATAGCTCACCTTAAGCAAGTACCTTGTGCTGAGGTGAGCTAAAAACAATAAAAAAAAAAAAAACACTTTATCTGGAGCAATATAAAATATGTGACATTCTGATGCTACCCAATTTTGTTTCTTCCAGTTAATGTACCACAATAAAACTAAGTATTGGGACAGATAGGTCTTTGCAAACAGTGTAGACTCAGATCACATGTCATAGGATGTGGCATCTGATCAGGGTCTACACTATTTGCCATACATACAGCAATATTTCAGACATATCACCAGGTAGTAGTATGGACTATTTCAAATTTTAAGTATGGTAAGTATATAAGGTGTCTAATTACTTAGGGTAAATGCTTCCACATGCTGTCAGTAACAACAAAATCCTGGGAGAAAGTGCAAGAGCAAGTCTTAGAGATAGTACATAATAGTTATTTCCATTTCAGTTGTTTTCATTTCTGTGAGTGTTTATTGTTTTCAAAGGTAATTACTTTTAATATCTATTTATGTCCCATATGACAGTCACAGTGTCAAAAAAGTTCTTCAAAAGAAATGAAAGAATGGAATACAAACACCTGTTTTCCAGAATGATTCCCTATATGGAACTGCTGCCTTGCATGTGACATCATGCAAGAACAAATGATATATAACACATGGAATTATTTTGATAATGGTATTTTGTTGAACTTATATTCTTCTTATCACGTAGCTGAGTACAGATTCAACTTACCTTCTTTGGACATTCCTTCTTGTTGTAGTATCATTCCACCTCCTTCTATTGCCTTCTTCAGTCTTTCATTCTCCTCCTAAAATAACAATAGGATATTTATCTATATACATAGATAAAAGTGCACTTAGAAACAAATCTGTTTAATCAAGCAGTGTACTTATAGAAAATTACCAGTCTTTAAGGTGAATATATATATTTGGCTGATTTTCTGCAATTTTTGACAAGAGAGACAACTTTTGAGACTTCCTGTTTGCTTTCATGTATACCAATATTCTTCTGCTAATGGGTCTTCTGTAAAATGAAAGAATTTGCTCCCTTTGGGAGCAAATTCTTACCTTTTATAGTAGACCCTTATGCAGGAGGGAGCAAAAATGATATTGACAGAGTTTTCTCCCTTGAAAAAGTGTATCAATTCCTCTTAATTCTCTTTCCACATAGTACATGTATATCATTCACTTTTTAACTCTTATTAAAGTATAATTTCAGAAAAGATAAAAAGTGAAAGTTCTCAGTAAACGTCAAGCTATGTTTTTTTTGTTTTTTTTTTTCAAGTATAATACTGAACTTGTGCTTTACTAGTAGATTTCAAATGCATGTTTTCTTGCCCTTGGCTTGTGTATCCTGATAAACCTTATATCACTAAAATCCATGATATGGTTATGGGTGACAGACAAGGTACAGAGAGATACATAGCTAGTGCTGTTGGGATTTCTCAGGAAAGAGTTAATTCCATTCTTATGGAAGATCTGGATATGAGAAAACTCTCAGCCTGTTAGGTACCCAGACTTCTGACAGCTGAGCAGAAGCAAACAAGACAGAATATGTCACATGCTAATATGAACTTTTTTGGAACTGATCCTGACAAGTTTCTGTTGAGATTTGTGACTATGGATGAAACATGGGTCCATCATTTCACCCCAGAATCTAAACAACAGTCTAAACAATGGAAACACCCTGGCTCACCCCACCAAAGAAAGCAAAGACTGTTTCATCAGCTGGGAAGGTTATGGCCTCATTTGTTTTGGACACTAATAGTGTTCTAATGTTAGATTATCTCCAAAAGGAGCAGACACTATTGTCTATGGAATCAGGAGTTTTACCTTCAGTTCTCTGAGCAGTTTATCAATAGGGTTTTCATTTATCACAGCTTTGTTTTGGATCTTCTTTGCTCTGTCTGCATATCTCAGTGTACTCAGGGTCTCATCGTAGTTGATATCAGCAGGAGAGAGGGCAGCTATCATTATAGTCTTACTGAAATTTACAACAGATATCAAGAAATTTTCATAGATATTTTGGCCCCGTGGTTATAAAACTTTTTTCCTCCCCAACTCAGCTGAGCATGAAATTTGTCCTGCTAATAAACCTCAAATTACTAACAATTACAAATTCTTTCTTGCTACAATATACACACAATATACATTTTCATGCATTTATTCAGGCTATATACAATCATTTTGTTCGCTCAACATACCATTATTTTATTGAAGATCAAAAATGCATCCCTAAATTATCCCCATTGGCCTCGTGACCCGATTGATTAACCCTCCATAGCTCATAACTACCCATGTCCATGTCCTCAGTAGCTGGGAGCTACCCAAATTTCATTGGTCCTAAAATTGTTTGAGCCACTGAAATTCAATTGTAAGATTTTGATTATTTATCTCTATTTCAGACTGTGTAAAGTTGTACTTGAAACATGTTCAAACTGTGCAGTCTCAGCTCATACTGCACATCCACATACATGTGTAATTTCAAGAATGCCTTTACTTGCCATTTACACATTCCCCACAGTATCCAATGATTCTGTAAGTGGATTATGAAGGACCCTGATCAGACTTTTTTCTACTGACCATTCCAAGACAGTTCCTCTGTTGCAGTTCTTCTTTGTTTGAGCATCAATGGTTTATATGTGGCATTTGCTTAGTCAATGATTGTTCCTCATCGCTCCTTCTTTTGCAGGCAGTGCTTCATGATTGTGGCATTTACTGGGTATATTCGCTTATATTTTTTCAGATGTGCCGATTGATCTGGGCCCAACTGTTCAAAACTAACAATGTCGTTAGTTAATGTATCGTTAAAACTTTGATCGTTAAATATGGCATATAGGCTAATATTTTTGCTGAAAAAATGTGAGTAGCTTTTGCATTTGCAAAAGCTCACATTTTTTCAGCAAAAGTACCTGTGAATTAGATATTCTACTTACTAGAACAGTTAACATTTTGACCACTAACGAGCTTGTTAAGCTAACAATGCTTTGAACAACCAGGCCCTGGCCTTTCACTGTTAGCACTGACTGGAAGATACATTCATGTTTCATGCATATGCTAGTCTTGAAGCATCCCACATGCCAATATAAATCATATGAATGAATGAGATCTTTCAGCATTTACCTGTTACCACCAAGAGCATTCTGTAAGAGTTTAGTGAGGACAGAGTCTCTGTAAGGCACCATAATCTTCTTCTTAGTACCCATAGATAAATCAGCTAGTGCCTGAAATATATACCAAAATTACACAAAATATTCTAATAGCTTAAGGAGACTGGATGCACTTCATAGATGTTCTGCTATTTTTTACAAGGGAGACAATCTTTGTGACTTCCTGTATGCATTCCTGCTAAACATGACCATTCTTGAAAGAGGTCTACTCTAAAGGAAAATAACTTGCTCCAAAGGGGAGATAATTTCTTCCTTTTCAAGTAGACTCTTTTGTAGAAGGGAGCATAAACAATTTTGACAATGTTGTTGGTATTTTTCTATCATTTATAGATTGAACACAGTTATAATTAGCATTATGTTGGGAATAAATTTTGTTGAAGACATAAATAAATGAATTATATGCACAATTCATGTCTGCATCAGTCAAATTGTTTCCAGTATCGATTGTCATTTACCTTGTTAATTGACTTTGACTATGCTAGTCTTGCAAAGGTCTCAACCATGTAATTACCCCTTGTCCTGCTGAACCCGGATATACCTTGTCTTTGCAAATAGTGTAGATCCAGATCAGATGGCTTCTGAAGAAGCCAACTGATCTTGATCTGCACTGTTTGTCATTAAGTATGTGAGTTTATATCAAGAACCTGGATCAAGTAATCTGATTGGCTGAGAATTAGAAGTGGGCATGGCATCTTAATTTATTCAGCAGGACGCCTTTTGTTTACACATGTTTTTATTTCAAATTCATACCATAATACATTGTCATATATTTTAATATCAGGATAAGAAGAGAAGCCTAAGCTTATTTAGTTCTTCTCCTGTTGGTCTTTGGCCCAGTTCATTTCAAAGGTGCCTTAGTAGGAGAATGTGTCAAAAATCTGACTGCATTGATATAAAAGCCGGCCTCGTTGGCTCAGTTGGATGCACATCCAACTGGTGATCAGGAGGTTGCGGGTTTACCCCCCCCGCCGGTTGGCAGCATTCTTTTGAGAAATTTTGATTGTGAAATATTTTCTACAGTTATTCTCTTCCTTCCCCTGATTCATGAAGGGCAGTTGTCAGTTTCTGGCAAAAGAATGTGCACAATACTGGTTAACCCTTAGAGGACTAAGCCTGCCCAGTAAAAGTGTTGTAAGGTAAACTGACTGCACTCAACACGACCCCATTGGGTTGACTGGGCTGTACAACCCCAACACAAACAAATTGATATAAAAGCTTCACTTGTAATACTGCAGTTCTAAATGATCAAGTTTAGTTTATGTCTCAGGCTGTTTGCTGACAAAGCTAATCAAATTAGTTGAAATGTGTAACACAGAATAGTTTGGTACATTGTGCCCACCTAAAAAGTGTATTAAAACCCTTGTCTTGCTGAAAAAATTTAGAAGTCATACCCACCTTTAATTTTCAGCCAATTAGATTACTTGATCAAGGTCATTGATATAAATTCACATGTTTAATGCAAACAGTGCAGATCCAGATCAGTTGGCTTCTTCAGAAGCCAACTGATCTGGATCTACACTGTTGGCAAAGGCAGAGTATATCCGGGTTCAGCAGGACAAGGGTTTAAAAAGTCACAATGTCAGAAAATTTACTTTCAGACACATGTGCACAGCAAAGATTAGATCAGCTTGTGCATTTGTGCAGCAGCCTACTGAATAGTCAAGGATGCAAAGTTTCTCCATGCTGACAACAAAGACTCTGATCAGACTGCATCAAAGTTACGTGGCGGAGTTGTGATTTGAACAAGTGTTCCCTGGTTCTGTAGTCAGATGTGTTAGCAACTGCACTATGAAGCCCAGCTCAGTATCAATATCCAAACATCAGCAGTTCCAGGGTGTGATATATGACTAAGTTTTATGCTTAGCCCTTAGGGTAACCATTTCAGCAGAAACATTTTAAAATATTTCTTATTTTTCTCAGAAAACAGGTTTTGACATTTCATGCAAATTGTTGTAGACAATTTACATGAAATGTCAAAACCTTTTTTTCTGATAAAACTGAGAAAAATATCATCAACTGTTCATTTGTTGATTTAGCTCAGATAGTGAAGGTCAAACTTACAGATATAACATTTCCAAGCGCAGACAATGATTTGTTGATATTAGCACCTTCTTTCAGTCTGTCCCCTGTAGCCCCTGTACTATCAGCTCTCTCAGATCCTGTAATAAAAAATAAAAGAGATTAAGTTTCAACCGCTTGGTGATAAGAGGACTAGATACATGTGGTAGTTTATCTGCCCCTTTTTACAAGGGAGACAACATTTGTGACCTCCTTTTCACTTTCCTGGAAACCAGTCCTCTTCAGAAAAGATGTCCTACAAAGGGAAGAATTTGCTCTCAAATGGACTTTACTCTTTCCATTTAGAGTAGATCCTTCTTCTGAAGGGAAGAAAAATAATTTTGACAGAGTCACTTCCCCTGAAAGTGTATTTATTCCCCATAAATAGAAGCATTTTAAATATCTTTATATCATTTTTCACAAAAAAATAAGTCTTGACATTTCAAGACATATTTTCTGCAAAAATAATGAAATGTGTCTCTCATTTGTCACTTTCTGATTTTGTTAGGGATAGCTTAAGGCTAAGTCTTTCAACGCCAAACGAAATATATGAGCCTCTTCAGATAAAAATTGACCTTATGACACTGACATATGTGACCAGTGACCAGCATACTCCAATCAGCTGTGTCTCCACAAGGGAAATGAATTCTCTTCTGCTGGAGTGATCTCGCTTTGAAATGGAAAATGATTACCTGAGGTGTATTCATTCTCATTACAACACTTAGCAATCTGGGTATAATTTTCAGCAGACGACATTATGAATTTTTTTTTTTTCTTATTTTTCCCAGAAAACAGGATTTGACATTGTCTCCAATTGTTTTCTGGGAAAAATAAAAAAAAATCTCACCAATTTGTTGTCTGCTGAGTTCACCCAGAGAATGGTAAAGGTTAAATGTTGCTTTCCAAAGAAAGAACAGTTATAATCACTGTAAAAAGCTAAAAGTAACTTTAATACAGTAGTGATTTATTCATAGCTCTTGAAGTCCCCATGCAATTATTCATCCATACAATCACTCTCCCCACATATATTAAGAACTGTATTTTAAGAGAAACTAGATGTCCCCCAACTGTGAATTTTCAGTTTTTCTACTGCTGTGACCTTGAAAATTAGGTCAATTTCACCCAAATCTAATCAAATCTTTGCTATGTTCCAATTATATATCCACTAAAATTTGGTAAGAATCCAACCACTGGTTCACTCTATAGATACATGTATTGTGCGGATGAGAAAATGTCACACCAACGAAGACACCAATGCATTCCCACCAAAAGCAATATGTCCCCTTCCCCTTATTTGGGGGATATAAATACATTTGGTTGGTTTGAAGTTAAACAATCCAATCAACACTATTAAGTTCATGTTGAGCTGGGCCCAGTTGTTCAAAGCATCGTTAGCTTAACGAGCTCGTTACAGGTCATTTCGTTAACTGTTTTAGCAGATTCAATACACAATATTCTAATATTTTTTGCTGAAAAAATGTGAGTAGCTTTTGCACTGCAAAAGCTACTCACATTTTTTCAGCAAAACATTTCAGCATATTTGCGTATCACTCGATTAAAATTTTAACAAATCGTTAACTAACGACATTGTTAGCTTTGAACAACTGGGCCCTGGTTATTTTACGTAATCACACTCTTCCTTGGCAGGCTTAGTCCTCTAAGCAGTTGAATCTGTGGAGAGGAGAGAATGACTGTAGAAAATATTCCATGGTCAATCTCTAATATATAATTACATACCTGCTAAATCTACAAGGTTCATAGTACTACTTTTCTTTGTTTCTCCACTGTCTGTCTTGATGATTTGGTCAAATATAATTGTGACAACGGTGTGAGCTCGACTACTTGTTGCATTCATGTTTGTTGATGCTACGGTTCTCTGTGTTGTACCTGAAACAGTGTGCATGTTAACCATTAACCTGCTGAAAGACATCATCCCTGGGCATAGGTGAGGAGTAAGGGGTTGTTTTTTTTGGAGTTAAATGACCAAGTCAACACTATTAAGGTAATGTCAAGTGCAGTCAGTTTACCTAACCACACTTTTTCTGGGCAGGCTTAGTCCTCTAAGCGGTTAACCAGTATTGTGCAAATTCTTTGGAATGCCCTTCTTGAATTAGTGGAAGGAATAGCATGGCCGTAGAAAATATTTCATGATTACTCGTCATGAAAGAATGTTGCCAGACCATGCAGGGACAGAACCCACAACATCCTGATCACCACTCCAACATGCATCTGATTGAGCCGCCCAGGGCGGCTCAAGGGGTATAGGGTACTCAGTCACTGAACAGGTATGTATGTCCCAACGAGGGTTTAAAAATGGGGAATAGAGGCTTTCCAAGACAATGGAGACAATTTGCATGGAAAGTGAAATCCTGTTTTCAGGAATAAGAAATAACATTAATTTGTCATCTGCTAAATTAGCCCAGAGGATGGTAAAGATTAAACACATAATGATCAAAGGGCATCATTTTCACATATTAAAAGTACAGCTTATTCAAAGATACTCAATGGTACTTTCTTTCTTTTCTTTTTTTTTTTTTTTTTTTTTTTTTGACTTGACGTTTTATGGCCCAGTCAAATCGAGCCTGTCAGTTTACCTAATCACACTTTTCCTGGGCAGGCTTAGTCCTCTAAGCAGTTAACCAGTATTTGTGCACATTCTTTCACCAGAAACTGACAACTGCCCTTCTTGAATCAGCAGAAGGGAGAGAATGACCACAGAAAATATTTAATGAGAGAATGACCACAGAAAATATTTAATGATCAATCTCTATAAAGGATGTTGCTAGACCCGGCGGGAATCTAACCCCAGTAGGATGTGCATCTGACTGAGCCTCTGAGGCCGGCTTCAATGGCACTTGACTTCAGGAGTCTTGACTTCAAGTGTAAAACACAATGACCCATTTGTTCAAAGCATTTTCAGCATAATGTTGTTAAAGGAAAATGATACACTTTCAAGGGTGACAACTCCATCAAAATTGCTTTTGCTCCCTACTGAAAATTTGTTTGTGTTGAGGTTTTACGGCCCAGTCAACCCAATGAGGTCATGTCGAGCGAGGTCAGTTTACCTAACCACACGTTTACTGGGCAAGCTTAGTCCTCTAAGCGGTTAACCAGTACTGTGCACATTCTTTCGCCAGAAACTGACAATTGCCCTTCTTGAATCAGCGGAAGGGAGAGAATGACCGTAGAAAATATTTCATGATCAATCTCCACGAAAGAATGTTGCCGACCTCAGCGGGGGTTGAACCCGCGACCTCCTGGTCTCCAGTCGGACGGCGCATCCAACTGAGCCACCGAGGCCGGCGAGGACACTCCCTACTGAAAAGGGGTATACTCTAAAAGGAAAAGAATTTGCTTCCCTTGGGAGCAAATTCTTTCCTTTCAGAGTAGACCCATTATCAGAAGAGGACTGGCATGCAGAAAAGTAAACAGGAAGCCATAAAAGTTGTTTCCCTTGGCAGAAATGGCAAAAAAATCTACCATTCTGTCCACTTAACCATTGTCATGCTGAATAAATTAAGATGCCATGCCCATTTCCAATTTTCAGCCAATCAGAGATTCCTTGATCCAGGTTGTTGATACAAATTCACATACTTAATGGCAAACAGTTTAGATCCAGATCAGTTGGCTTCTTCTGATCTGGATCTACACTGTTTGCAAAGGCAGTACATATACGGGTTCAGTAGGACAAGGGTTAAGTCAATAATTTCATGAAAAGTTAGTAGTAATTGTGGTGCAAAGGCTGACCAGTTTTTCCCTAATATTTCATCAAAGTATCTGATATGATAATATGGTCCGAGTCATGCAAAAACATGTCTTTGGGCATATGCAGACAGCAAAGGCCCAGATCAGCCTGTGCATCTGCACAGACTGATCAGGGCCTTTGCTGTCTGCTAACAGAATCCTTGGACACTACAGAATGCATCAATGGTGAGCGAATGTCTGGATGAGACTATGAGCATGCACGGGATGAATCTAACTCTGTGCATTTTGTGCATGCTGGAAGACACTTTTTCACTTGGCATGGCCCATATGTTAAAATATTTAACAACTTTTGACATTCTAACTTCATAGAGCTAACAATCCTTTGATCAACTTAATTGGCCCAGGACTCAAGGAATACACCACTATGGTGAAATACATTAACTTGTTAATTGGATAGGCATCAGATTAAGCATTTCTGCTTCTAAAGACTTCTACTATCTAGTGGTGGGGGAAAGCCTAGGTAATTCTCGCCAGCTTGGCCAGGAAATACCTTGTGAAACCATTGTGACCCGGAAGGTGACAGTCAAACCATTGATATATACCAAAAAGTTATTTATAGATAATTTTTCACCACTTGATATTTTTGCTAGCAGTGCTAGCATGATTCGTACCTGCCAAGCAGAAGTATGTAGCTAGTCAATGAGCATAATGCACCCCCGACTGGGCTACAAACATACCAAGTTTTTTCTCTTCTCTGGTTCCAGTGCATTTTAAAAGCAAAACACATACATGCAGGATCCAAACCAAAATGTGAACTCAGGAGATAACTTGATGAAATGTCCCTTCACTGAGTGTGTACTCTGTTCAACTAAAATTTTGACAACTAAAAGTTCAACAAAAAAACATTTTATTTGCTCTATAAAATTTAAGCCTTAAAGCATGGATCCTATGCAATTTACCAAGTTTTGCATTTTGGCATGGTTTGAAATTTACTATGTGCTATTATTATGCACTGGAACCATGCTAGAGATGAAAAGGTGGTTAGCCAAAAACCAGAAGTGTATTTTTTACACATCATAGGGGTTTGTTTCTGTATTTTTTTTTGATGAAATAAAGCTGCGAAAAAGAGACAGAAAAAGATTCTGTCAAAATCCTATGACCTTTGTAAGGAAACTTTGTATTGCAAATGGCCATAAGATCAGTTACATTGACTTGTTTAAACTGAATTCTACAAATGTATCTGGATTTTTGCAAAAGGAGTTAATTATAGGTACAGAAGACAGTTTATTTTATGAAATAATTAGATCAGCTTACAACTGATTTTATTGTGAACTTGGTTTGTGCAGATATAATTGGGTCTTGTTTTCAGACTGCACATTCTGTTTGATGTTTTTGATAGGATTTCACTGCAAATGCTAACAACGTTTACACCTACCTGTAAATAATCAACACAGTTTTATGTATTAGTAATTAATGCATAATTGAACCCCTTGCTGTTTATTGGTAAAAAAAATCAGCAGCTGGATGCAATGCACAAAAAAAATCTGCATTGTAAAGATTAACATTTAAAGTCACACTAGAAAAGTTAACAAAATGTCACTGAATTTGATATAAAAAATTCAACCACCTACCCTGATCCATTCTCTTCTCTATTTCAGCATAACTTCCAACAGGCACTTTTTTCAGTCCTTCTACATAAAACATCCCTAATTTAGGATTTTGTCTCACATTTAAGCCCCCTTTGGGGTTGTCTTTTGACAACAAGTCTCTAACTTGTTCATTATAAATCTCTAACATAGAAAACATCACTTCATATCTTTTGTTTGGATCTGTATTGGTTCCCATAGTTTTAAATAGCTCATCACAGGTGATTGGTACAATGCCTCTGAAATTATACATGTACATTGTAGTTGCTCATGAAATAACACAAATGCATCATAGTTGCATATGCACTTATATAAGTATATTGTACTTGTCCAACAAAATTATACAATTACATCATGGTAGCTCCTTCAATTATACAAGAACATTTCAGCTGACCCTGAAATTATCAGGTAAATTGTCGCTGCCTCTTTAATATACAAGTACACTGTAGTTGCCCATGCAATTATACAGGTACATTATAGTTGCCCCATTAATATACAAGTATATTGTAATTGCCCATGAAATTATACAAGTACTTTGTAGTTGCTCCTTTAATATACATGTACAATGTAACTGCCCATGCAATTACACAGGTACATTGTAGTTGCCCATGAATATTCAGGTACATAGCTGTTGCCAATGAAATTATATAAGTACATTGTAGTTGCCCATGAAATTATTATACAAGTACAATGTAGTTGCACATGGAATTATAGAAGTAGATTGTAGTTGCCCATGAAATTATTCAAGTACATAGTAGTTGACCATGGAATTATACATGTACATTGTAGTTGCCCATGCAGTTATAAAAGTACATTGTAGTTGCCCATGAAATTATACATTGAAGTTGCCCCTGAAATTATACAAATACATTGCAGTTGCCCCTGAAATTATTCAAGTACATTGTACTTGCCAATGAAATTATATGAGTACATTGTAGTTGCCCATGAAATTATTCAACTACATTGTAGTTGCCCATAAAATTATACAATACATTGAAGTTATCCATGAAACTGCACATGTACATTGTAGTTGCCCATGAAATTATTCAAGTACATTGCAGCTGCCCATGAAATTATACAAATACATGGTAGTTTTATGAGATATATGCATTGTGGTGAAAAAAAACTGCATATTTACATCTCTGGGATAAAGAGCGGAAAAAATGCACATATTGGAAAGACAACAGTCTACTACAGGTTCTTACTTGTTTTTCCCGTATCCCACCATAGAATAAGACTTCCCACTGCCTGTTTGTCCATATGCAAATAAGGAACAGTTATAACCTGAAATATATACAAGCAATATATATAATTATGTATACCAGTTACATTTTTCATATCAGACTATCTTGACAAATAACCATAAGCTTCCCATAAAAAAGGAAGACAAGATTTAAAAACAAAAACAAAACAAGAATTCCGCGGAAGGCGTCATCGCACCTGCTGGGGCAAAAGTCACAGGAGCCACAATCAGAACATGGTTGATAAATAAGTTTATTTCATTCTTAGCAGTGCTTACTTGGAAAACTGGGTTGAAAAAAATGTAGACAAAGTGCCTAGTGGGGCACATATATTCCAGGCCAGTCCCATTCCCTCTAATGGCTATATCTTCAGCACTGACTTTTCTTATTATACAGCCCAATGATAATGGAACATTGACGAAAAATGTGTAAAAGTCACTGGAGCATGAAATATAGGTCAAGGTCATGGGTCAAGGTACCTGCTAATTCAGTACATCAAGGAGAAGCACAATGCAAGGTATGGTGGTTGTAGGCCTTATAGTTGAGGAGTTATCAAACATCAACGTAAAATGTGTCAAATATAGGTCAAGGTCACGGGGTCAAGGTACCTGCCAAGCCAGTGCAATGAGGTGAAGCACTATGCAAGGTTTAGTGGTTGTAGGTCTTATATTTGAGGAGATACCAAACATCAACATAAAATGTGTCAAAGTCACTGGAGTGCACAATATAGGTCAAGGTACCTGCCGAGTCAGTACATCGAGAAGAAGTGCTATATAAGGTTTGGTGGTTGAAGGCCTTACAGTTGAGGACATATGGAAGGGTGATGTAAAAGATGTAAAAGTCAATGGAGCATGAAATATAGGTCAAGATCACCCAGTCAAGGTACCTGCAGAGTCTGTACATTGAGGAGAAGCACTATGCAAGGTTTGATGGTTGTAGGCTTTATAGTTGAGGAGATATTGAATGTTGACGTAAAATGTGTAAAAGGCACTGGAGCACAAAATATAGGTCAAGTTCACCGGGTCAAGATACCTGCCAAGTCAGTACATCTAGGAGAAGCACTATGCAAGGTTTGGTGGCTAGAGGTCTTACACTTGAGGAGATCTGGAACGTTGACGTAAATTATGTCAAAGTCACTGCAGCCAAAATATAGGTCAAGGTCACCAGGTCAAGGTATCTGCCAAGTCAGTACATTGAGAAGAAGCACTCTGCAAGGTTTGATGGTTGTAGGCCTTATAGTTGAGGAGATATCGAATGTCGACGCAAAATATGTCAAAGTCACTGGAGCACAAAATATAGGTCAAGGTCACCTGGTCAAGGTACCTGCCAAGTCTGTACATCTAGGAGAAGCACTATGCAAGGTTTGGTAGTTGTAAGCCTTATAGTTGAGAAGATCTGGAACGTCAACGTAAATTGTGTCAAAGTCAATGGAGTGCAAAATATAGGTCAAGGTCACTGGATCAACATATCTGCCAAGTCAGGAGGTCAGGGAGATGTGTCATACAAGGTATGATGGTTGTTGTAGAATTGTAGTTGATTAGAATACTAACTTTGACATACATGTCGAACTTCGACATAACAGAACTGTTAAGAGACAGACGGACGGACGAACGGACAGACAAATGGAAAAGCGGGCACCTATGTCGCAAAGTCAGGAGGTCAGGGAGATATTTCATACAAGGTTTGATGGTTGTTTAGTCTTGTAGTTGATTAGAATACTAACTTTGACATAAATGTCGAACTTCGACATAACAGAACTGTTAAGAGATGGACAGATGGACAGACAGACGAATGGAAAAGTGGGCACCTATGTCGCAAAGTCGGGAGGTCAGGGAGATGTTTCATGCAAGGTTTGATGGTTGTTTAGTCTTGTAGTTGATTAGAATACTAACTTTGACATAAATGTCGAACTTCGACATAAATGTTGACAGACGGACGGACGAATGGACAGACATACGGAAAAGCGGATGCCTATGTTGCAGAGTCAGGAGGTCAGGGAGATGTTTCATGCAAGGTTTGATGGTTGTTTAGTCTTGTAGTTGATTAGAATACTAACTTTGACATAAATGTCGAACGTCGACATAAATGTTGACAGACGGACGGACGGAAAATCGGACGCCTATATCGCACCCTGCTACAAGCAGGTGCGATAAAAAACACTATAGAACATTTGCTATACAATACTGTTACAGTTTTGAGGTTTTTGGTAACATGAAAAACTATTTCAGTTACTCTAAGCTACTTCCCAGGTGGAGGGCAAAAGTAACTGGTGAGTTGAGGAACCCCTACGCAGACCATAGGTGGGAGTTGAGCACTCATAAAACCAGGATTAAGCCCCCTCCCCCATCCACCAACAGTTTTTGGATTGACTTAGGCTTTAGGGCCCAATCAACCCATTAGGGTCATGTCTAGTTGGTCAGTTTACCTAACCACACTTTTCCTAGGCAGTCCTCTAAGGGGTTAACCAGTATTTGTGCACATTCTTTCGCCAGAAACTGACAACTGCCCTTCTTGAATCAGCGGAAGGGAGAGAAAGACCACAGAAAATATTTCTTGATTTTGATTGTGTTGGGGTTTAACGACACGTCAACCCTTGAGGGTCATTTTGTGTCGTCTCCCAGAGAAAGGGAGAAAAGAGATAGAAGAGAGTAGAGGAGATGAAAGAGAGGGACAGGGAAGAAAGAGAAACAGGAATGAAAGTGAAGAAACAGAAGAAATAAAAACATTCCCCCTCTACCCTTACCCACTACAAGGATAGCAGGCCTTGCCCAACTGTAAGCCAATATCAGTTGGACGCCCCAGTGATGTAAGATACACAGCACCTTCTCACCACCCGACCACCCCAAAATATTTCTTGATCAATCTCCACGAAAGAATGTTGTCGGACCCAGCAGGGATCAAACCGGCGACCATCTGATCACCAGTCAGATGCTCATCTGACTGAGCCACCGAGGGCAGCTCCCTATCAACAGTTGTTCTGTTGATTGTTCCAAGGCAGTACTTCTTTTGCAGTTCCTTGTCAGTTCTTCATTCTGTTTTCATTAGACTGTTGTTTTTTTTTTAATTACATTTTATGTCAGTCAACCATATCTGGACCCTTGGCTCTGTGACTATGGCCTTTCCTGTGTATCCCAATACAGTCAACTCTCATTATCTTGAAGTCCAAGGGAGTCTCTGAAATACTTTGAGATATCCGTATCTCGACATATCAGGGTTGCTGAATTGAGGAAAAAAAAAAAATCAAACTAAAATTTGTTTTTCTACAAACACTGATGTCTCCCCCCTTTTTGGTGTCATATTGTGTTGTACATTCAGCAAACATTTATATTAACTAATGAGATTCCAAGGGAAATAACTCAAAAAGTATAACTGCAAGAGTTATGGTTCTTGCACTTTGCACATTGTCTAATGTTGATTGATATTTATATAAAGTTTTGTGTTTCATTGATTGATATTTACATGAAGTTTCTTGAAGATATCTTGAACAGGTTTTAAGTTATAGAGCAGACACAATTTTGTGACCGACAAAGTTCCAAGGGAAATAACTCAAAAAGTTTAACTGCATGAGTTATGATTCTTGTGCTCTGCATGTTGTCTAATATTGATTGATATTTATATGAAGTTTCATGAAGATAGCTTGACCGGTTTACAAGTTATAGAGGGGACACGATTTTGTGACAGACAGATGGACAGACAGATGCCCAGGGGAAAACAATATGTCTCCCTACCCTAAAGGTGTGGGGGTTGGGGGGGAGAGACATAACAACCATATTTTACAAATGAATATGTAATTTGACTCCTGAAGTTAGAGAAAAATTGAAAATATTGTGGAAAAGAGGAGAAATTGCTCCTTAGAAGCAATTTCTTCTCTTTTACACAATATTTTGTTACCTGTTGTTAGATTTTCATGTGTAAATAGAAACCAGGTTTTCACTTGTAGATAAGTGGTTATTTGAGATAAACAAAGTTGAGATAATGAGAGTTGACTGTATTCACTTTTTGATCATTCATGTAAATCATCTCTTGACAATGCAAATGAAAGATCAAGACTTATTTTCAGACACACTTTCAAGCAAATCAATTCCTCATGATTGGCATGAAAGATCAAAGCCTATTTTCAGAGAAAATAAAAAATTATAATAATTTAACCTTTAGCCTGCTGGATTTAAATAGCAGCCTACAACATTTTAGAATACTTCTTTCTTATTTTTCCTAGAAAATAGGGTTTGATATTATATTTAAACAATATTTATATCTTCTTTTATGTATAACTACAAATATACATTCATTAGTAACAATTGGTCCTAGAAAGAGGGTCTGTGTTTGGTATTTCATGCTAACTATCTCAGGAGAAAATTTGCATGAAAAGTCAAATCCAACTTTCTTAGAAAAATAAGGAAAATATGTCCATGGAGATAGGAGATAATTTGCATGAAAAGTCAAGCCCTATTTTTTCAGAGAAGTAAGAAAATATGATCAATTTGTCATTTGTGAATTTTGTCCAGAGGGTCATAATCTGCATATATTCAAATTCAGCAGTTTAAGAGATAATGGCTTGATTGAAGTGTCATTTACAACCACTAAATAATTAGCAAGCATGCTCCAAGTATTGTTAAAAATTCAAAATGAAGCATGCTGTGGAAAAAGGGTACCATCAATTTTCTCCTACATGCAAGTGTACATTGCTCAAAATCAGAGGAGATATGAGGTTAATCTTTTTTCTTACTTCTCCACAGAACCATATGTTTTGGGTACTCATTAGAAGTGCCTCAGTGAGGAGCTTCTAATGTGTACACACAACATATTTTCAAAAAAGTGCTTTATCTATCTGTACGAGTGTACTGTCAAGTGACAAGCCATCTAACAAATAATCATGGTGGGCCAACTAATCAAATTGTGAAAGTTTTATTATATGGTATTTACCTTTAAATATTAGGATACCTTACCATACTTGTGCTTAAATTTGAACAAGTCCGTTTTACTGCCTATTAATTTGTCTGAATCGATTCATCCACTATGAATCCAGTAAACTAACCTTTTCAAAAGATATTGAACGGAAACCATTTTTCGAAGTTAAAAAAGGGCCATAATTGGTGGATTTTACCCTGAATCGAACTTGACCTATATTTTATGATTATATACCTGTGTATAAAATATGAATCCAATACACTAATCTTTTCAAAAGATACTGAACAGAAACCATTCTTTGTACGGGATGTACATATACGGACAGGGATGATACTATACGACCGTGTGAAGACTCTGATCAGACACTGTGTTTTGCAGCATCTGATCTAGGTTCAACACTGTTCACTCATGCCTGGCCCGAGCTTATAAAACTTTTTTCATGCTCAACTCAGCTGAGCATGAAGCTTTCTCTGCTAATAAACAATAGTTGGCATTTTCATATTTATCGGCAGAGAAATTTTCATGCTCAGCTAATTTGTTTAGCAAGAATGAATTTGCAATTGAGATTTATTAGCAGGAGAAATTTCATGCTCAGCTGAGTTGAGCATGAAAAAAGTTTTATAATCTTGAGGCCTGGCTCAATACTTAGGGTAAATATGGCAGCTATTGTGTTTGATTAGTTTCTTTCCGAGTAGAAAGTACCGTATTTACACAAAGTATTTGGACACCTCAACTCCTTACCATACTGGTTCTAAAATTTGAACAATTACAATTTACTACCTGTTGTTGTGTCTAAAAATTTCTGGATGAGTGGCAAAGCAGTGAGACACCACTGTTTCCTTAGGCCTGTCTGTCTGAATATTTATGGTATATGCAGTGTTGCAGTTGAATCAATTGAATCTTATTGGTAACTTTTTATCTGTGCAGAAAGAGTGCAGTTTCATAGGAAAAAACTGATAGCCATCACGAAAACATGCCTATATAATTTTGACCCCCTTAAACCCCACATTTATGTAGTAAAACTGGGGTTTACAGGGGTATACATTATTTTTCTTATTTCTGCTCAAAACCATAGATTGTGGGTACTTGTTAGAACCGCCTCGCCGAGGCAGTTCTAACGAGTACCTACAATCTATATTTTGAGCGGAAATATGAAAAATATCGGAGTTTTTTTTATCTGAAAATGTTCAGTTTTTGGAGGTGAATTTTTCTATATATTTGAATAGGCGTGTTTTCGTAATGATCTCAGTAAATTTGATCAGTTATTTTGTTTCCTTGCATATCAACCCAGTAACACTACTTATCTTGAATGCTGCACATGTATAAAACAAACTGAAAAAGACCCACCCCAGTCTGACCACAATGTTGTCTAAATATTTGCTAGAGCCAAATTTGAAGTACCAGGCCTTTGTCATAACCATTAGGCATAAGTATACATAACCATTAGGCATAAGTATGCATACCATATTTTCCCTAAGTATCAGGATACCTGGGCCCAGTTGTTCAAAGCGTCGTTAGCTTAACGAGCTCATTAAGGGTCATTTCATTAACTGTTTTAGCGGATTCAATATACAATATTCTGATATTTTTTGCTGAAAAAATGTGAGTAGCTTTTGCACTCACGTTTTTTCAGCAAAAAAAAATCAGCATATTTGCGTATCACTCGATGTAAATTTTAACGAATCGTTAATTAATGACATCGTTAGCTTTGAACAACTGGGCCCTGAACTCCTTACCATTTCTAACTGTCCTAAAATTTGAACAAGTCTATTTTACTACCTCTTCGTATGTCTAAAACTGCTGGCTGAATGGATTATAGTCCCTGATCAAATACCACATTCTGTAGTAAATGTCAAAATCCTATTATCTGGGAAAATGTCAAATCCTGTTATCTGGGAAAATAAGAAAAACTATCAATTTGCTGCCAGCTGAATTAGCCCAAAAGAGGGGTAAAGGTTAAGCAATATGGTAAGAATGCATACGAGAAGGTCAAATGGACAGGCCTTATAGATGTCACAATTTTCTTCCCGAAATACTTTTCCACCTTACAAGGAATTTCATTTCATTAATTAAATTGCAAATTTTACACAAAAATTATGCTGTTTTGGTAGCAAGTTACATTGCATGTGAAAATGACATAAAATCTGAGTAAAAACTGCATTCTAACAACAAGACTCTTGGGTATTGTGGCTAAGGTTATTTTTCTAGCATACTCTGCCATGACCATCCTGCAAGTTTCCACCAAGTTAACCCTTGTCCTGCTGAACCTGGATATACCCTGCCTTTGCAAACAGTGTAGTACCAGATCAGTTGGCTTCTGAAGAAGCCAACTGATCTGGACCTGCACTGTTTGCCATTAAGTATGTGAATTTATAGCAACAATCAGGATCAAGTAATCTGACTGGCTGAAAATTAGAAGTGGGCATGGCATCTTAATTTATTCAGCAGGGCAAGGGTTAAGTATCTTATGATCCTAATGGCCAGCAGTAAAACCAACAATGTGGCATGTGCAAATAGTAAAGACTCAGACCAGCCTGTACCATCACGGAAACATGCCTATATAATTTTGACCCCCCTTAAACCCCACTTTTATATAGTAAAACTGGGGTTTAGAGGGGTATACATTATTTTTCTTATTTCTGCTCAAAAACATAGATTGTGGAACTACTTGTTAGAACCGCCTCGCCGAGGTGGTTCTAACGAGTACCCACAATCTATGTTTTGAGCAGAAATTTGAAAAATATCAGAATTTTTATCTGAAAATTTTCCTTGTTTTGGTTGTACAATTTTCAATATATTTGAATGGGCATGTTTTCGTAATGCATTTGCAGTTTGATCAGGCTTTGTCTTCAAATGATAACAAACCTTTACATAAAAGGGGTATCAGAAACATTTTTTTTTCTTACTTCTCCATGAAAACATATGTTGTGGGTACTGATTAGAAATGCCTCTCTGAGGCATTTCTAATGAGTACCCACAGCATGTTTTAATGGAGAAATAAGAAAAATCAAGACTTTTTTTTTTTGAGAGAGAAAAAAATCACCCTATCTAGACATGCAATCAACAGTGCACAAGGAATTCATTCAGTGAATAGCATAGATCCTAGCCAGACTGTGTAGATTCACAGGCTGATATGAGTCTTCAGTATTCACAAATGCTGGTTTTACTCTAACATTCTGATCTGTGAAGTTTTAGGACAAGTATAGTAAAAAGTTGGTGTGTCAGAATATTTATGATAATTACTGTACACTCCCTCTCTCCCATTAATGCTTTGCATGCTGGGTAAAATTTTCAGCAGACACTTTGGAACATTTTACTTATTTATCCCAAAAAACAGGATTTGACATTTTATGCAAACTGTCTGCATGAAATGTCAAATCCTGTTTTCTGGGAAAAATATCGTCAAGTTTTCATCTGCTGAAATCGCCTAGGAAGTGGTAAAGGTTAACAAAAGCTTAAACCTTTTCAACTTGCCTTATATTTTCTATATTACTGTAAGAATAAGTATTGGGAGAGACTGTGAGAGAGGCCAAAACAAAAAGTGTAGACCAGATTAGACGCCACATAATTTTACACTGTCACTCATCCAGCAGTCTTTGGACACACCTACAGATAGTCTAACTGATTTGTTCAAGTTTTAGGACAATTATGATAAGCATATAAGGTGTCCTAATATTTTGGGTAACTACAGTATAACACCTAAAAGCATAGGGGAAATTTAACCCTTAAAATGCCAAGAAAACCTGCATCTGAAAATGTTGTCTGTTTATGTCATCTGCTGAATATTCTTGCAAACTTTTCAAACATATTTTTACACACAGGCAAACAGTGTGGACCCTGATCAGACTGCTCCAAAAGGAGCAGTCTGATCTGGGTCCACACTGTTTGCAATAATGACTTTTAAAATCACAAGCAGATGACAAAGCAGACAACAATGGTTATGACTGGCAGTTTAAGGGTTTGCATGAACCATAGGACACAGTTTTATGACTGGGTACTCTTGTGAAGAGCAATAATACCATCACGAGAAAACCTCTCTTAGACAGAACCACATTCAAACAGAGCTCTAGATAAGATTGTTGTTTTTTGTTGTTGTTTTTTTTTCAACCAAAACATATTGATATTTTTCTTGTTTCTCCATGAAAACGTATGTTGTGGTAATACATTGTAAATGGAATTTACTTGCCAAGATGATTCCATTGAGTATACCCACATCATATATTTTCATGCAGAAATGAAGAAATAAGGAAAATATTTATATGTCTGACTAAATATTTGTCCAAATTAAATATTCCTGGATTACTGTATTTACCCTAAATACTGGGACACCTTACCTCCATACCATACTTATCCTAAAGTTTGGACAAGTCTATTTTTTTAATACCTGTTGATGTGACTAAAAATTGCTGGATGACTGGCAAACAATGTAGACACTCATCAGATGCTGCATTCTGCAATGTCTGGTCTGGGTCTACACTGTTTGCTCCAGCCTGTTTATGCCAATACTTAGGATTATTGTGGTACTTTGTTATTTTAATACCATTAAGAGGGATCAGTGTTAATGTGTTTGATTGAAGCATGCCCGCTGTTGACCAAAGGAAATGGTGTGTAAAGAAAAGCTTACATTTTACTTAACACTCTGCATGCTGGGTAAAAATTTCAACAGACAACATTTTGAAATATTATCTTATTTTTTCCAGAAAACAGGATTTGACATTTTGTGCAATATTGTCTCCTTAGGTGACAATTTGCATGAAATGTTAATGCTTATTTTCCGGGAAAATTAAGCAAAATATCGTCAGTTTCTTGTCTGCTAATTCAGCCCTAATGGTAAAGGTCTGCTTATTTATTGTTGAAAAATTGTACTTTATTTTAGTTTCATGCTTCAATATTTTCATTGCAGCACATTACTGTTTTCAAATACTGGGTGGCCTGGTGGTCAGTGCTCTTGAACTGCATCGTGAGAAGGGGGCTCACAGATTTAAACCCTTATCCTGCTGTTCACCAATATTTAGGGTAAAGATGGTACAATGACCACTTGAATGTATGTCAGGATCTCATGACGTGCCCTGACAGCCCAGTGGTAATGTCTGCTTTGAGAACAAGAAGTCACCGGTTCAAATCCTAGCCACGCCATACCACAGGCATAAAACTGGTTCTAGGAGCTCCGTTGACTGATGCTCATATTATCAAGGGTAGTCCCAGAAAGATTAATCCATTGTAGTCAAGAGACCCATAAAAGGGTAATTGGCATTGGCAAACAGTGCAGACCCAGATCAGAGGCCGCATAATGCGGCCTCTGATCAGGGTCTTCACTGTTTGCAAATAGTTTGGCCATTTTTCTCTAAGAATATGTAAATCTCATAGCCTGGTGTACCTAAAATTGAAAATGGACTCTTCCAATATATAGTGTGGGATTGTCTATTCAGTATACAATGGGTTAATGAAGGCAGGTCACAAGCAGTTTGTTCATGGATACTTTGTCATGATAAAAATTCCTCAGAGCTTATGTTGTTTGTTTCTAAAATGTGACATTAAATAAAGCTTCTTTACCTTTTATCTCTTACGACATGAAAGCCGTAACAAAGGAATAAAGCATAGCTGAAAAAATATTCCGTCTTTCCTGGGAATCGAACCCGGTCCTCCCGGTTAAAAATCCAATGCTCTAACCACTGAGCCAAAGAGTCGACTCCCTGACGCAGTTGTCAGAGATTGAATATATACTTAGATGCTATGCGTAATCTGCCAAGGCAGATAATCGAAGGTAGGAGTGCTCGGTCGTAACACTCCCCCTCTTCTAGGAAGTCATCATTTATGATGACGTGAAGCCATTTTCGGCGTATAAAGTCCAATTTCGGACGAGCCCCCATCTTACGACATGAAAGCTGTAACAAAGGAATAAAGCATAGCTGAAAAAATATTCCGTCTTTCCTGGGAATCGAACCCAGTCCTCCCGGTTAAAAATCCAATGCTCTAACCACTGAGCCAAAGAGTCGACTCCCTGACGCAGTTGTCAGAGATTGAATATATACTTAGATGCTATGCGTAATCTGCCAAGGTAGATAATCGAAGGTAGGAGTGCTCGGTCGTAACATATCTTTTATCCAGAAACATGACTTATCACTTAGTTCTGGGTCTTTTGACAGGGGAGACTGTAGAAATTATGATCACAGCCTTTTCCTTAGAGTATTGCATGTTTAGTCCTGTCCTTAACCCTTGACCTGCTGAATAATTTAAATTGCCATGCTCACTTCTAATTTTCAGCCAATCAGATTACTTGATCCAGATTGTTGCCATAAATTCACATACTTAATGACAAACAGTGCAGATCCAGATCAATTCTTCAGAAGCCAACTGATCTGGATCTACACTATTTGCAAAAGCAGAGTATATCTGGGTTCAGCATGATAAGGGTTAATAAAGCATTACATTCTTATGCTTTTCATTTATCGATGAAAAACAATGTCAAACAGTCTCATCAAAGTGGCCATAAGACAGAGACAAAGAATATTTCTTGTGAACATCAGCCATTAATGTTCTTTGTTTACTAACATCATAATGACATTACATGCATGTTGCCTTGATGTAATATGCTATACAAACATTAGAAAAGTCTAATGTTTTTTCATCATCCAGTGCAAGACAAAATCTGAATTTCAGTCCTGAAATATTAAGGGAGCTGGACACATTTCATATATTTTCTGCCAGTTTATATAAGGGAGACAACTTTTCTAACTTCCTGTTTGCTTTCCCACACACTAGCTCCTATTGAAATGGATCTACTCTAAAAGGAAAGAATTTGCTCCCATGGAGAGCAAATTCTTTCCTTTTAGAGTAGACCTCTTTTCAGAAGGAAGGAAAAACAATTTTGACAGAGCCGGTTCCCCTCCCCTGGAAGAGTATCCAGTCTCTTTGTTGTCTGCTCAGCTGAAAACCAAAAATCCTAGAGCTGAAATATGCTATTGCAGACATATTCATTCGGGACTATGTTTTGGCTATTCAAACCAAGAATTCTTTTATGCAATGCCCTAATGGAAAATTTTTTCCTTTATTTAATATAAACTAAGGACCTCACTATATTTTTTTCCAGAATCTCTTGTTCTGACAACTTAATATGTCTGCTGGTGAACTTCAGCCTTGGATCAGTATTCTAAGTACATGCCTATTTTGGACCACTATAAATCAAATCTGGAGAGCAGAGCACACAAGAGAAGACCTATATAATACCACAGCTCAATAATTTACAAACTCCAAAATTCTGATCATGATTGAACTACAATCCTAATCAGAATTTTGGAGTTTGTAAATACTTAATATTCCATATATCAACAGCATTAAGTGAGTACATAAGAGAGAGTCAACTCGATAAGCAAGTTTATTTGTCAACAAAAGCAAGTGTACAAGTCCCAACTAAATCTACCCAGGCATTCTGTAAAAACCTTAACATAAAACAATGAAATTAGAATACTGAAGTGAGCATATGCTCACTAAGACCCTGAGTTGTGGATGGCTTGATGTTATTTTTATTTTTATATTTTTTTTTTTCAAATATACTTATGTATTCTCAATGTGTATATGAATTTTGAAGACCCAGGCTTATGCAGAAGCTGAGAAATCATTGATAGAAATTTTGATAGGAGAAAAAGAAAAAGGGACAAATAAATGGAAGTATATGCAGGAGCAGACCAGTTCTCTTTCATATAATACAAAGAGACATGCCCAACATTCATAGCAAATTTCAAGATCCTAGGTGCAATAGTTCCAGAGAAATGTTCAACAGAAAACTTTGATAAGAAAAAAAAAAATTCCATGGGGAATTTATGTCCCCCGCCTAATTTTTATTTGAGGTGTTAAATATGGTAAAGTTAACCAGAGGACCACTGGTCCTGTATCAAATACCTAAGTATTGAAGCAGGAAACCAGTGATAAAAAATAATTTCAAGATTCTGAAAAAAACCACATGCATATCTTCAGACCATCCTTAAAGCACCTGTAAAGTTTCAAAGGATCGGCTTAAAACTGTGGTAGGAGTTATGGGGTCAAGGTACCTACTCCCTATACGCTTCTGTAGTATTAGAACTCAAAAAATGTCTAAGTTAAAAATGCAGAAAAAGTGGTAAAATATTATTTCAGGATTCTGAAAAAAACCACATGCATATCTTCAGGCCATCCTAAAAGCCCTTGTAAAGTTTCAAAAGGATCGGACAAAAACTGTGGGAGGAGTAAAGGGGACAAGGTGCCTGCACCCTATATACTTCTGCAATATTAGAACTCAAAAAATGTCTAAGTTAAAAATGCAGAAAAAGTAATAAAAAAATATTTCAGGATTCTGAAAAATCCACCTGCATATTTTCAGGCCATCCTAAAAGCCCAGGTAAAGTTTCAAAAGGATCGGCCAAAAACTGTGGGAGGAGTTAAGGGGACAAGGTACCTACTCCCTATAGACTTCTGTAAAATTAGAACTCAAAAAATGTCTAAGTTCAAAACGTGTAAAAAGTGATAAAAATTATTTCAGGATTCTGAATAAACCACATGCATATCTTCAGACCATCCTTAAAGCACCTGTACAGTTTCAAAAGGATCGGCCAAAAACTGTGGGAGGAGTTAAGGGGACAAGGTACCTGCTCCCTATATACTCCTGTAGTATTATAACTCAAAAAATGTCTAAGTAAAAAATGCGGAAAAAGTAATAAAAAATTATCTCAGGATTCTGAAAAAACCACATGCATATCTTCAGGCCATCCTGAAAGCCCATGTAAAGTTTCAAAAGGATCGGCCAAAAACTGTGGGAGGAGTTAAGGGGACAAGGTACCTACTCCCTATACACTTCTGTAGTATTAGAAATCGAAAAATGACTAAGTTAAAAATGCGGAAAAAGTAATAAAAAATTATTTCAGGATTCTGAAAAATCCACCTGCATATTTTCAGGCCATCCTAAAAGCCCACGTAAAGTTTCAAAAGGATCGGCCAAAAACTGTGGGAGGAGTTAAGGGGACAAGGTACCTACTCCCTATAGACTTCTGTAAAATTAGAACTCAAAAAATGTCTAAGTTCAAAGCGTGTAAAAAGTAATAAAAAATAATTTCAGGATTCTGAATAAACCACATGCATATCTTCAGACCATCCTTAAAGCACCTGTACAGTTTCAAAAGGATCGGCCAAAAACAGTGGGAGGAGTTAAGGGGACAAGGTACCTGCTCCCTATATACTCCTGTAGTATTAGAACTCAAAAAATGTCTAAGTTAAAAATGCGGAAAAAGTAATAAAAAATAATTTCAGGATTCTGAAAAAACCACATGCATATCTTCAGGCCATCCTGAAAGCCCATGTAAAGTTTCAAAAGGATCGGCCAAAAACTGTGGGAGGAGTTAAGGGGACAAGGTACCTACTCCCTATACATTCTGTAGTATTAGAAATCGAAAAATGACTAAGTTAAAAATGCAGAAAAAGTAATAAAAAATTATTTCAGGATTCTGAAAAAACCACATGCATATCTTCATACCATCCTTAAAACACCTGTAAAGTTTCAAAAGAATCGGCCATAAACTGTGGGAGGAGTTAAGGGGACAAGGTACCTACTCCCTATAGACTTCTGTAGTATTAGAACTCAAAAAAAGTCTAAGTTAAAAATGCGGAAAAAGTAATAAAAAATTATTTCAGGATTCTGAAAAAACCACATGCATATTTTCAGGCCATCCTAAAAGCCCATGTAAAGTTTCAAAAGGATCGGCCAAAAACTGTGGGAGGAGTTAAGGGGACAAGGTACCTACTCCCTATACACTTCTGTAGTATTAGAACTCAAAAAATGTCTAAGTTAAAAATGCAGAAAAAGTAATAAAAAAATATTTCAGGATTCTGAAAAAACCACATGCATATCTTCAGGCCATCCTAAAAGCCCATGTAAAGTTTCAAAACGATCGGCCAAAAACTGTGGGAGGAGTTAAGGGGACAAGGTACCTACTCCCTATAGACTTCTGTAATATTAGAACTCAAAAAATGTCTAAGTTAAAAATGCAGAAAAAGTGATAAAAAATTATTTCAGGATTCTGAAAAAACCACATGCATATCTTCATACCATCCTTAAAACACCTGTAAAGTTTCAAAAGGATTGGACAGAAACTGTGGGAGGAGTTAAGGGGACAAAGTACCCACTAAAAACTCGGAACCACGCACCACGCGCCACGCGCCACGCGCCACGCGCCACGCGCCACGCACCACGCACCACGCACTACGCACCACGCCCCACGGAAAACCAAAAACAGTGTCCCTCCACTTTTCTTCGAAAAGGCGGGGGACAAAAAGAAAAGAGTATTATAGCACTTAGAGAACCGAACCAAGAAAAGATCAAGGCAAACATTCTGATCAAGATTCATGATGATTACATAATCAACTAAGACAATGTAAGCCTGCCCAATGGGCGTGAAATATAGGTCAAGGTCAAATATGGATGACTGCACTCAAGAGGTCATGTTAAGATGTATGTGTGTACCAAGTATCACTGGCTGTAGGAACAATAGTTACTGAGAAATTAACCTAAACACATGAACTACCCAAAGTCAGTGGACAGTGAAATATAGGTCAAGGTCAAATATGAATGACTGCTTTCAAGAGGTTATGCTAAGATGTATGCATGTGCCAAACATCACTGCTGTAGGACCAGTAGATACCACTAAACTGACCTAACTAGAAAAACTTAACAGTCAATGGGCTGTGAAATACAGGTTATGGTCAATTATGGATGACTACATTAAAGAGGCCATGCTAAAATGTATGCAAGTGCCGAGTATCACTGCAGTAGGACAAGTAGTTACTGAGAAACTGACCAAAATGAAATAAATAACAAAATCAAAGGACTGTGAAATATAGGTCATAAGCGACCCAGTTTTGAACTTGAACTAGAAATCATCAAGAAAAACTTTTTGAGCAAGATTTGTGATTATTACTTCAAAAATATGACCTCTAGAGTGTTAACAAGGTTTTCCTTTGATTTGGACTGGTGACCTAGTTTTTTACCCCAAGTGACCCACTTTCAAACATAACCTATAAATCATCAAGACAATCATTTTAAGCAAAATTCATGACAATTACTTAAAAAATGTGACCTCTAGAGTGTTAATAAGGTTTTCCTTTGATTTGACCTGGTGGTCTAGTTTTTCATTCCAAGTGACCTAGTTTTGAATTTACCTAGAAACCACCAAGACAAACATTTTGAGCAAGATTTGTGATTATTACTTCAAAAATGTGACCTCTACATTGTTAACAAGGTTTTTGCTTTGATTTAGCCTGGTGACCTAGTTTTTAACCCTAAGTAACCGAGCTTCATACTTGACCTAGAAATCATAAAGACAAACATTTTGAGCAAGATTCATGATGATTACTTCAAAAATGTGACCTCTAGAATTTTAACAAGATTTTCTTTTGATTTGGCCTGTTGGCCTAGTTTTTAATCCCAAGTAACCCAGTTTTGAACTTGACCTAGAAATCATTAAGTCAAATATTTTGAGGAAGAGCCATGATGATTATTTTTAAAATGTGACCTCTAGAGCATTAATAGGATTTTCCTTTGATTTGGCCTGGTGACCTAGTTTTTGGCTCTATATGACCTAGTTTAAAAGTTGACCTAAAAACTATCTAGACAAAGATTTTGAGCATGATTCATGGAGAGTACTTCAAAAAGGTGCCTCTGGAGAGTTAACAAGATTTTCTTTTGATCTGGCCTGGTGACCTAGTTTTTTACCCCAAGTGACCCAGTGTCAAATCTGACCTAGAAATCATCAGGACAAACATTTTGAGCAAAATCAATGATGGCTACTTCAAAAATGTGACCTCTAGTGTTAAAAAGATTTTCCTTTGATTTGGCCTGGTGACCTAGTTTTGACTCCAAGTGACCCTATTTCAAATGACTTAGGAATCATTGACAACATTTTGAGCATGATTCATGACGATTACTTTAAAAGTGTGACCTCTAGAGTGTTAAGATTTTCCTTTGATTTGGTCTGCTGACCTGTTTTACCCCAAGAGACCCAGTTTTGAACCTGATTTAGATTTTATGAAGGCAAACATTCTGAGCAAGTTTCATTACAACTGGGTCAAAACTGTGACCTCTAGAGTGTTAACAAAGTAATTGTTGACACTCAGGTGAGCTTAAAAAATGATAAATAAATGGAAGAATAAGTAGGAGCAGGCCAGTTTTCTTTCTCACAGTACAATCAGTCACAAGGTGGAACTAAATTTCAAGATTGTAGGTGGAGTAGTTCCATAGAAATGTTTGATGGAAAAAAAATTGATTGGAGAGGAAAAAAATGTACAGATAAATGGTAAAAATAAGGAGGAGCAGGCCATTCTTTCCACAATACAATGAGCTATACCTAAAATTTTTGCCAGATCTCAAGATCCTAGGTGCAGTACTTCCAGAAACATGTTTGATGGAAATTTTGATTGGAGGAAAAAACCTGAAACCAAACGGTAGGGGTCGGGTCGCAGATAACTCTGTTAGAAATCAATGAAATTTGCTCAATAGCAATTCCAAACCAGATCTTTACGATATCAATGCATATACTAAGTTTGGTAAACATCCATTGATATCTACTCTATTTATCATCCAAAAATGAAAATACAGATCGACAGATAGATTACATAAGATGATTGATTGATTGACTGTGTTGGGGTTTAATGACATGTCAACCCTTGTGGGTCATTTTGTGTCATCTCCCAGAGAAAGGAAGAAAAGAGATAGAAGAGATAGTAGAAGAGATGAAAGAGAGGGACAGGGAAGAAAGAGGAACAGGAATGAAAGTGAAGAAACAGAAGAAATAAAAACATTCCCCCTCCACCCTTACCTGCTACAAGGATAGCAGGCCTTGCCCAACTGTAAGTCAATATCAGTTGGACGCCCCGGTGACATAAGAGACACGACACCTTTGCACCACCCGAAAACCCCCAACATAAGATAGCCAGACAGATATACAACAGGCGACCAACATGAAATCTTAATACCCTGCCACTATTGTGTGGCTGGATATAAAACTGGACAAATAAATGGAAACATAAGAGGTATATGCCAGTTCTCTTTCCCACAACACAACCCCAGCAGGCACACAATATCAAAATGATGTTGTATCAATGTCGATGCGACGTGATCACATCGCATCGATGTTGATACAACATCATTTGTGTGCCCACTGGGACAAGTCATACCAAACTCTTGCAATAAATTTCAAGAACCTAGTTGCAGGAGCATCAGAAAAATGTTTGATGAAAACAACTTTTCAATAGAGAGAAAAAATGGACAAATAAATGGAAGAATAAAAAGAACCTGTCTAGTTTTTGTTCCAACAATACAATGTGTCATACCCAACATTTGTACATTTTGAGATCCTAGTTGCAGTAGTTCCAGAGAAAAGTGATGGAATAAAAGTTCACACACACACACACACACACACACACAGAAAAGACAAAAACTATATATCCCCTTGGAATGCAAGTTATGTCAAGGGTACAAACAATTTTAAGTCTGTGACCTTGACCTCAAAGTACTGGTAAGGGAGGGGCTTATATTTGAAAAAAAACCTTAGACCAGTATTCTAACAGCAATCCCAGTACTGACTACATCTATTAACAGGTACTAGAGACAACTTTAATGTAAAACATTAACATTTTGAGCAAACAAAACAAAAAAAACTAGTTCTCAAAGTCAATGAGGAAGGAATGATGTTTGTATAGAATAAATTTTGGGCCAGTATATGGTCAAGCATCAATGACATCCATCAATATACAGTCGACTCTCGTTATCTCGAATTCCAAGGGACTGTCTGAAATACTTCGAGATATCCGTACTTCGACAAATCAGATTTGCAGAATTGAGGAAAAACTAATCTGATTAACCACATTTAACAAATATATGTGTAATTTGACTCCTGAAGTTAGAGGTATATTGAAAATATTGTGGAAAAGAGGAGAAATTGCTCCTTAGGAGCAATTTCTCCTCTTTTCCACAATATATTTTACCTGTTGTTAGATTTTCATGTTTAGGCAGGGACCAGATTTTCACTTCGAGATAAGCGGTTATTCGAGATAAGCGAGTTCGAGATAGCGAGAGTCAACTGTACTCTGGAAGTATATATCTTTGAATCAAAAACTGTAACATATAAAGCTTTAACATTTAGAATGTGCAAAGATTCTAAGTCTGTGACCTTGACCACTAGGCCATTAAGTGGGGCTGTGGCTTGTACTGAACAAAACTTTGGACCATTATCTAACATCAGACTAAGTATTAAATAACTCTATCTAGGCATCCGGGAGATAAAGATTTTTGAAAACTTAAGCATAACATAAAACGTATCATTTATAATGTGAAAAAAAATCTACATCTGTGCCTTCACCTTAGGGCACTGAATGGGTGGGAGTGGTGGAACTTTTACTGAACAAAAACATACCTATATAGTTTTGACCCCTTCAAACCCCACTTTTGTATAGTAAAACTGGGGTTTGCAGGGGTATACTATATTCTTTTCATTTCTGCTAAAAAACATAGATTGTAGGTACTCATTAGAACTGCCTCACTGAGGTGGTTCTAACAAGTACCCACAATCTATGTTTTGAGCAGAAATATGGAAAATATCAGTTTTTATCTGAAATTTCTAGGTTTTTGGAGGTGAAATTTTCTACATACGGTATTTGAACAGGCATGTTTTCATAATGGTACCAATATTCAACATCAGTACAGGTATTGAATATATCCATCCAAACATTCAGAGGATACTGATGTTTAAAAGCTTTAACATTAGTAGATGCCAAAGCTGGGGCCAGTACAACAGCTGTTTCAGTACTTTCCTACTGTCACTCAGGTATATTAAAGCTAAAAAAATATTGGCTGAATCATAACACTAAAATCCACACCTACACCATTGGTTTGGTACCATATTTACCCTTAGTATTTGGACACCTTGAATCCTTATCATACTTTACCTAAAATGTAAACAAGTCCATTTTACTATCTGTTCTTGTGTCTAAAATTCACTGGATGAGTGGCAAACAGTGTAGAACCTGATTAGAGGCCATATTAACTGGTATCTGATTTCAGCCTATACTGTTTGCTAAGACCAATCACTCTGTCCAAAGAGTCACGGTAAATATGGTAGTTTGTACTTTAACCCTTGTCCTGCTGAATAAATTAAGATGCCAGGCCTTTTACAAATTTTCAGCCAATCAGATTTCTTGATCCAGATTGTTGACATCAATTCACATTCTGAATGGCAAACAGTGCAGATCCAGAGAAAGAAGCCAACTGGTCTGGATCTATACTGTTTGCAAAGGCAGGACATATTCAGGTTTAGCAGAACTAGGGTTAAAATATATATTCAGGAAGAATGAACAAAAAGACATATTACAACAATACAAGATTAACTTAATGCTCAGCACACTGGGTAATAATTTCAGCAGACAACAGTCTGAAATATTTTTCTTACTTTTCCCAGAAAACAGGCGTTGACATTGCATGTAAACTGTCTCCTATGAAGACAGTTTGCATGAAATGTCAAAGCCTATTTTCTGGGAAAAATAAGAAAAATATCATTTTGTGGTCTGCTGATTTTGCAATGTTAAGGAATAATCTGCCAGTTTATAAGTTGTAATCAATATCCTACAATACACGACAATAATCAGAGGATATTTTAATCCTTTTTAACCAAAGATCAAAACAGAAACCTTTGCAGAAGACAAGACTCCTAGTAATAAGTTATCTGGTCCGGGTCTAGATTTTGACTTTTCCTCAAACACTCCTACTGAAAATAACAAACTTGTCTAAATTAAAAACGTGAAACAATAATACCCTGCCATTATTGTGTCATGAGGAGATAGCTCAAAACTTGACAAAATGTACCCAATAGCAATCCCAAAGCAAATCTACACAATAGCAGTGCACATATCAAATTTGGTGAAAATCCATTGAGATTTACTCAATTTATTGTTCTGAAACCAAAATACAGATGTGTTGCAGGCAGATAACTCTGTAAAAAATTGACAAAATTTGCCCATTAGCAATTCCCAAGCAGATTTCCACAATATCAATGCACATACCAAGTTTGGTTGAGAATCCATTGACATTCACTCAAGTTATTGTCCGGAAATGAAAAATCAGACATATCAAGGGCAGATAACTGCCAAAAAATGATGAAATTTACCCATACAAATCAGATCTCTACAATATTAATACATATACCAAGTCTGGTGAAAATCCATTGACATTCACTCAAGTTGTCATCTGGAAACAAAGATACGGATGGACAGACAACAGATGGATGGACAGGCAGATGGATGGACACACCGATGACCAACGTGAAACCATAATACCCTGCCACTATTGCGGCAGGTTATAAAATGGTGGCAGGGTATAATATACAAGAGAGCCCACAAGGCCCAATTTCGCTCACCTGAGTGTCATTGTCTCTAGTATATTCCAAAAGACTATGGTTTCTCTTCATAGGACTATGTATGTTTAAAATTTGCTGAAAATGAATGTTTTGGCCCAAGGGCTACCACTTGAAGAATCTTGGTAGAGGTCCACTAGATGAAACTACAGATCAAATATCAAAGACCTGGGCATTCTGGTTTCAGTCAAGAAGATTTTTAAATGTTTTCCCTATGTTAGTCTATGTAAAACACGTTGGCCCCTGTGCGGGGCCATTTTGGCCATATGGCTATAATTTGAACAATCTTGGCAGAGGTCCTCTAGATGAAGCTACATTCCAAATATCAAAGACCTGGGCCTTCTGGTTTTAGTCAAGGTTTTTCCCTATAAGGGTCTATGTATAACATGTGACCCCATAGGGCCGGAACAATTTTGACCCAGGGCTATAATTTGAACAATCTTGGTAGAGGTCCACTAGACAAAGCTGTGTACCAAATATCAAAGGGCTGGGCCTTCTTGTTTCAAACAAAAAGATTTTTCAAGGTTTTTCCTATACAAGTCCATGTAAAACATGTGGGCCCTGGACGGGGCTATTTTTGGTCCCAGGGCTGTAACTTGAACAATCTTGGCAGAGGTCCACTAGACAAAGCTGTTTACCAAATATCAAAGGCATGGGCCTTCTGGTTTCAGACAAGAAGATTTTTAAAGGTTTTCCCTATATAAGTCTATGTAAAACATGTGGGCCCCTGGGCTGGACCATTTTTGGCCCAAGGGCTACAATTTGAAAATCTTGGTAAAGGTCCACTAGATGAAGCTACATATCAAATATCAAAGACCTGGGCATTCTGGTTTCAATCAAGAAGATTTTTAAAGGTTTTTCCTATGTTAGTCTATGTAAAACATGTTGGCCCCTGGGCTGGGCCATTTTTGGCCCCAAGGGCTATAATTTGAACAATCTTGGTAGAGGTCCTCTAGATGAAGCTACATACCAAATATCAAAGACCTGGGCCTTCTGGTTTCAGACAAGAAGATTTTTAAAGGTGTTCCCTAACAGGGTCTATGTAAAAGATGTGACCCCTAGCGTGGGGCCAATTTTGTCCCCAGGGCTATAACTTGAACAAATTTGGCAGAGATCTACTAGACAAAGCTGTGTACCAAATATCAAAGGCATGGGTCTTCTGGTTTCAAACAAGAAGATTTTTAAAGGCTTTTCTCTATAAGGGTCTATGTAAAACATATGACCCCTAGGGTGGGGCCAATTTTGACCCCAGGGCTATAACTTGAACAAACTTGGCAGAGATCTACTAGACAAAGCTGTGTACCAAATATCAATGGCATGGGTCTTCTGGTTTCAAACAAGAAGATTTTTAAAGGTTTTTCTCTATAAGGGTCTATGTAAAACATATGACCCCTAGGGTGGGGCCAATTTTGACCCCAGGGCTATAATTTGAAGAATCTTGGTAGAGGTCCACTAGACAAAGCTGTGTACCAAATATCAAAGACCTGGGTCTTCTGGTTTCAGACAAGAAGATTTTTAAAGATTTTTCCCTATAAGGGTCTATGTAAAACATGTGGCCCCCAGGGCTATAATTTGAACAATCTTGGTAGAAGTCCTCTAGACAAAGCTGTGTACCAAATACGAGGGTGAGTCAATAAAAAACCAGCCTAACTTATTTCCGGTTGAGATCCACCTCTTCTTTTTCGATGTAATTGCCCTCTAGTGTGATGCACTTAGACCAACAGTGTTCAAGTGCCATCAGCCCAGAACTGAAAAAGTCAGGGTCCTTTCCATTGACCCACTCCTCAACTGCCGTCACGACTTCTTCAACAGACCGGAAATGAAGTCACGGATATCCTTTTTCAAGTTTGGGAATAGGAAGAAGTCGCTAGGAGCTAGGTCAGGCGAATAGGCAGGATGTGGTATTAATTCATACCCATTTCGCTCTACAGCATCCATTGCAACTTTGCAAGTGTGGACTCTCGCGTTGTCCTGTTGCAGCAAAACACCTTTAGAGAATTTACCTTGGTGTTTTTCACGGATGGCAGTTCTCAGCTGGTCTAACAAATTTGCATAGTACACTCCATTTATTGTACTTCTCTTGGGTAGAAAGTCCAACATAATAACGCCTTTTGCATCCCAAAATACTGTGGCCATCACCTTACCAGCAGATGGTTGCGTCTTGAACTTCTTTGGCCTCGGGGACCCAGGCCCTACCCACTGAAGACTCTGAGCTTTATTCTCTGGCTCATAATAATGAACCCAAGTCTCATCTACAGTCACCAGACCCAAAAGAAAATCTTTTGACCTAAAATGCTTCAACAAGGCACTGCATACTGATGCTCTGGATGCCATTTGCTCATCGCTAAGGGATTTGGGGGCCCAACGGGCTGTTAGCTTGCGCATACCTAAAGGATCATGTAAGATTGTTGAAATGCTACCATGTGAAATGCCTAATGCCTGCGCTATTTCTTCCACCTGTATTCACCTATCAGAGTATACCAGATCCCGAACTTTTTTATATATTTCTTCGTCGGTGGCATCCAGTGGGCGTCCAGACCTGGTTTCATCTTCTAAAGACGTTCTACTGCGTTTGAATTCCCCTACCCAGAATTTAACCTAAGCATAAGATGGTGTAGAAGACCCATAAACATTGGCTAACTCACCATGTATTTCCTTGCCTGTTTTACCTTTTAAATACAAGTATCGAATTACAGCACGGTACTCATCTTTAGATGAAAAGCATGCCTTTGCATCACTAGCCATGTTTGACATTCAATATCTTATTAAAAAACGACTCGATATGCGTGCAATTTTGTACCCGTGTATAAAATATATATTGAAACAAAGAATGAAAATCGTGACCATCTCGGTCCATTGGAAATGGGATAGGTTGGTTATTTATTGACACGCCCTCGTATCAAGGACCTCGGCCTTCTGGTTTCAGACAAGAAAATTTTTAAAGGTTTTTCCCTATAAGGGTCTATGTAAAACATGTGACCCCTAGGGCTTTTGACCCCACTGCTATAATTTGAACAACTTTGGTAATGGTCTGTTAGGTGAAACTACATAACAAATATCAAAGACCTGGGCCTTCTGGTTTCAGACAAGAAGATTTTTAAAGGTTTTTGCTAATTTTCACCTATTTGTTGCCATGGCAACCAGAGTTCTGCTTGGATTCCAAATCTTTGAACAACTTTCAGTTAGTACCTTCCAAGGATCAATCTGGTAAAGATTGGTTCAAATTGGCCCAGTGGTTTAGATGTCAATTGTTGACAGATGACGGACGACAGACGCTGGACGATGGACGCCAGAGGACTGGCCCATCAGAATAGCTCACTGAGCTTTGCTCAGGTGAACTAAAAAATGGAACTATTGTGGCAGGGTATATTATAAAAATGGAAGAGTACATTTTAGACCACTGCAGGTGCAAGATTAATCATTAGTCTGCTAAGTTGAAACAGAAATCGGCATTTTTTTATTTTACCCAAGAAAACAGGATTTGACATTTCGCACATAATGTCTTTGCACTTTAAAAGTACAGTATTTATTCTAAACATTAGGATACCATTATTTCTTACCAAACTTGTACAATTTGAACGTCCATCTTACTGTCTGTTAACCCTAGTCATGCTGAACCCGGATATGTCCTGCTTTTGCAATCAGTGTAGATCCAACTGATCTGGATCTGCACTGTTTGCCATTAAGTATGTAAATTCATATCAACAAACTGGATCAAGTAATCTGATTGGCTGAAAATTAGAAATGGGTGTGGCATCTTAATTCATTCAGCATGACAGAGGTTAATGTGTCAAAATCTGCTGGATCAGTGGCAAACAGTGTAGACCTTGACCAATGCCATGTTCTATAGCATCTGATCTGGTTCTACACTGTTTACCTAGGCCTAGCTGTCTGAATACTTTGGATAATTTGTTTGTCTGAGATTTACTGCCTAGTAAAAACAGTTATGGTCATACTGAGCCAGTCAGTTAACCTTCTCACACTTCTCCTGGGCAGGCTTAATCTTCTAAGTGGTTAACCAGTACTTTGTGTACATACCTTTGCCAGTAACTGACAACTGCCCTTCTTGAATCAGCTGAATGGGGAGAATGACTGTAGAAATTATTTCATGATCATTCCCAATGAAAGTTTGACAGCCTGGCTGGGATTTGAACTTGAGACCCCTAGATCTGCACTCAGATGTGCTACCAACTGTGCTATGAAGCCCGGTGAATATTTGGGTAAATAGTGTAAAATGTAAATGTCCCAAAATTTCATACACCAAAATTTCTGACAAAATGGCATATGCAAATAGTGCAGACCCCAATATGACTGCTCCTGAAGGAGCAGTCTGATCAGGGTCTACACTGTTTGCCATTCTGATAAGTAGTTAAAGACACAATTGCATAAAAAGCAAAAATGAGGCCAAAAAGATATGAAATTAAGTGTTCGAAATTTTAGGACACTTTCCGTAACAATGTTTCAGGATCACTTATTTCTCTACCAAAATATATTATTCTTTTAGTTCGTTAAAACTGTCTTGATCTGAAAACATATGAAACATTGTCAATATGAAAATTCTATCCAAATTTTCAACTTCTCTGGAATTCATGGCATTTTTTTTTTTTTTTTTGTATGTTTGTTTTTAATATAGATATTGACCAGTTTTCTAGTAGCCATGACACTGTGCACTATTCACACAAACCTGGCTGTGAATCCATTCAATATTCTATTGATTACTTAATGCTTAGCACTCTGGGTAAAAACAGTAGACAACATTTTAAAATATTTTTCTTATTTTTCTCAGAAAACGTGTTTTTAAATTTCAAATGAAGACAAAATGCATGAAATGTCAAATCCTGTTTTCTGGGGAAAACAAGAAAACTGTCATCAATTTGTCTTCTGCTGAATTAGCCCAGACAGCGGTAAAGGCTTACTTAGCGATATGAGAAATTATCAACTAAGTGAAGTTTTTCTCATTTTTCACTGACAAATCAGGCTTGATCTTTTATTCAAATTGTTTCCAAAGGAGGCAATCTGAATAAAATGTCAAGCCTGATGTTGTGTAAAGAATAAGAGAAAATATTGTAAAATATAGTCTGCTACTATTTAAATTAACCTTTACTACTCTATGGGCAAATTCAGCAGACAACAAATTAATTTGGTGATTTTTTTATTATTATTTCCCAGAAAATAGGCTTTAACTCTTGTCCTGCTGAATAAATTAAGATGCCACACCCACTTATAATTTTCAGCCAATCAGATTACTTGATCCAAGTTGATCATACAAATTCACTTACTAAATGACAAACAGTGCAGAGCCAGATCAGTTGGCTTCTTCAGAAGCCAACTGATCTGGATCTACACTGTTTGCAAAGTCAGGGTATATCCGGGCTCAGCAGGACTAGGGTTAACATTTTATGCAGGAGACATCCTGCATGAAGTGTCAAAGCCTATTTTCTAGGAAAGGTAAGAAAAATATTTCAAAAAATTGGCTGCTACAATAAAATTCAGCATCTTGAAGGTTAATTATAAGCATGGGACATTTGATAATCCAAACACGTATAATAGAAACATTATTCAATTAATGATACCAAAAGGCAATGAAAGGATTATAGCTAAATAAATGAATCATAAAAAGGCAATCAGGCATCAATTAACCTTTAGCCACTTGAATTTAAAAATTATCAGACAAAAGATTAAAATCTACCGTAACTGTCCTGAAATTTTGTATACCAAAGTTTCAGACAAAATGGCATATACAAACATGAGGAGCAGTCTGATCAGGATCTACAATGTTTGCAATTTCCTTAAGTATTTTAAGAAACAACTGCATAAAAAGCAAAAAGTTAGGCCAAGAAAGTATGGAATAAAGCGTTCAAAAAATTAGGACATTTACCATACACCTCGATATACGAGTATAATGGTACTCCTATTTGAAAACAGGCTTTAAATACAGTTTCTGATGTCTTGCATTTAAATTTTCAAAGTTTTCGCTTAAAATTACCATATTCAACCTAGCTACCGCATTCTGCCCTTCAGATTTTCAAAATCACTGGAAAACCTTGTAACAAAATATCTACCTAATAAGAGCAAAACACAGACAGATCAGCAGAGGACTTCACAAGGTTAAACATTTTTTTTTATTTTTTTTTTGTGTGATTTGGACTTTATGGCCCTTTCAAGAATATTTCATTTATATCAAGCCGATTGTTCATCAAGGGTGGGCAAAAACCGGAGAACCTGGGGAAAAATCACCTGACCATCTATAAGAAGAACTTGGCTTTTCCACATGTGACCTGAGTGAGGCTCGAACCACAGCCATGAGAAACCTAATGGATTAAGAGTTAATGATACTTATGCGATGTTTTTCTTACTTTCTATATAAAAGCATGGACTAGATAAGCCATGCATTCCTGCAGTCAGATCAGCTCTTTCACTGTTCAGCTGTAGGAACTATGGCTACCGTAAAATATATCGGCATAAGTCGAAGGCCCTGGTCAGACTATGAATGGTCAGCATAGCTCCAGATAAAGCACATTTTTTACCAAAAAATGTTGACATTTTCCTTGTCCATGAAAACATATGTTGTGGGTACTCATTAGAAGTGCCATGCCAAGGCACTTCTAATGAGTACCCACAACATATATTTTTATAACTATTTATCTGGATACCTCTCTTACCTGGAGCTAAACTGGGCCTTCATTTTTAACCCATTAAAGACTGAATAAACTCTCCCACACTATATATTGGAAGAGTCCATTTTTTATTTTAGGTAAATCAGGCTATATGATGTAGATATTCCTAAAGAAAAATGGTTGAACTATTTGCAAACAGTAGAGACCTGATCTGATGCTGCATTCTGCAGTTTGTGATCTGGGTCTGCACTGTTTGATAGTTACCCATTTAGGGGTCTCCAGTCTTCAATGGGTTAACACACATGCTAATGACAAGTTTGAATAACAAGGCTCACATTTTATTACACATTATAGTTGATCTTACCTTCAAAAGCATTATCAAGCACCCCTTGACCAAGATTATCAAACACAATTCTTTGGCTTGCGTATTTGCTTCCAGCTTTTGGCTCCAAAATTCCATCACTTCGTGTTTCAAAGCCATCATGAGACCTGTCAAAAAATGTATTTGTTTGTGTTGAAGTTTTACAGCCCAGTCAACCAATTAGGATTATGTAGAGCATGGTCAGTTTATCTAACCAAACTTTTTGCTAGGCAGGCTTTGTCCTCTAAGCGGTTAACCAGTACTTGTGTATATTCTTTCGCCGGAAATTGACAACTGTCTTTCTTGAATCAGCGGAAGGGAGAGAATGACCATAGAAAATATTTTATGATCAATCTCTACAAAAGAATGTTGCCAGACCTGGCGGGGATCAAACCAGCGACCTCCTGATCACTAGTTGAATGCACATCTGACAGCCACTGAGGCTTGCTCAAAAAATGTATATAACAATTATAACAATTAATATTTATTCATATTTGAAAGGTAAAGTAGTTATTTAGGAAAGGAACTAAATAAGCTTTTATGCTTTCGTTCTAATCCTATTGTTGTACTTTTGTATGTGTTGTATATGTAAACATTTCGGAAATAAATATGTAAATGGTAAAGTAAACCCTATTTTTGTCCCTAAATGACTGAAGCACCACTTAAAAGCACTCAACATTTAGAAGAAGAAGCAACCTGATCTAGATCTGCACTGTTTACCATTAGGTATGTGAATTTATATCAGCAATCTTCATCAAGTCATCTGATTGACTGAAAATTAGAGGTAGGCTGACATTTTTATTTTCTGACTTTGCGGATCATTGGATTCAGCTTGATATGTTTATTAATGTGTTGAGGTTTTCGGCCCAGTCAACCCATTAGTGTCATGTTGAGTGCAGTCATTTAACCTAACCACACTTTTCGTGGGCAGGCTTAGTCCTCTAAACTCATTCTTAGTCCTCTAACCTACTGACCAGTATTTGTGCACATTCTTTTTCCAGAAACTGACAACTGCCCTTCTTGAATCAGGGGAAGGGAGAGAACGCACTAAGAAAATATTTAACGGTCAATATTCACGAAAAAGAATGTTGCCGGACCCGGCAGGGATCAAATCCATGACTTCCTGATCACCAGTCGGCTATGCATCCAACTGAGCCACCAAGGATGGCAGATTCAGCTTGAAAAATGGCTTGTTATTACATCTGCAGTAGTCTGATCAGGACCTCTGTTACCTGCTGATCAATGGATTTTGTGGAATAGATCAACAAACAGACAAGATCCTTATTAGACTGCAGAAGGGGCATCAGGTAAATATTTTCTATTTCTCCATGAAAATATAATTATATTGTAGTTACTGTAATAACATTAACCCTTGTGCTGCTGAATAAATTAAGATGCCAGGCCCACTTCTAATTTTCCAGCCAATCAGAATACTTGATCCAGATTGTAGCTATAAATTCACATACTTAATGGCGAACAGTGAAGATCCAGATCAGTTGGCTTCTTCAGAAGCCAACTGATCTGGATATACACTGTTTGCAAAGGCAGGGTATATACGGGATCAGCAGGACAAGAGTTAAATATTGGGACAGATAGGCCTGAGCAGACAGTGCAGACCCAGATCAAACACTCCAGAATGCAGCATCTAATCAGGGTCTACACTGTTTGACACTCATCCAGTAATATTTTTAGACACATCAACAGGTAGACTTTTTCAATTTTTTGGACAATTATGGTTAAGGGAGTTAAGGTGTCCCAATGCTTTGGGTAAGTACAGTACTCATTAGAAGTACCTCATGTGGCAGTCCATAAAAATAAATTCAATACATTCAACTAGCACTTCCTAGGCAGTACTGCAGAAAACAAGTGGGTGCCAATTTTGAATCTTTTTTTAACCCTAGTCCTGCTGAACCCGGATATGTCCTGCCTTTGCAAACAGTATAGATCCAGATCAGTTGGCTTCTGAAGAAGCCAACTGATCTGGCTCTGGATCTGCTTGCCATTAAATATATGAATATTTATCAACAATCTGGGTAACTCATCTGATTGGCTTAAAATTAGAAATGGGCGTGGCATCTTAATTTATTTAGCTGGACAAGGGTCAAATGTACAGATTCAGATTCATCCCTCTCATGCCCAAAAGTATTAGACTGCATGGATATGCAGTCTGATCTGGGACTTTGCTGTAAGAAAATGCTTGTAGACATGTTTTTGCAAGGTATGGCCCAAGTAAGGCATGACATTTTATTCTAAATGTCTTCAGCCTTATTTTCAGTGAAAAATAAGAAAAATGTTTAAATACATTATCTGCTAGTTTTTAAATTCAGTAGGCTAATGGTTTAGTAAAGCTTTTACAAAGAAATGTAAGTGGAACTAGGGCTTGAAACATTTATTTTACACAATGGTATAATTTTCCCCAAACAACTGATCAATATTAAATTGAACTCTTACAACCTTAAAAACTAGCTTTCACAGGATTGTCTGTATGGATTAACTATTAAAAGCCAACTGTCCATGTCCGACTAACCTAATTAAACAATATATGACATCAAAGTGTCTGCTCACCATAAGCCCTATTCCTAGATTCAAGCAACATCTGTAGCAGATAACATTCTAAGCTTTTTTTTTTTTTTTTTAAAGTAATGCTAAGCATGCTGGGCAACTATTCAGAAAAAATTTTAAATATGTTTTTATTTTTCCCAGAATATAGGCTTTGCCACTTCAAGCAAATTGTCTCCAAATGTGCATGAACAGTCAAAATATATTTTCTGAGAAAAAATATCTAAAATGTTGCCTACTGAAATTTTTACCCAGCATGCTAAGCAATGTACAAAAAAGGCCTTTATGCATCTGTGCAGTCTAATCTGAGCATTCTCTGTTTGTCAACATATACTACATTATCCACTGATTCTGTAAGCAGACAATGAAGAAATTGCATAAGGGCCCTTTTTATACATTGTCCACAGTCATAAGGGCCCTTTTTGTGTGTTGCACATCATATGAGAAAGCATTCGCACAGTCTGATCAGGTCTTTGGCTTTTCACTGATTACAATATATAAAAAATCTGAGTGGATACTGAATGCTCTTAAAGTTAGATTGTGCTGACGTACACGCTAACATGGACCTTCGCTGCCTACGTACAAAATACCATATTTACCCTAAGTTTTCTCTTACCTTTTTTTCAGACAGAGAGGCTCAGCAAACAGTGTAGACCCACATTGATGCTGCATAATGTGGCTTCTGATCAGGGTCTACACTGTTTGCCACTCATATAGCAGTTTCTAGACACCTCAGCAGCTAGTCAAATGGACTCATACAAAAGATAAAGTTTGGTAAGGGGTTAAAGTGTCAAAATATTTAGGGTAAATATGGTAAGGACTTTTTTCTCAGGTCTTCGCTCAAATAGTTTGACACACATAGCAACATCACGTCACAAGTCTTTATATTCAATATCCAGACAAGAATCATACTAATGAATTTCTCATGTAGCTCATCGCTCCAGATAAATTGCTTTTTTATCAACCAAAAAGTATTGATATTTTTCTTATTTCCCCATGAAATCATTTTGGTCATTTTCTCAAAGTGCAAACTGTAATAAAAGCACCACAAGCATAATATCCCGCCATAGCAATTATTTGTTTATGTATTAAAGTTATCTTTAGGAAAATGTCTGGAAAGAAAATGACAGAGGGACAGATAACAATCCTAAACCAGATCTTGATAATATCAATGGACAGATAACAATACTAAACCAGAGTTCTTGATAATATCAATGCATATAGCAAGTTTGGTTAAAAGGCCTTTTTATTTACTCTTTATCGTCCAGAAACGAAAATATGGGCGTGTCTCGGGCAGATAACTCCGTAAAAATTTGACAAAATTTGGGCATTAGCAATCCCAAATCAGATCTCCTTAATGTCAATGCATATAGCAAGTTTGGTTAAAATCCCTTGTTATTTACTCAAGTTATCACCCGGAAACGAAAATATGGGCATGTCTCGGGCAGATAACTCCGTAAAAATTTGTTGAAATTTGCGCATGGCAATCCCAAACCAGATCTTCTTAATGTCAATGCATATAGCAAGTTTGGTTAAAATCCCTTGTTATTTACTCAAGTTATCATCCGAAAACGAAAATATGGGCAGATAACTCCCTAAAAATTTGTCAATCCCAAACAAGATATCCATAACATCAATGCACATACCAAGTTTGGTGGAAATTCATTGATGTTTACTCAAGTTATCATCCGGAAACGAAAAACAGACGGATGGAGGTACGAACAACGGACGGACGGACAGACACGCGGACGTCCAACGTGAAACCATAATACCCCGCCACTATTGTGTGGCGGGGTATAAAAATCACAAAAACGGTGTCAGCAGACAACATTTTCATTATTTTTATTTTTCAGAGAAAATAAGACTTGACATTTCAAGTGAATCATCTGCTCAGCAGAAGAAATGGTTTCATGATCAATCTCCAAAGTTATGTGGCTGAGTGGGATTCAAACTTGCCACTTCCAGATCTGCATCAGATGGGCTATATACAGACTGCACTATAGAGCCTGACATCTCAGAATCTAGACTGGCTCCCATCTAACTGACTTTAAAGTCAGCATAAAAATGATTTATTTTTTACAAAAATCCTATCTTTTGGAACATCTTTCTCTCGGATTTGGATGAGTATATGTCAGATAAGAGATGATACGTGTAGAAAATAGTGAAGGGGGCATATTTTACCTTTGTTAGGTTAGAAAACTTAAACTCATATCATAGGGCCATGCTTCTGAGAATCTAAATGGAATATATAATGGCTATGGTGACAATAGGACCCAAAACGATACCTAATGGTCCAAATTTATACCTCACAGAAATACTAGATGAGGTAAAAACATTCCCCAAACCAGTGCCACACACCTGTATATATAGCTCCAGGTAAGTAAGGGCTCCAGATAAGAGGGGTACCCCAATAATATTTTTCTTATTTCTCGAAGAAAACACATGTTCTGGTAACACATCAGAGTTGCCTCCACAAGGCGCTTCCAATAAATATCCACATTATATGTTTTTGTGGAGAAGTTAGAAAAATATCAGTACTTTTCGGATGAAAAAAAAGTGCCTTATCTGGAGCTATATGTCAGTATACCTTTTACTTAGGGAGTAGTCCCCCACCTCTTCACTTCATCCCAACCCTGCTCCAGAAGTAACTGTGACCTTACACAGTATAAGAGGAGTGTCAAAGGCCCATTTGTTCAAAACTTAATGAAATTGTTAGCTATTGTGACGTTAAAATTTCTATCTTGCAATATTTATATTTTTTGCTGAAAAATGTGAGTAGCTTTGCAAAAGCTACACACATTTTTGAAGCAAATAAAAAATCAATATATTTGAAACTAGAGCTGTCAGAGGATCTGACTATAGCCCCCCTACAGTACCATCAGAGGAGAAAGACACGTGTGGGTTGAAAACGAAAACCTACCAAGGAACATAACTCTAAGAGTTATGGACCCTTTGCCCCTATTCCAGTACACATGATACATTCAGTCATTGTCCATGTTTATACAAACTTCCAACATTCTAGCTTTCTTGGGTTCTGAGAAATCTATTACAAAAATTTTCAAGAACGGCAAAATGTGAAAACCTTCCAAGGGACATAACTCCAAGAGTTATGGGCTCTTGGCCACCATTTTGCCATTACACCTTCCTTACCTTAGAGACCAAGAGCGGTATAAGTTTCATGGAAGTAGGACCACAAATGTAAAAGTACTTGAGTAAAATGCATTTTAATTTTTTTGAAAACCTACCAAGGGACATAACTCAAAGAGTTACGGACCCTTGGCCATTATTCCAGTAAACATGCTACATCCAGTCATTGTCTATGTTTATACGAACTTTCAGCTTTCTAGCTTTCATAGTTCCTGAGAAATCTGTTACAAAAATTTTCAAGAATGGCAAAATTTGAAAACCTATCAAGGGACATAACTCCAAGAGTTAAGGGCCCTTGGCCACCATTTTGCCACTACACCTTCCTTACCTTAGAGATCAAGTGTGGTATAAGGTTTACTGAAGTAAGACCACAAACATAAAAGTTTTCAAGGAAAATGCATCTTATTTTGAAAACCTACCAAGGGACATAACTCCAAGAGTTATGGGCCCTTGGTCACCATTCTGCCAATACACCTTCCTTACCTTAGAGACCAAGTGTGGTATAAGGTTCACTGAAGTAGCATAACAAACATAAAAGTTATTAAGGAAAATGCATTTTAAATTTTGAAAACCTACCAAGGGACATAACTCCAAAAGTTATGGGCCCTTGGCCACTTAGAGACCAAGTGTAGTATAAGTTTCATTGAAGTAGGACCATAAATATAAAAGTTATTAAGTTAAATGCATTTTAATTTTGCAGTCACGGAATCACGGAATGACAGTCATGGAATGACAAAGTTAAGGAATCAGGGAAGGACATGGCAAATCCGGTATAGCCCCACGTTTTCAAAGTGGCGCTATAAATACCTTAGCTACAACAGTTAACAAGTTTGTCATTAACAATGCTTTGGACAATTGGGCCCAGATAAATATTTCAGGTCTCAGTCTGGACAAACTTTTTGAGGCCTGAAATTTCTAATTTCAGTGCCTGAAACTGGCTTTTTACATGAATTACATTGAATAAGGCAAAACTCATAATGCTGTATATATAGGCTGAAATCAAGACCAGGCCTGAAAAGTGTGAGTCCTGAATACATGTCTTTGTCATTTCTCCACAAAAACATTCATTGTGGGTACTCATTAGAAGAGCCTCATTAAGGCACTTTGAATAAGTACCCCAATACATATTTTCATTGCGAACAAACAAAGACATCTGGGCCCAGTTGTTCAAAGCGTTGTTAGCTTAACAAGCTCGTTAAGGGTCATTTCGTTAACTGTTTTAGTGTATTCAATATACAATATTCTGATATTTTTTGCTGAAAAAATGTGAGTAGCTTTTGCACTGCAAAAGCTACTCACATTTTTTCAGCAAAAAATTACAGCATATTTGCGTATCACTCGATGTAAATTTTAACGAATCATTAACTAACGACATCGTTAGCTTTGAACAACTGGGCCCAGTACTTTATCATAAAAAAAAAAAAAAAAATGCTTTATCTGGAGCTATATTATACACTGGGATAATGTCAGATTTCTCCCAGATTGCTTCCATCCAAAAACATTTTCTAAATACAAAATATGAACTTACCAGTAAGAATAATCAAAGGAGAACTGAAAGAGACAAGAAGAAAACAAGATATATAAAGCTCTTCAACAAGACAGAAATATAAACAGAGAACTTGTTACTGAGAAGAATTTGGATGAAAAGTTTGGAATTATTTTTCTTATTTCTCTATGATAACAAATGTTGTGGGTACTCATTAGAAGTGCCTCACTGGGCCTCTCTGTACAAATTTTTTAAAACATTGTAGAACTAAACAAAATCTCTCAAGAAAACCCATCTCATCATTGTCTACTGTTTTCCATAGACTAGTGTTTGTCGTTTTTGTCAATCAATTAATTTTCTAAATTTTTAAATACAGTGTAATAGACTTGCCCAAATTCAAAGATAGAAAAGTCCGTTTTCAAATAGTAAAAAGGGTTAAACAAAAACATCGGTTACTGTATATACCGTAAGTATTCAGACAGAAAGGCCTGAGCAAACAACATACTCAGATGAGATGCCGCAGAACATGGCCTCCTATCAAGGTCTACAGTGTTTGCCACTCATCCATCAATTTTCAGACAAAACAATGGTTAGTAAATTGTACTTGTTCAAATTTTAGAACAAGTGTGGTAAGGTGTCTAAATACTTAGGGTAAATATGGTACGATACAAGTTTCTCAGACAAGTCTGAAACAGACCTACTGTGTTCCTGTTAACCTTTATGATGATTAGATGTTTTTATATTCCTATCAACATTACTTAATGGAACGGTCATGAGCTGAATTCTGCCTCCAGTAGGCTTCAAACTCAGGACCTCATAATCCAATATCAGGAGCACTAACCAAGTAGCAGCCATCAGGACAATTCCTGTTAACTTTTAACCCACAGCATTTAAATCGCATCCAAGGCCCAGTTGTTCAAAACTTAACCCTTGTCCTGCTGAATAAATTAAGAAGCCACACCAACTTTTAATTTTAATGCCAATCAGATTATTTGGTCAGGATTATTGTTATAAATTCACATACTTAATGGCAAACAGTGCAGATCCAGATCAGCCAACTGATCTGGATCTACACTGTTTGCAGGGGCAGGGTATATCCGGGTTCAGCAGGACAAGGGTTAACAAAGTTGTTAGCTAATGTGACATAAATATTTCTATCTTGAAATAGGGCAAATACATTGATATTTTTTGCTGAAAAAAAAATGTGAGTAGGTTTTGCATTGCAAAAGCTACTCATTTTTTTGCAGCAAAAATATCAAAGTATTTGAAAACACCTTATAGCTACAACAGTTAATGAGTTTGTCATTAACGAGCTTGTTAGCCTAACAATGCTTTGAACAACTGGACCCTGCTGTGTTTAAACCATCAAGAGACAGTAACATGGAATCTTCAAATTTTAAGGACATATATGGTAAAGAGTTAAGGTGTCTCAATATTTATGGTAAATATGGTAATAAAATAATGACTCACCTTCTTGGGTTCTTCATCTGAAAAATAAAGATATTTTGTCAGTAATATACAGAAAATTAATTTAACAATTTGACCCCCTGAGATGCTGAAGTGGACTCTTCCATTCTTGAATTTGGACATGTCCACTGATGCAACTAGGGAGTTTAGTCTAAAATCAATAACAAAATTGCAAACAGTGTAGATCCCCATCAGACAGCCTGTTATGAGCCATCTCGTCTACATCTACACTGTTTGCACAGGTATTATATTTGGTCTGCTGGGCTGAAGGGGTTAACAAGTCTACTTTCTGAAGTGCACCTAGAGAAGATTCAGATCAGCCTCTGCATCTGCAAAGTCTTATCAGAATCTTCACTTAGCACATTTTGGATAACCAGGGATGCATAGTTTCTTCATGCAGACTTTGATTGTGTTGGGGTTTAATGACATGTCAACCCTTATGGGTCATTTTGTGTCATCTCCAAGAGAAAGGGAGAAAAGAGATAGAAGATATAGTAGAGGAGATGAAAAAGAGAGACAGGGAAGAAAGAGAAATAGGATTGAAAGTTTCCCCTCTACCCTTACCTACTACAAGGATAGCAGGCCCTGCCCAACTATAAGCGAATATCAGTTGGACACCCCAGTGACGTAAGATACACGACACCACCGCCACACCTGACCACCCACTTCTTCATGCAGACAATAAAGACTCTGATTAGATTGCGCCAATGTGTAGGCTAAAAATTAGCTTAAGTCTATCAAACTGACGTCTTCTGATTCTGTCAGCAAAAGATGCAAAGTTCATAAAAAGAATCCCTAGGATTTATAATCCATTATTGTCTGGAAACCCTTTAAAGGGTAACTGGCAAACAGTGCAACCCCTGATCAGATGCCGCAGAATGCGGCATCTGATCAGGGTCCTCACTGTTTGCAAATAGCTTAGCCATTTTTTTCCAGGAATATCTAAATCACAGCTGGACTTACCTAAAATTGAAATTGGACTCTTCCACTTTATAGTGTGGGACAATCTATTCAGTCTAGAATGGGTTAAGATGAGTGTATACACTTAGAGGAATATCTGACATTTTGACAAGGGAGTAAGGGAGTAAAAACAATTTTGAGAGAGCTGTGTGAATCTTAACCCTTGTCCTGCTGAACCCGGATATACCCTGCCTTTGCAAACAGTATAGATCCAGATCAGTTGGCTTCTGAAGAAGCCAACTGATCTGGATCTGCACTGTTTGACATTAAGTATGTGAATTCATAGCGACAATCTGGATCAAGCAATCTGATTGGCTGTAAATTGGAAGTGGGCGTGGCATCTTAATTTATTCAGCAGGACAAGGGTTAAGTTTTTATCACTCTTGATTTAAGGGGAATTGATACACTTATGACCCTTGTCATGCTGAATAAATTAAGAAGCCATGCCTACTTCAAATTGTCAACCAATCAGATTACTTGAGTCAGGTTGTTGATACAATTTCACATACTAAATGACAAACAGTGCAGATCCAGATCAGTTGGCTTCTTCAGAAGCCAACTGATCAGGATCTACACTGTTTTCAAAGGCAGGGTATATCCGGGTTCAGCAGGACGAGTGTTAAGACACACAGCTCTATCAAAATTTTTACTCCCTTCTGAAAAGGAATCTACTCTAAAAATGAAAACCATGCTGCCCTTGGGGACCTTTTGGTAAAGCCCTTTCCTGAAAGGGATTGGTGTACTGTACAGGAAAGCCAACAGGAAGTCATAAAAATTGTCTCCCTTGACAAAACCTTAAGATTCAGCTGAAAAACAGATTAATTCTCAGTGAGAAACTACCTCTATTAAATCTTTTTCTCAACAATAAAAGCAGAAACCTTGCACACTCTGCATATTTTGCAATGGCAGATTAGGAAAATACTAGACATACAAGTTCTTCAACTTGTAACAATCACTCTTTAGTTCCAGATAAGCACCTTCCTTCAGCATAAATTCTGTGCATATAACATAGGTCCAGATATGGTGGGGCTCTTAATTCTCCACTAAATCATACATGTATGTTGTGGGTACTCATTAGAAGTGCCTAGTTGAGGCACTTCTAAGCACTTTTAATGAGTACCAACAATAAAAACATGTCAATACTCATTAGAAGTGCCTCAGCCTCAGTGAGGCACTTCTAATGAGTACTCACATCATATGTTTCTACATGGAAAAATAAGGAAATATCAATACTTTTTAAATGAAAAAAGTGTGTGTCTTATCTGGAATTGTACCTATACTATACCAAATGATATAAATTTAACCCTTGTCATGCTGAATAAATTAAGATGCCACGCCCACTTCTAATTATCAGCCAATAAGATTTCTCAATCCAGGTTGTATATATAAATTCATATGTTGAATGACAAACAGTACAAATCCAGATCAGTTGGTTTCTGAAGAGGCCAACTGATCTGGATCTACACTGCTTGTATAGTCAGGGCATATCGGTGTTCAGCATGGCAATGGTAAATAGGTGCTACCTATATCTGTGCATCCAAATTATCATCACTTGCTTCATAGCATGTGGGGTAGCCAAACTCAATCATAAACAAAATTTTCTTTTTTCCCTGATCAAAATCTACTTTAACCTGATCAAAATACATGTACTCTCACATTTTGTAGCATTTCACTTTTAGAGATATTTCGTTGGCTTGCATTAACCCTTAAACTGCCAATCACAACAACTGTCGTCTGCTTTGTCATCTGCTTGCCATTTTAAAAGTCATTTTTGCAAACAGTGTGGACCCAAATCAGACTGCTCCTCTAGGAGCAGTCTGATCAGGGTCCACACTGCTTGCCTGTATGCAAAAATAGGTTTAAAAAGTTTGCCTGTATGCAAAAATAGGTTTGAAAAGTTTGCAAAACTATTCAGCGGACAACATAAACAGACAAAATTTTCAGATACAGGTTTTCTTGGCATTTTAAGGGTTAATTATACAACAAGAGAAAGGCCGGAGTCTAATACAGTACATGGAAACAGCAAACAGCTCTAGAAAAAAAAGGAGCCAAATAAATACCTTTTTTCTAATTCTTCAAAAAAAACAAGGTGCCTTTAATAAGAACTTGCAGCATGTTTTTTTGTGGAGAAATAAGAAAAATATTGGTAGTGTTATTGAGGAAAAAAATAATAATAAAAAGGCTTTATCTACAGCTATGAGCTGCAAAGAGTTAGTTCCTTTTACAGCTATAAAATGATGGATTTTTTTTTCTTTTCTTTTTCTTGTCTGTCTGTGATGATTTCAAATACAAGTACCCACAACATACATTTTCCTGGGGGGGGGGGGGGGGGGGGGGCGGGGGGAGGTGGAAAAACATGGGAAATTTTCTGATTAACCTCATTCATTTAAGGTAACAACATGATAGACAGATCTAGAGACCACTGTGCTGGAGGTCTGGAGATCTGCTAGATACCATCCATTATGTTAATCGTTAAAGCGGCAATCACAACTGCAGCAGACGACATTCTGATTTTTTTTTTGTTTTTACTATTATTTTTCAGAGTTAATAAGACTTGTTGTTTAATGTGAATTGTTTGCTTTAATGTCTCTGAAAAAAAAACAACAACAACAACAACAACAACAAAAAAAAACAACAACAGAGAATGTCGTCTGCTGCAAATTGGCTTGGTGCTTTAAGGTTAATTTCCTGAATGAATAAAATTAATGAAAGGAAGTCAATTTGTAGTTATGTACTTGTTTACACTCCGTGACCAAGACATAAAAAGGACCTCAATTTAGGGCAATGTAATGTCAAAAATTAATCTATTAAAATAATATTTTAAAACCACTTTGTGTTATTATGTTATTGGAAACTCCAGGGCAAACAGTGACAGCAATTAATTTAATGCTTAGTATTCTGGGTAGAATTTTCAGCAGATGACATATCAAAATATTTCTCTTATTTCCCCAGAATGCATGCAGGATTTGATATTTCATGCAAACAGTCTTCAGAAGAAAAAATATGAGAAACAAAAAATCACCAATCTTATAACTGCAGCTACTGATTTTGTCAAGAGGATGGTAATAGCAGGCCCCCTAGCAGTCTCTCTTAAAAATAAAGGCTTTTTATAAAGGCTATTTTTGGCCAAATAAAGGTTTTTCAGGATAAATTTTGTACAAAATAAAGAGCATTTAATGGTTAAATTTCTTGGCAGATCCCAAGCAAAAGAACTCCGTGTCATCGCCTCTCAAGCAAAATAGGGAGAAAAACTGTAGAGAAAATTGGATATTTTTATCTTTAAATGGTAACGACAATATTAACTTGCATTTCTGTTTAGAAACATATGAATCTAGGAAACAGAACTATTATTTGTTGTTACCAAATGCTACATATTTACTCTGTCCTTCTCATGCATTTACAAATTGCCAAATATAAAGGTTTTCTCTTCAAAATAAAGGTTTTTATAGGTTTTTCAGCCAAATCAAAGGTTTTAATGGATTTCAACAAAATTAAAGGTTTTTAAAGGTTTTAAAGGTTCCCCTTGGGGCCCTGTAATGGTTAACCCTTATCCTGCTAGAAAAAGTTTCTGATCTAGGTCATCAGAAGGGGTACTCTTACTTGAACACACGTTATTTGCCTCATTATCCATGGACCTCAGCTGTGGACTGGCTAAATTTTAGTGCAATACTCATGACCACGTGCAATCACATTATAGTGGATCATGTTACAAACTGGTGTTTGCTTCACATACTTATAAAAAAAAAAAAAGGAACTCCAAGAGACTAACACAATGTGTGGTCATTGCAGGAAAAATTTGACAATTTGCAATGATATGTCTACCATTTGTATATATTTACCATTAGAAGTTGTTTAACGCTTCTCATGCCAAATAAATTAAGATGCCACACCCACTTCTAATTTCCAGCCAATCAGATTACTTGATCTGGGTTTTTGATAGAAATTCACATATTTAATGACAAACAATGCAGATCCAGATCAGTTGGCTTCTTCAGAAGCCAACTGATCTGGATCTACACTGTTTGCTAAGACAGGGCATGACATGTTTATCAAGAGAAGGGTTAAGTAAAGTTTGTGTAGTTGGCACAGGAGCCTATTTGATCAAAAATTAATCTACTAAAATAATATTTTAAAACCACTTTGTGTTATTATGTTATTGGAAACTCCAGTGAGACTGGGATGAGACTGAAAAAAGGAAAACATGTAAAAGATGTCATTTGATGTAATTTTGGAGAATTTTTGCACAAATTGACCTTGAATACAGACAAATAAAGGTTTGTGATAACATACATTCCCTTCCCTAACCAACAACCTAAAACTAAATGATGGGACTTGTTTCTGGAGGTGCTGAGGTGCTCTCAAAAAGGCCTACTCCCCTGAAACAGTATACACTCATGATCTGCAGGATAAGGATTAATTTGATGCAGCAGACTTATTTGGTTAAAAGTAATTCATTCCACAGATTATTAATGAAACTTGAAACTTTTCAGCACCCCCCCCCCCTTCCCCCTCCCCCCTCCCCCAGCAAGGACCAAAACATAACTGATGGATAGACAGATGTACAGACAGACAATGTGAAAACAGTATAAACCATCCCCACCCGCACAGTTGTTGGGGGGAGCAGGGTATAATAATTACATGTAGTTTGTCTAGATATTATGAGCCTTTCAGCTTTGCAGCTTCACCAGCACAGAAAATTTTGTTTAAAATAAGAACATGTAATTAATCACTATGTTCGTAGGCAGGTATACTGTTTTCAGGTTGTTCATCCGTCAGTTACATTTTGGTCCTTGCAGGGTAGGGTATCTAATAAGCGCTATTTATTGGCAATTTCTTGTTTGTTCACAGATATTATAAATTTTTCAGCTCTGCAGTCTCACCAGCTCAGAAAACAAAATTTCAAAGTCCTACATCCTGCATTTTGTTGTACACACCTACACCATGTAACTATTGTTTATTTGTGCTGCAACATTAGATAAGCAGTGGTGAATCCAGAACCTGTGGACCACCTCCTCAGTGAGACCACAAGATCCTGGGTAATTTTCAATAAATCATACCGTATTCGATCTAATTACCGCACATACCTCTATAAGCGCACAGTCAAGCAATTCCATACTCTTCGGATTACAGCTAGTGTACTGTTTGGCTACATCTTTATAAAGGCATATGCTGTGGGTACCCATTTGAATTGCATCGACTTGTCAATGCAATTCAAATGAGTACCCACAACATATGCTTTTATAAAGAAATTCAGAAAAAAATGGCATAAACATCATCTAATAAGTTTTTTGCTGATCTTTTTTAAGTGTACCTTTTAGTAGGCAGATACATATTTTACCACAAATGTTTTCCAGTAATTTTGAAAAACCTAAGCGCACAGTGCGGTAATTAGGTCGAATACGGTATACATTTCAGACAAACTGATCAAATCAAGTTTCATAAAAATCTGACAACAAGAATACACCTGCGGCAAGTAATCAGATGTAGCACTTATACTGACATAGAGTAGGAGGGGTTAGTCCTAAAAGAAAAGTTTACAGATGGACAGACAGACAGACATAACTCTATTTATATTTGGCTGACTGTAATATTTGGTGGACTGTAACCTAAAAACAAAATGCGCTGCTTCACATCATGGTCTAACTATAAATCACCTTTCAGTTTGATGGGATGTAAACTGTAGGAGGAAATATTTGGTGGACTGTAATCTTGAAATGGTATGCACTGCTCCACATCATGGTGTAACTTAGTTTTACAATATTTCAGCTTGATCTAATGTAACCTATTGGAGGAGTTAACATATGAAATTTTTCAAAGAGGCATTACTGCTAATATTTTGTGGACTTTAGTGCAGATTATATTTCATTTCCTTTGGGATCACTGGGCCTATTATGGTACATTTGAAGTCCTGCTCATGTATACACTAGAGGGTGTAAGCAGTGTTGCAAACTTCATTACTGCTTATGAAGAGTCTCAATAAAACTGAGACTCCCATTTTCTGATCTGTGGTGTGTTCTGTGGTGTGTTCTTTATTTCCAAAGGCAATCTTTTTGACATTTATTTAACCTCAAAACAAAATGTGCTGCTCCACATCAAGATCTAACTATAAACCAAGTTTCAGCTTGATCAGATGTAAACTGCAGGAGGAGTTAGCCAGACACAAAACATTTATGGAAATGACAAAGGGACATAACTCTGCTACTATCTAGTGGACTATTACCTTGAAATAATATGCAATGCTCCACATCATTATGCAATTATATGTATTTACAAAGTTCGAGGTTAATATAATGTACACTGTAATCCATAGGAGGAGTTAGCTGGAAATGAAATGTTTACAAAAATTTTCAATTAATTGTTAACATTTGGTGGACTGTAACCTTGAAACAATATGCGCTGCTCAACATCATGGTCTAACTATAAATCAAGTTTCAGCTTGATAGAATGTAATCCACAAGAGGAGTTAGCCGGAAAAAAAATGTTAACAGAAATTTTCAAAGGGGTCTAACTCTGTTAATATTTGACTGACTGTGACCGTGAAACAATATGAGCTGTTCCACATCATGATCTAACTATAAATCAAGTTTCATGTGGATCTGATGTAAACTGTAAGAGGAGTTAGCTGGAAACAAAATGTTTACATAAATTTTCAAAGGGGCATAACACTTTTAACATTTGATGGACTGACACCTCTAAACAATACGTGCTGCTCCACCTCATGGTCTACTATAAATTAAGTTTCAGTCTGACTGAAATTAATCTGTAGGAGGAGTTAGTCAGAAACAAAATGTTTACAAAAGGGCATAACTGTTAATATTTGGTTGACTGTAACTGCTGCTCCACATCATGGTCTAACAATATACCAAGTTTCAGCTTGATCGTATGTACATGTAACTGTAGGAGGAGTTATCTGGAAATGAAAATTCAATCCATGTAATCCATATGAGGTGTTAGCCAGAAACAAAAAGTTTAAAAAAAAATTCAAAGGGGCATTACTCTGTTAATATTTTGTGGACTGTAAACTCGAAACAATATGTGCTGCTCCACATCATGGTCTAACTATATATCATTTCAGCTTGATCGAATGTAAACTGTAGGAGGAGTTATCCAGAAACAAAAATTTTAGAGACAGATGGACGGACGGAGAGACACCAAGGGGCATAACATAATATGTCCTGTTTTTCAAAAGGGCACATATAAAAAGTGAAGGGGGTGTTGCAGAAAAGATTTGGGACACACACACACACACACACACGGGTCATTTTCATAGTCCCCCTCTTCCTACACTGACTGATAAAGATTTGTTGGTTGAGAAATGTTCTGAATGCTACATTATTACTTACTGGCTGGAGCCTCAGGATTTTTAATTGTGGTCATCTGTCCACTCATTTCTATGACACATTTTGCTTGGCGGTCTATCTCCCTAGAAAAAAAAACAAACAAATATACATGGTATCAAACTGTCCAAAAATTTCAAACGCTTTGTTTCAATCAATTTTGGCCTAATTTTTGCTTCTTATGCAGTTGTTTCTTAAAATACCATAAAAATTCTAATAAATACCCATGCTCTAATAAATGCCCATCCCCCACTCTGGGCCTGAAAATCAGTAATTTTTATCATTTTTCTAGAAAATACCAGCCTCTTATCAATGCCCATCAGTCAATTTAAAAAAGAATTGCTACTATCTCATGCAGTTAGTTTCTGAATCTACTGTTTAATAATCAAACAAGTCTTTTTTTCTCTCTGGGTCCAAATAATAGATATGAACATGGAATTCTAGTCTTCCGCAAGGTACTATGATTCTCCTAGTAAGGCATACACATCTTTTGTAATGCTATAGTTTATGCATTGTAACGCCAGTATATACTTCCTTTTCTGATATCAATATAGTGCTCATCAGAGGAAAACTTGAATATTTCAAAGTTTTTTCCAACTGTTATCAAACACTGTAACAGATGAAGGCTGGCAAAGCACTGGCCCATCAGGCATAATGGTGGAGATGATACGAGCCGCCGGTGATGTGGGCCCCTCCATGATCCGTGACCTCGCAGTTGCAATCATTCGTGATGGCAAGGTACCCTCTGACTGGGAGCAGAGTTTCATTGTCTGCCTCTACAAGGGAAAAGGGGACACATTGGAAAGGGGCAACTACCCTGGTCTCAAGCTGACAGAGCAGGTTATGAAAATCTTGGAGAGGATTGTGGACGGCCTCATCAGACAGTTGGTGTCAATGGACGATTCCCAGTTTGCCTTCGTCCCAGGCAGAGGAACTACAGATACAATCTTTGTTCTCAGGCAGCTGCAAGAGAAGTATCTAGCTTCCAATAAGAGACTCTACATGGCTTTCGTAGACCTGGAGAAGGCGTCTGATCCAGTACCTCGGAAGGTCATCTGGTGGGCGCTGAGAAAACTTGGTGTGGAGGAGTGGATTGTGCGACTGGTGCAGCTGATGTACGCAAATGCACAGAGCCGTGTCCGTGTTGGTGAAGGGTACAGTGAAGAGTTTGAAGTGAAGGTTGGTGTTCACCAAGGATCAGTACTCAGCCTGCTGCTCTTCATCATTGTGCTTGAAGCCTTATCATGAGAGTTCCGCTCTGGGGTCCCCTGGGAGGACCTCTATGTCGATGACCTTGTGATCATCGCTGAATCACTTGAGGAATGTGTAAGGAGGCTCTTGACTTGGAAAGAAGCAATGGAGAAGAAAGGACTGAGAGTAAATGCAGGAAAGACAAAGATCATGATCTGCAGTACGGGACTGGACCTCCTGCAGAGTTCAGGCGAGTTTCCATGCGCCGTCTGTCACATTGGAGTGGGCAGCAACAGCATCTTCTGCAATGGCTGCAAGCACTGGATACACAAGAAATGCAGTGGGCTCAAGTGCTTGAAAAAGGACCCTGACTACAGATATACACGGTGCCAGGGAACTGCATGCCCCTTGGATGGCAGACCACAGAAGGAAGTCCAGGTCGGACCTGACAAGCTTGAGGTGGTAGCTTCCTTTTGCTACCTAGGAGACATGCTCTCAACAGCAGGTGGCTGTGAACTTTCAACCACAACATGTGTGAAAACTGCCTGGAAGAAGTTCCTGCTACCAGTCCTCTCTTCATGCCACCTCTCTTTCAAAACACGCGGCCGTGTGTACAGCTCTTGTGTGTGGAGCGCAATGCTCCATGCCAGCGAGACTTGGCCACTGACAAAGCCGAACCTCCAGCATCTGCAGCGAAATGACAGGGTAATGATCAGATAGATCTGCAATGTCAGGCCGCAAGACATTGTCACCACCAGGTCCAATGTGCTACTTGTGTGGCTTGGCATTGAGGATCTGGACCTCATTCTGAAGGAGAGAAGACTCCGATGGTATGGACATGTGGAATGCTCCAATGGTGCAGTCAAGACAGCCTTTGACATACAGGTTGATGGAAAGCGTGGGCCTGGGAGGCCCAAAATGACATGGAAGCAGCTGACAGAGAGGGATTGCAGAGAGTGGAAGCTCTCGGCTATCACCCTCATGATAGACGTACCTGGAGATCTGGTGTGAGATCTGCCATGCATGCAGCAAGCCAGCTATCTGGAAGGGGGCCCACTGATGTGGATGTTGCCCCTGTACCTGCAGGTTAATAAAAAATCTGATTATGATGATATGATGTAACCTGTAATAAGCGCTCCCTCCTTCTGTTATTCTAATAAATGCCCTGGTGATAAATATTAAGTTTACAGTACTTAGTGGAATGGCATACAGTGTAGACCCTGATCACACTGCTCCTTCAGGAGCAATCTGATCTGATGTGCACCAATTGCATATGCCATTTTGTCAGAAACTTTGGTGGTTGGAATTTTAATACATTTACTGTAATTAATTTCATATAGGCTGAGATCTAGATAATACATATTTTTTTTATAAATCAGAAACAAGTCGTTTTTTCATTCATCAACAAAAAATATGGGTACTCATTGGTATCATCTTGCAGTTTGATGGCATTGTGTAATTTCAGGCAAATCCCATGAGTACCAAAACATGTTTTCATGGAGGAATAAGAAAATAATATCTTAATACCTACAGCTAAGTTATTGTTATGCTTTGAACAAGAAAAACTTCTAAACCATTACATTAAGAAATCTATGTGCCGTGTACCCATGTCTATGTAATGTATACCCCTATCTATGTGATGTACACCCCTGTCTATGTGACTGTGTAATGTGAACCCCTGTCTCTGTAGTGTGTACCACTATCTATGCAATGGGTCCTCATCTATGTTCTGTGTACCCTATCTATGAAAGGTGGACCCATATCTATGTAATGTGTACCCCTATCTATGTAATGTGTACCCTGTCTATGTAATGTGTACCCTATGTAATGTGCACCCCTGTCTGTGCACTGTGAACCCCTGTCTATGTTATGTTAACCACATCTATGTAATGTGTACCCCTATGTAATATGTACCTCTATCTATGTAATGTGTACCCCAGTATATGTAATGTGTACAACTGTGTATGTAATGCATACCCCTACATTTGTAATGTGAACCTCTATCTATGTAATGTGTACCCCTATCTATGTAAAGTGTACCCTTATCTATGTAATGTGTACCCCTATCTATGAAATGTGGCTCCCTATCTATGTAATGTATACCCCTATCTATGTAATGTGTATCTCTGTGTATGTAATATGTACCCCTATGTAATGTGTACCCTTGTGTATGCACTGTGTACCATGTCTATGTAATATTTACCATATCTATGTATTGTGTACCCCAGTCTTTGTAATATGTACCCCTTTGTAATACATACTCCTATCTATGTAATGTGTACTTCTATTATGTAATATGGACCTCTATCTATATAATGTGTACCCCTATGTAAAATGTACCCCTCTCTATGTAATGTGAACCCCTCTCTGTAATGTCTAATCTATCTATGTCATGTGTACCCCTGTCTATGTAATGTGCATCCCTGTCTCTGTAATGTGTACCCCTACTTATGTAAGGTGGACCCCTATCTATGTTATTTAAACCACTATGTAATGGGTACCTCTATCTATGTGATGTGGATCCTGATCTATATAATATGTACCTCTATCTATATAATGTATGCCCATATCTTTGCAATGTGTACTTCTGTCTATGTAATGAGTACCCCTATCTATATAATGTGTATTCCTATCTATGTAATGTGGGCCCCTATCTATGTTATGTGAACACCTATCTATGTAATGTGGATGCCTGCCCATGTAATGTGTATCCCTGTCTATGTAATTTGTAGCACTAGCTATTTAATATGTACCTGTACATAATGTGGACCCCTGTCAATGTAATGTGTACCTATTTCTATGTAATGTGTTCTCATATCTATATAATGTGTATCCCTGTCTATGTAATCTGTTCCCCTGTGTATGTTATGTGTACCCCTATCTATGTTATGTGTACACCAATTTATGTAATGTGTACCCCTGTCCATATAATGTGTATCCTTATCTATGTAATGTGTATCCCTATCTATGAACTGTGTATCCCTATCAGTGAGGCACTTCTAATGAGTACCCACAACATATGGTTTCATGAAAAAATAAGAAAATATCAATAATTTTTTGTTAAAAAAAATGCCTTATATGGATCTATGAACTACAGCTTCAGTCATTTTTTACTGTATTTGCCCTAAGTATTTAGATACCTAAATTCCTTACCATGTTTGTCCTTTTATTACCTATTGATGTGTCTTAAAACTACTGCATGAGTAACAAATGTGTAGAGCTTGTTCAGATGCTGCACTATGTTGTGGCTGATCTAGTCTACAATGTTTGCTCAGGCCTGTTTGTCCAAATACTTAGGGTAAATATGATACAAATAACAAGCATAGCTTTAGACATAGTAAGTATCTGTCCAAATACATTGTACTTAGGAAAACTATGGTACAAATAACAGGATATTGAGGCATAGCTTTAGACACAAGGAGTATCTGTCAAAATACTTAGGAAAATATGGTACAAATAAGAGGATATTTGGACAAAGCTTTAGACACAAGGAGTATCTGCCCAAATATTTGGGAAAAATATGGTACAAATAACAGGATATTTAGACATAGCTGGAGACACAAAGGTGTATCTGTACAAATACTTAGGAAAATACGGTACAAATAACAGTATATTTAGGCATAGCTTTAGACAAAAGGAGTATCTGTCCAAAAACTTAGGAAAATATGGTACAAATAACAGCATATTTAAGCATAGCTTTAGACACAAGGAGTATCTGGCCAAATACTTAGGAAAAGCATGGTAAAAATAACAGGATATTTAGGCATAGCTTTAGACACAAGGAGTATCTGTCCAAACGCTTAAGAATATATGGTACAAATAGTAGGATATTTAGTAATAGCTTTAGACACAAGGAGTATCTGTCGAAATACTTAGGAAAGTATGGTACAAATTACAGGTTATTTAGGCATTGCTTTAGACACAAGGAGTATCTGCTGAAATACTTAGGAAAAATATGGTACAAATAACCGGATATTTAGGCAAAGCTTTAGACACAAGGGGTATCTGTCCAAATAAAATATGATACAAATAACAGGATATTTAGGCATAGCTTTAGAAACAAGGAGTATCTGCTCAAACACTTAAGGAAAATATGGTACAAAGAACAGGATATTTAGGCATAGCTTTAGACACAAGTCATATCTGTCCAAATACTTAGGAAAATATGGTACAAATAACAGGAAATTTATGCATAGCTTTAGACACAAGGAGTATCTGTCCAAATACTTAGGAAAATATGGAACAAATAACAGGATATTAAGGCACAGCTTTAATCACAAGGAGTATCTGACATAACACTTAGGAAAATATGGTACAAATAACAGGATATTCACGCACAGCTTTAGAACCAAGGAGTATCTGTCCAAATACTTAGAAAAAATATGGTACAAATTACAGGTTATTTAGGCATTGTTTTAGACACAAGGAGTATCTGCTGAAATAACAGGAGTATCTGTCCAAATACTTAGGAAAAATATGGTACAAATTACAGGTTATTTAGGCATTGCTTTAGACACAAGGAGTATCTGCTGAAATAACAGGATATTTGGGCATACCTTTAGACACAAGAAGTATCTGTCCAAATACTTAGGAAAAATATGGTACAAATTACAGGTTATTTAGGCATTGCTTTAGACACAAGGAGTATCTGCTGAAATACTTAGGAAAAATATGGTACATATAACCGGATATTTAGGCATAGCTTTAGACACAAGGGGTATCTGTCCAAATAAAATATGATACAAATAACAGGATATTTAGGCATAGCTTTAGAAACAAGGAGTATCTGCTCAAACACTTAAGGAAAATATGGTACAAAGAACAGGATATTTAGGCATAGCTTTAGACACAAGTCATATCTGTCCAAATACTTAGGAAAATATGGTACAAATAACAGGAAAGTAATGCATAGCTTTAGACACAAGGAGTATCTGTCCAAATACTTAGGAAAATATGGAACAAATAACAAGATATTAAGGCACAGCTTTAATCACAAGGAGTATCTGACCAAACACTTAGGAAAACATGGTACAAATAACAGGATATTCACGCACAGCTTTAGAACCAAGGAGTATCTGTCCAAATACTTAGGAAAAATATGGTACAAATAAAAGGATATTGCAGCATAGCATTAGATGCAAGGAGTATCTGTCTAAACACTTAGGAAACATATGGTACAAATAACAGAATATTTAGGCATAGCTTTAGATACAAGAGGTATCGGTCCAAACACTAAGGAAAATATGGTACAAATAACAGAATATTCAGGCATGGCTTAAGACACAAGGGGTATGTGTCCAAAAACTTAGAAAATATATGGTACAAATAACAGGATATTTATGCATAGCTTTAGACACAAGGAGTATCTGTCCAAATACTTAGGAACAATATGGAACAAAAACCAGGATTTTACGGCATAGCTTTAACCACAAGTAAGATCTGTCTTAACACTTAGGAAAAATATGGTACAAATAACAGGATATTCAGGCATAGCTTTAGACACAAGGAGTATCTGTCCAAATACTTAGGAAAAATATGGTACAAATAAAAGGATATTGCAGCATAGTGTTAGACACAAGAAGTTTCTGTCCAAACACTTATGAAAAATATGGTACAAATAACAGATTATTTAGGCACAGCTTTAGACACAAGAAGTATCTGTCCAAACACTTAAGAAATTTGGTACAAATAACAGATTATTTAGGCATAGCTTTAGACACAAGAAGTATCTGTCCAAACACTTAGGAAAAATATGGTACAAATAACAGGATATTTAGGCATAGCTTTAGACACAAAGGGTATCTGTCCCAATACTTAGAAAAAATATGGTACAAATAACAGGTTATTTGGGCATAGCTCTAGACACAAGGAGCATCTGTCCCAATACTAAGGAAAAATATGGTACAAATAACAGGATATTTAGGCATAGCTTTAGACACAAGGGGTATTTGTCCAAATACTTACAAAAATATGGTACAAATAAAGGATATTTTGGTAAAGCTTTAGACACAAGGATCATCTGTCCAAATACTAAAGAAAAATATGGAACAAATAACAGGATATTTAGGCATAGCTTTAGACACAAGGAGTATCTGTCCAAATACTTAGAAATATATGGTACAAAGAACCGGATATTGAGGCACAGCTTAAGACACAAGGAGTATCTGTCCAAATACTTAGGAAAAATATGGTACAAATAACAGGATATTTAGGCATAGCTTTAGACAGAAGTAGTATCTGTCCAAATACTTAGGAAAATATGGTATAACTAACAGTATATTTAGGCATAGTTTGAGACACAAGGGGTGTCTGTCCAAATACTTAGGAAGATATGGTACAAATAACAGGATATTTAGGCATAGCTTTAGACACAAGAAGTATCTGGCCAAATACTTAGGAAAAACATGGTACTTATGACAGGATATTTGGACATAGCTTTAGATGCAAGGAGTGTCTGTCCCAAATACTTAGGAAAATATAGTACAAATAGCAGGATATTTAGGAATAGCTTTAGACACAAGGAGTATCTGTCAAAATACTTAGGAAAGTATGGTATAAATAACAGGATATTTGGGCATAGCTTTAGACACAAGAAGTATCTGTCCAAACACTTAGGAAAAATACAGTACAAATAACAGAATATTTAGGCATAGCTTTAGACACAAGGAGTATTTGTCCAAATACTGAGGAAAAAAAATGGTACAAATAATAGGATATTTGGGGAAAGCTTTAGACACAAGGAGTATCTGCTCAAACACTTAGGAAAATTATTGTACAAATAACAGGATATTTAGGCATAGCTTTAGACACAAGGAGTATCTGTCAAAATACTTAGGAAAAATATGGAACAAATAACAGGATATTTAGGCATAACTTTAATCACAAGGAGTATCTGTCCAAACACTTAGGAAAAATATGGTACAAATAACAGGACATTCAGGCATAGCTTTAGACACAAGAAGTATCTGTCCAAATACTTAGGAAAAATATGGTACAAATAAAAGGATATTATGGCATAGTGTTAGACTCAAGGAGTATCTGTCCATACACTTAGGAAACATATAGTACAAATAACAGGATATTTGGACATAGCTTTAGATACAAGAAGTATCTGTCCAAACACTTAGGAAAAATATGGTACAACTAACAGGATATTTAGGCATGGCTTAAGACACAAGGAGCATCTGTCCAAAGACTTAGAAAAAATATGGTACAAATAACAGGATATTTAGGCATAGCTTTAGACACAAGGAGCATCTGTCCAAATACTTAGGAAAAATATGGTACAAATAACAGGGTATTTGGGCATAGCTTTAGACACAAGGAGTATCTGACAAATACTCAGGAAAAATATGGTACAAATAACAGGATATTTGGGCATAGGTTTAGACACAAGGAGTATCCGTCTATACACTTAGGAAAAATATGGTACAAATAACAGGGTATTTTGGCATAGCTTTGTTAAAAATATTAGGATATTTGGGCATAGCTTTAGATACAAGGAGTATCTGTCTATACACTTAGGAAAATATGGTACAAATAACAGGGTATTTGGGCATAGCTTTAGACACAAGGAGTATCAGTCCAAATACTCAGGAAAAATATGGTACAAATAACAGGGTATTTGGGCATAGCTTTAGACACAAGGAGTATCTTGTTTATACACTTAGGAAAAATATGGTACAAATAACATGGTATTTGGGCATAGCTTTAGACACAAGGAGTATCTGTCTAAACACTTAGGAACAATGTGGTACAAATACCAGGATATTCAGGCATAGGATATTCAGGCATATTCCCATTTTCATGATTTTGTGTGTTCTTTGTTTCCAAAGACAATTATTTTTGACTTTTATAGCTTTAGACACAAGGAGTATCCAGATGAATATCTTATTTCTATTGCTTCATGAAATCTAGTGTTTTGGGTACCCATTAGAAATGTCACAGAGAGGTGCCCCTGAGTATTCGCAACCTATGCATAGCTACAGATAAGAGGGGGTATCCACATAACATTTTTTCTTATTTCTCCACGAAAACATATGTTGTGGGTACTCATTAGAAGCGCCTCAGTGAGGCACTTCTAAAGAGTACCACAACATATGTTTTTGTGGAGAAATAAGAAAGATATCAGATTTTTTTCGGATGAAAAAAGCGCCTTATCTGTTGCTATGCATATGGTTTTATTGAGTAACAAGAATATGGAATTCTTTGGCTGAAAAAAAATACCTTATTTCAAGATCTGGTGTTTAGCTGACAAAGCAATTCAGAGGAATTGTTTAAGTGGAGTATTTAGTGATAAATATGGGATAATTTTCTCCAGTTCTCCATAAAAGCGTATGTTGTGGGTACTCATTAGAAGCACCTCAGTATCCCAGACTTATCACCAAATACTCCTCCGTAACGCTTCCTCTGAAGCATGTTTATATATTATAAAATAAATCTATCTTCTTTTAAATCATAAATTGTCTCCATGAGGCAAAAGAGAGCCTACTACTTTAATGTCAATGATGATGATGATTTCAGGTTTAATGACACCTAAACCTTGATGGTCATTTGCATCAATAAAATTTGTTAGTGTTACTTTAATAAGCTGACATACCTCTGGTTGAAGGGACGGACCCGCACCGCTACCTTGACCCTGAAAAGAAAAGCAAAAAAGTATTACATGTGTTTGTTTGAACATAATACAGGGGTCATCCTGGAGCTTTCAGAGAGGGAGAAGTTTTGCGACAATATCAGGATTTCAGGAAGAAGTTTTGATCCAAATTTTGGATTCCCCTGTACATTCTATACATTTTCACTTCTCCCTCAGCTCAACATAGGGAGAAGTCAGCCAGCTTAGGGAGACTTTTTCTCCCAAATTGCCCATTAGGATGACCCCTGATAATAGAACAGATACCTTATTCTCCCCAACCACACATTTGTGACATATAAGCAAATTACAAATTTGTGACAGATAAACTTACAATCTTTTCTTCTTCTTAAGCCTGAAATATCTTGGGTACAGTGAACCCTCATTACAACGACAGCATTTGTTCCCAAAGATGTTGACATTACAATGAATTTGCTCTTGTAAAGAATCCTTAATGGACAAAATGATATGTAAGAAAGACCTTGTTTTGTTCTTATTTCTACAAAGAACATATTATGTTTTGGATATTTGTTAGAATTGCCTCAGTGAGGCGATTCTAACAAATATCCAAAATATATGTTGCTTGAAGTTTTTTGACTGTATTTTGTGTTTCACACATACAAATGAATTTGGGAATGGTTTACAAGCAGATACTGCTCACTTAACCCATTTATGCCTGGCGTCCTATAAAAGGGACATTAGCAAACAGTGTGGCCCCAGATCAGATGCCGCGTTCTAGCCGCAGAATGCGGCGTCTGATCAGGGTCTACACTGTTTGCATTAAATATAGGAATTTCTATAAAAACATAGTAATGATAAAAACTAACCAGACATCCTGCTTTTGGAAACAGACCGATCCAAAGAGTTGTGGTAAAAGAGTCTATTAGGCATAAATGGGTTAAGAAGCCACATCCACTTCTAATTTTTGGCCTGGCCAATTAGATTACTTGATTCAGATTGTTGATGCAAATGTACATTATAACTTAGTGACAAAAAGTGCTGACCCACATAAGTTGGCTTCTTCAGAAGCCAACCAATCTGGATTTACATTGTTTGCAAAGGCAGGACATATCCAGGTCCAACAGGGCATGGGTTAATCTCAAAGAAATAAATATATGCTGAATAAACCCTTGTCCTGCTGAATAAATTAAGATGCCACTCCAACTTCTAATTTTCAGCCAATCAGAATACTTGATCCAGATTGTTGCTATAAATTCACATACTTAATGGCAAACAGTGCAGATCCAGATCAGTTGGCTTCTGAAGAAGCCAACTGATCTGGATCTACACTGTTTGCAAAGCCAGGGTATATCCAGGCTCAGCAGGACAAGGGTTAATTAAGATACCAATCAAATTACTTAATCCAGATTGTTGATATAAATTCACATACTGATTGACAAACAGAGCTGATCCAGATCAGATGGCTTCTTCACTGTTTGCAAAGATAGGGCATATCCGGATTCAGCAGGACTAGGGTTAAAAGAATCTATATGGCTGACCAGTTAGCCTTCCTGATTACTAAGTACCAGGTTCCACTCTTTCCCTGACTTGCATTTTGGCAGTTTTTACCCTTCAAATCATGTTCTGGACCATAAACAAGAATTCTGCGGAAGGTGTCATTGCACCTGCTGGCGCAAAAGTCACAGGAGCCACAATCAGAATGTGGTTATTAAATAAGTCTATTTCATTCTTAGCTTGGAAAACTGGGTTGAAAAAAATGTAGACATAGTGCCTAGTGGGGAACATATATTCCAGGCCAGTACCATTCACTCTAATGGCTATATCTTCAGCACTGACTTTTGGTATCATACAGCCCAATGATAATGGAACGTTGACATAAAATGTGTAAAAGTCACTGGAGCATGAAATATAGTCAAGGTCATGGGTCAAGGTACCTGCACAATGCAAGGTATGGTGGTTGTAGGCCTTATAGTTGAGGAGTTATCAAACATCAACGTAAAATCTGCCAAGTCAGGAGGTCAGGGAGATGTGTCATGCAAGGTATGATGGTTGTTGTAGAATTGTAGTTGATTAGAATACTTTTGACGTAAATGTCGAACCTCGACATAACAGAACTGTTAAAAGACAGACAGACGGAAGAACGGACAGACAAATGGAAAAGCGGGCACCTATGTCGCAAAGTCAGGAGGTCAGGGAGATATTTCATACAAGGTTTGATGGTTGTTTAGTCTTGTAGTTGATTAGAATACTAACTTTGACATAAATGTCGAACTTCCACATAACAGAACTGTTAAGAGACGGACAGACGGACAGACAAACAGACAGACGAATGGAAAAGTGGGCACCAATGTCGCAAAGTCGGGAGGTTTCATGCAAGGTTTGATGATTGTTTAGTCTTGTAGTTGATTAAAATACTAACTTTGACATAAATGTCGAACGTCGACATAAATGTTGACAGACGGACGGACGAACGGACAGACATACGGAAAAGCGGACGTCTATGTTGCAAAGTCTGGAGGTCAGGGAGATGTTTCATGCAAGGTTTGATGGTTGTTTAGTCTTGTAGTTGATTAGAATACTAACTTTGACATAAATGTCGAACGTCGACATAAATGTTGACAGACGGACGAACGGACCGACTGACGGACGGACAGAAATTCGGATGCCTATATCGCACCCTGCTACAAGCAGGTGCGATAAAAAGGGTAAGGATCTCAAGTTATGCAAATAAAATCAATCTAAAATAAATTTGATTTTTGACTTTATATTTTATTAAATCTGTATAATTTGTGATTGATTGATTGTATTGGGGTTTAATGACATGTCAACCCTTGTGGGTCATTTTGTGTCATCTCCCAGAGAAAGAGAGGAAAGAGATAGAAGAGAAGTAGAAGAGATGAAAGAGAGGAACGGGAAAGAAAGAGGAACAGGAATGAAAGGGAAGAAACAGAAAAAATATAAACATTCCCCCTCTACCCTTACCTACTATAAGGATAGCAGGCCTTGCCCAACTGTAAGCCAATATCAGTTGGACTGCCCCAGTGACGCAAGATACATGACACCTTCGCACCACCCGACCACCTCCAGTATAATTTGTGACCTAAATGACAAAAATTATCAGTACCGCTATTTGGGCGAACATTAACAACTTTAAAAACAATAAACCCCTTAAATTTATGCGAGTCCTTGGGACCGTATTTTCCAACCTTGAAGGAAAACCCTGATATATTGCCATAATAACCCTAAGTACATGTATTAGGATAGATAGACCATTGCAAACAATGTAGACCCAGATCAGATGCTGCAGAATCTGGCATCTAATAAGGGTCTACACTGTTTGCCATAAATACAGCAATATTTCAGACACATCAACAGGTAGTTGAACGGACTTTTTCAAATTTTAGGACAAGTATGGAGGTAGATATGGTGTCCCAATACTTAGGGTAAATACTAAATACAGTATGCACATTATCTTCAAGTGAACTTCCTCGTAGTTTCTGACACCCACTCATTCCGTTTTTTTTACTATATAAAGTGGTGAATTGAGGGGTTTACCTGAATTCTGAATTACATGAAGTATGTCGCTTTGTTTGTGTTTGTTTGTGTTGAGGTTTTACGGCCCAGTCAACCCAATGGTGTCATGTCAAGCGCGGTCACTTTACCTAACCACACGTTTACTGGGCAAACTTAGTCCTCTAAGTGGTTAACCAGTATTTTGCACATTCTTTTGCCAGAAACTGACAACTGCCCTTCTTGAATCAGCCAAAGGGAGAGAATGACCGTAGAAAATATTTCATGATCAATCTCCACGAAAGAATGTTGCTGACCTCGGCGGCGGTCGAACCTGCGACCTCCTGGTCTCCAGTCGGACGTGCATCCAACTGAGCCACCGATGCCAGGTTGTCAGTGTTTAAAACCTTAGAAATAATTTATGGAACTTTTTTGTTTACTAAACCACCCACTGTAAAAGGGCAGAGCCTAAGTCTGTGCAAGCACACCAGAGAGCTACCAAAGTTGAAAGCTTCAACTTTAACCTGTTGAATATAGATAAAAGCAGGCAATATTTAAAAAGTATTATTTTTCATAGAAAATAAGACATGACATTTCATCCCAACAGTCTATTTTTGTCTCTGCATCAATTGAATGTTAGCTTAAGTCTTATTTTCTAACAATTTGAATGTAATTTCAAGTTTTATTTTCTATGAAAAAATATCACTAACTTTCATGCAATGATTTAGCCTTCAGAGCATCTTGAAATAAGTATCTAAAGTAATTCTTTCTTTCTATCTTCGAATACTGCCTGCGCCCTCGCCGCCATTTTTGGCAGGCCCTGGGTTGCAGGATGAATGCTTTCTAGTAACCATTCTGAATAACCATAGAGTTCTTTAACCTGCACAGGAGTGACTTTTCCTGCACAGAGGACATCCAATTAACACCCTTATCTGAAAGACTGCACACTGTTTTAATGTCATCCCCACAAATGACATGAAGGAAAGAATGTTCAGATGCTGAGATCTTGGTACCTTTAGCTCAAGAGGCCAGTGCACTCAACACTGAGCTACTATACTAATTTGTCTGAAAAAAAAAAAAAAAAAAAAATCGCTGATTATGAGAGATTTCAATACGCAGTCAGTCAGAATGTGTTTTACTGTAAATGGTTTGTTACAGTTTATATGACAAAGAGGTTGATCTGGAGTACAGGTGTGCCCCTGGGCTAGTACGACCCATACACAAGTGATTTTCTACATACCGGCAATCTTAACCCTTGTCCTGCTGAATAAATTAAGATGCCATACCCTTTTCAAATTTTCAGCCAATCAGATTATTTGATCCAGATTGCTGATATAAATTCACACACTGAAATGCAGACAGTGCAGATCCAGATCAGTTGGCTTCTTAGAAGCCAAATGATCTGGATCTACACTGTTTGCAAAAGCAGGGTATATCAGGGTTCAGCAGGACAAGGGTTAAGCACCAATCACAGCCACAGCAGAAGACATTTTGATTTTTTCTTTTTTTTTTATTATTATTATTATATTCGTAAAGAAAATAAGGCTTTGACATTTCATGTATGAAATTTAAAATGTTCTATCCCCATTTCAAAGTCGAATGCCTGTTGCATTTCTAAATATTTATATTAATTCTCAACTTGAATTTACAGAAAAAACTTATAGCATTAACTGTTGGGACGTAATATTGTTCATTCTTCAATGAATGCATTCTCACATGACATCACAATCATTAAGCATGGTTCTCTCCAATATGATTGGACAATGGTGAGTAAGCAACTTTATGTCAGTGATGCTGTTCTGTTGTTAATAGGAAAACTGCATACAATGGTTTTTTATTCAATTTTAGCCCCCAAACCAGATTTTTTTTGTCAAAGAATGGATGCAAAGTTTTACTTCACTTACATTGCTGGTGACCCGATGTTGTTCATACATTGTACTTCAATGAACGTTAAAACTAGAATGTGTCCAAAGGACATGGATGCCCCCGCCTGAAATACTTAAATGCAAATTGCTAACGCCAGACGCGGACAGAGACGGATGGATGGCCAAGGAACACTATATGTCCTTTATAGGGGCATAAAATTTACCTTCATTTCTTAGATATATATATATTTTTTTTTTTTATGTTTCCAATTTAAATGTATGTAGATGGTCTTTGACCAGTTTGCAGCAACATTAAACATTGTGCTTTACTGGATCAGCTTGACAGAGGTGAAACAGGGGTCTAACAACAGTCTAATTACATTAAAAATTAACAATAGAGTTATTGATTTGGCCAGGTAAACAATTTAACACAGAGCTCCGGAAGAGAGGGGTTATCCAGATAATATTGTTCTTATTTCTCCAGAAAAAAACGTATGTTGTGGGTATTTATTAGCAGCGCCTCGGCGCAACTCGCCGAGGCGCTACTAATAAGTACCCACAACATATGTTTTCATGGAGAAATAAGAACAATACCAACACTTTTCCGTTCAAAACATTGCTTTATCTGGAGTGATGAAACATGTACACTGTCTTTCATATATGTTGCATATTGTCGTATATATTTATATATATATATATACTTACGCCTCCCCGGACATGTCCAAAGACCAATTGCTACAGTATAAGAATTAAAGTTGTAAATCCAGAAATTAAAGTAAAGTGCAAAATCTGACACATTACATAATTCCGCCTGTTGATTTTAATCAATCAAAACACGTCTGTGACAGCGACCGGCACCGTCAGGTGAAATATTCCGCTCCAGTGATCCGATGAAAAACACAGGTAAGTTATAGTCTGTTCCAAAAAAAATAATTACTGTTCTTGATAGGTTAGGCTGTTGGGGTGAAATAAGGAGCATGGATTGCCATTAATTTTGGGTATAGAAATTCCTCAGTCCTTACCGTGGTTTTATACTTAGATTTGAACGAGTGATTTTGACTGCCTGCATCAACAAAGCGCATGATAAGTGCAGATCATCTGGGTTAGATCCCGGAACCGGATACTCTAATATCGAGAGTGATTTGGTAACAGCCGGCTACCGTAACCAGGGAGTTTGTGTGTGTGTGTGTGTGTGTGTGTGTAGAGGTTTTACGGTCCGGACAACTCAATAGGGTCATGTCGAGTGCGGTCAGTTTACAGAACTACACGTTTACTGGACAGGCTTAACTCCTGACTCTGCCTGGTACTCCATACACATCAAGCAGAGTATTACGTACATGGAGTGCACGTGGAAATGGTAAGCAAGGACATAAAATAAAAGCAAACTCCTAACCGTACGTATCATAATTTTAAAACGCCCACTTTACTACCTGACAATGAGCTAAAATTTGTCGGAGGCCAGCAGTGTAGACCCTGATCAATAGGAGCAGTTTGATGTGGGTCTATACTGTTTGTTTAGATATATCAGTCTAAATATTTAGGTTAAATATGATATATATGAACCCATAAAATTCAACTCATCACGAAAACATACCTATATAATTTTGACCCCCTTAAGCCCCACTTTTATATAGTAAAACTGGGGTTTACAGGGGTATACATTATTTTTCTTATTTCTGATCAAAACATAGTTTGTGGGTACTCGTTAGAACCGCCTCGCCGAGGCGGTTCTAACGAGTACCCACAATCTATGTTTTGTGCATAAATATGAAAAATATCAGAGTTTTTTATCTAAAAAATTTCAGTTTTTGGAGGTGAAATTTTCTATATATTTGAATAGGCGTGTTTTCGTAATGTGTTATTTGATTAATCAATACATATACTATGTCTCTGGTGAAAGCTTCTTAAAAATCAAATTCCTGAAGTGTTATTTAGTGGTAGTTCGAGATTAACAGTTCAGATATTTCGTATTTGCCTGAAAATATTAATTAATCTCTATGCTTACAAGCCAATATCAAGTGCACAAGCTTAAAAATGAAATGGCAGGGGCGAATTCAGATGGGGTTTGGGGAGTTCAATACACCCCACCACCTTTAAATCAAAATTATATTTTCATGGGAAATTTTGGATGATTTTTTTTTATAAATTTGGGGTACCTTATTTACCATAAATATTTACACCGTTTACTTTTTACCTTATACATGTACTTCTCTTTAACAAGTCCATTCTATTACCTATGAATGTGTATAAAATTGCTGGCGTCTGATCTGGGTCTATACTGTTTGCTCAGGTTTGTCTTTCCGAATACTCATCACGAAAACACGCCTATATAATTTTGACTCCCTTAAACCCCACTTTTATATAGTAAAACTGGGGTTTACAGGGGTATACATTATTTTTCTTATTTCTGCTCAAAAACATAGATTGTGGGTACTTGTTAGAACCGCCTCATCGAGGCGGTTCTAACGAGTACCTACAATCTATGTTTTGAGCAGAAATATGAAAAGTATCCGAGTTTTTCATCTGAAAATTTTCAGTTTTTGGAGGTGAAATGTTCTATATATTTGAATAGGCGAGTTTTCGTAATGTCACAGTAAGTACGCAAAGTTAATCAAATCGAACTCCCTCAGAAATCATTCTAGATCTGATCCTGAATGGCACACATGCCAAGTCACTCTATATAGCTGAAAATCAGTCTAACGATTTAAGTGGGACAGATATCCTTACAGGGGGAGACACATCTGTCAAAGATGTTTTGTCTTCCCTCTGGAAAGGGGTCTAATCTAAAAGAAAGAATTTGCACCCCTTTTTGAGAAGACCCTTTTCAGAAGGGATTAAAACACAGTATAGGACCGTACAGTGCGATGACCTTTTTGTCGCTGATCTGTATAGTGGATAAATCCTTGTCGTTTATTGTGATATAGAGGATGTGTTGGCGACAAATCTGCTTTCTTTTAATGGTCTTTTGATATTTGGTTTTAAACCACTCAGTAAGTGCGTTTCTTAGAATTTTTATCATAATCGGTAGTTATTTGGACGGTTAGATGCCGTTTTCTTTGCCATAAATTTAATTTGTTTTGTGCCAAATCGCTGGCGACTAAGGTTAAAATATTTCACCTGAGTTCAAAAATGCCTGATTTTGCCAATAAACGTTTAGCAGTCACATTTTAAGCGTTACAAAGGGTAGCCGGTAGATCGGATTTACACACCATAGGTCTCCTTTAAGTAAGTGGAGGATCGCTGTCGTAAGCAAATCTGAGCATCCCCTGTTTGATACAATTGTATGGTATGTCGCACTATCACTGGATGGTTTGTCGAAAAGTAGGATATGCAATGACTGAATAGTTTGTCGCTCACGCTTGCTTTATATTTTACCTTCAAAAAGTGTTTATAATATTAAAAAAGATTTTCATCTACGTCATTTGATAAGGCTGTCATGTTCTAGAGAAAATGGCTGCTGCAGTTCAAGTTGTAGTCGAAAACAGTTCTAGTTCGGCCGGTAGGCTGAAAAGTTCATACAAAGAGTGAATTCAAATACTGGTGTTGTAACTATTTATTCTTCCTAATAAAGAATAATACCTTTATATTGGGAAAAGTATGTATAAGGTGTACACTCTTTCTTATACCTGCACAGGTACATAGCTTGTGTGATTTAAACGGCCACCCTCAATAATGGCGGAGACTTTGGAGAATCTGTAGGGAAAAATCCTCTCTCTCTCTCTCTCTCTCTCTCTCTCTCTCTCTCTCTCTCTCTCTCTCTTTCGATTTATAATGTGTTAGAATCGAAGTAGATCAGATATGGTACGTGATGTGTTGAGTAATATATCACAGTTTGTCGGTCAGCTGTAAAAGATACAACGCGCTCATGATTGGATCTACTTTATAACAGACCACCAAACAGTGATGTTACTCAACAAATCACTGTCATAGCTGATCTATTTCTTAAATAAATATACACGGTAGTATATTTATATTGGTAAAATACCTTTCTATAAGTGAATGCAACCATATCTAAAACTCAATGAACCTGCACAAGAAGCAGCAAGCGGAGAAACCGGTGTAGATCCTGATAGCTGCATGAACAGGTAAGCGTGTATTTACATTCGTGCATACTTGTGTGACAAACTGTTGAGAGTGCAAAACGCGAACCGTGCGTGCTATCTGCAATTACCGAAGTAAATAAAAAAAAAATGAGAAATCGTTATGACTGGGATGTGAACCATACCCCTGGCAGCTCAACATAAGGCTTTGGGTCTTGAATAAAACTGATGCAAATTGTATCCAAATGAATATGGAGAAGGCAGCGTAGAAAAATTTCAAGACGTAAGTTAGAAGTCAATTATTATAATGACCTCTAACAGGTTACTAGTACAATGGGTCCACGCGTCGCTACGACACACTATACACTTTAAATGGACACACACCATACAGTACTGAAATCAGGTTTTACGACACACGATACAGACATTGTTCTGACCCCTCTGTCAGTTTTTATCAAATTAATTGATGCTACTGTTACATGATAGCCCGCACATTCATTGAATCTTTAGCTTAAATGTCCGAGGAAGAATCTGAATGAAAACTCAGTCGTATTATACAAAAGTGATTGCATATTCTTGAAACAAGTAACAACGCATGTTGTGAAATCGAAAGTAGATTAGTGATTTTCTCAAAACCTCGGCAAAAATAAAGCATGCCATAGCAATTTTTATAAAATCAAAGTGGCATATCTGAAGCAACGGTATTAATGCATATCGAAGTATAATTATTTAGCTGAAACTCCAACAACAACTGTTAAAAAGACAAACAAAAAACAATAATAATAATAATAATAATAATAATAATAATAATAATAATAATAAAATAAACAGTGCCAAAACTTATCCGACATAGCGACAAAGATTTTTTACACTATACAGATCAGCGACAAAAAGGTATTCGCACTGTACGGTCCTATTGTGTGTAAAACGCAGGGAAACAAACAGGAAGTCATAAAAGTTGTTTCCCTTGTAAAATTGGAGGAAAACTACCTCGTGGTTCCAGTCCCCTTAATAGGCTGCCATTTTTTTTTTTTTTTGCCACATTAATTTGACCCATCACGGGCATCACGGAAACATACCTATAAGATTTTGACCCCACTTTTATATTAAAACTGGAGTATACATTATTTTTCGTGTTTCTGCTCAAAAACATAGATTGTGGGTACTCCTTAGAACCGTCCAGATTACTCTGTGCTTCCACGGATCCAGATCAGGGCTTTGTTCTGTTCATCGGTATCCGGTAATTCTGTAGCTTGGGCGGGCAATGGAGTTTAACTGTTAAACTTCTTAAGCAAGGGTACCGTTATCATAAACTATGTAAAACATTTTCTAAATTTTATCGCCGCCGGTCATTCTGAATTAATTTTGAAATATAACGTTGGTTTAAAAAACACTTATGCGAGAAGGTCTATCCGAACTTTAATTTTATGGCGGCTTAAGTCTATAAATGCAGAGATTGTTGGCAAAACTGATTTTCCGTACATTTTAAAAAAGATTGTCACTCGCTACAAAAATATAGGGTACAACCTAGATATTCTGCGGATTATATGCATGGTTGTTAACCCAATTGCACGACGGTGGGTCGGTCCTCAGACTGAATGACGGTTCCCTCCTCAAGAGTCAATCTGTTTCAGATAGTCGGTGGATAACTATCATTGTCAGTGGTCGGGCTCATCGTGGTCTTGTTTGTGGTTTTCTTGCGTTCTGGCTTCAGACCACCATTGAAACCTTTGCTTTGTTTCATCACAGTGTTTTTGATTATATGTGTTTCACTGTGATGTTTCACAGATGAGGTAGAGGACCCCTATGCGAACCGAAACATCGTGAATTTGTCGTCTGCTGAATTAGCCCAGAGAGTGGTTAATCAGCTGGAGCTCGGCGGAACAGAGGCTGATTCCGAGTCCGTACAGCTATCCGCACTGTGTTTTCCTGCTTTAAAAGAAACAGACTATAGCAAAGGCGGTTACTATTGTAAACAATAACAATGATGAATAGCAACCCACGTGAATTAAAATACCGTATATCATAGTGATGTCCTTCCCTCGTCGAACAAAAGAGATAATAAGGCTGTCAAATATGTTTTGCCATTTGTCCAAACAGTCATTTTGTTGTCTTAGCGCTGGCCTTAATAGATTTGGTTCACAGTGATTTTGCTTATTGTAACTATTCAAATTTCGTAGTGTTCACGTTTTGTAATATTTATGTCATATACATGCTGATGATAATTCATGTCATTTCAAAAGTTGATGTTATCATGCTGCCTGTCACCCGGCTGTGTCCATACTGACAAATAATGTTATTTAGCGATGGGGTATGCAAGCGCCCCCCCCCCCCATCCCCCCCCCCCCCTCCCCGTAGCAAGTTTCAGGGGAGCTGTCTCGGGTACACGGCTACGTTGTTGTGCACTGGATTCGCTGGTCGAGGTGGTTCTGGAGGGTACAAGCAGTAGGACGGTATGTTCTGGATCACTTTGTTCCGGTGGTTTTGGTGGGCACCCTTGCTGAGAGGCATGCGCCAGCGGACTCATTTGGGAGAATAGGGTATATAGATTAATCATAATATAGTTTTTTTTGTTTTTTTTTGTTCAATTGTTTCTGTCTTTCTTTCTTAGTAATTATTTTCTGTCATTTGGAACTATTTCCTTGATTATTCATTTGTTAGTACATTTTGATGCATCTGTATATGCTCCTATGTGAGCCGAAAATTCGTAATAAATATCTTGTAATCATAGACTTAAAAAGATATTTTTATAAGTCGACATCTATACTGTAATATTGGGGCCTACAGCTCAGTTTGCTACATCGCCTTCTCGTCTAAAACTACACTTTCCAAGATCACAATATTCTGTCTTTTGGAAAACAGTGAGCAGATTAATTGATCGGCTCAACATGACCTTAATAGTGTTGACTGGGCAGTAAAACTTCAATTCAAACAAACGGAGATACGTCAAATCCTGTTTTCTAAGAAAAAAAAAAAAAAACTAAGAAAAAATATTTTAACATGTCGTTTGTTTGAATTTACCCAGCTCGCTAAGCGTTTAAATATTAAAAAAAAAAAAAAAAAAAAAAAAAAAAAAAAAAAATCGGATAGTAATCTTAAATCGTGTTGCACAGGCTTATCTCGGGTTAGTGGTTACTGCACGTAATTCCATAAATAACTCAAATTTTAAAATTGGGAAAAGCCAAACGAAACCATAATAAGCGCAGTCTGATCAGTGCCTTCCCTGTCTACTTACAGTTATTACTGAGGTAGCATATTATAAATGTATTAACTGAGGGCAAAAATTGAAACGGCTCTGACGAGGCCGAAACATTTCTCCCCTCTCCGGAGAAGCATTTTCGCTTCTTACACTGAAGACGATAAAATATAAGCAAAACCGTATCTAGACATATAGCCAGGTGCTCCAGTTAAGGGTAAGTATACAGTAAAGAGACTCTCTCTCAAGGATGATCCGTTTACCGTGGCTTTTGAGCCTTTAGTAAAATTCTCTCGATATATATATATAAAAAAAAAAACAAAAAAAACAAAACAACAACAAATATTCTAAGGATAATGTAGAAAAAAATGCTATCTTATCATGAAAGTGTATGTTGTATGTACTCATTAGAATCGCCTCATCGGAGCGATTCAAATGAGTATACTCAGCATACCATTATAAAATTGAAGATCGAAAAGACATCCCTAAATTATCTTCATTTACCTACTGAACTGGCGCTGTGATAAACCCCTAGTAACTCGAGCTACCCATGTCTAGAACAAATTTCCATGATCCCAAAGATGTTCGAGCCATTGAATTTCGACTAATTTTTTGCTCAGACTTGAGATTCAAATCATTTCTCACTGAGAGTTCTCATGTTGAGTGTGATCAGTGAGTGTCCTGGCGCCTTGCACACGTGCCACCTCGTTCCATTACGAAAACACGCCTATTCGAATATACTGAAAATTTTACCACCAAAAAATGAAATTTTTCAGATAAAAAAAATCTGATATTTTTCATATTTCTGCTCAAAAACATACATTGTGGGTACTCGTTAGAACCGCCTCGACGAGGCGGTACTAACGAGTACCCACAATCTATCTTTTGAGCAGAAATAAGAAAACTAATGTATATCCCTGTAAACCCCAGTTTTACTATATAAAAGTGGGGTTTAAGGGGGTCAAAACTAAATAGGCATGTTTTCGTGATGGTAGCTGCTCGGTCAGCGAAAACCGAACATCTTCATCAGTTATTGCTGATTCGCTTTCTAGTCAGAGGCTGCGCCTTTTCCATGTGAGTTGATGTGTCGATTCTAATCAAGCATTTCTTGTTGCAACTCAGCCTGTACCGGATTATTTGTCTGGGAGAATTCATTTATTCGGATGTTCCGAACCGTCCTGCGAACGGTGAAGGCCCCAGTTGGGCGCAACAAATTGCGGGGTCTGGTCTGGGTATACGTTATTCGCTGCGTCCCAACATAGAGATAAATTTGGATCGCTGTTTTGCTGAGAACTATTGGTTCCCCGCGAGGGGTGTAGACCCCGATTAGGCGCAACGAGTTGCGGCGTCTGATCTAGGTTTTGTTTGTGTTGAGGTTTTACGGCCCAGTCAACCCAATGGGGTCATGTCGAGCGCGGTCAGTTTACCTAACCACACGTTTACCGGGCAGGCTTAGTCCTCTAAGCGGTTAACCAGTATTGTGCACATTCTTTCGCCAGAAACTGACAACTGCCTTTCTTGAATCAGCGGAAGGGAGAATGACCGTAGAAAATATTTCATGATCAATCTCCACGAAAGAATGTTGCCGACCTCGGCGGGGGTTGAACCCGCGACCTCCTGGTCTCCAGTCGGACGGCGCATCCAACTGAGCCACCGAGGCCGGCCTGATCTAGGTAGACGTTATTCGCTGCGTCCCAACATGGAGATAAATTTGGATCGCTGTTTTGCTGAGAATTGTTGATTTCCCCGCGAGGTGTATAGACCCCGATTAGGCGCAACAAGTTGCGGTGTCTGATCTGGGTAGACATTATTCGCTGCCTCTCAACATGGAGATAAAATTTGATATTTGTTTTACTGAGAATTGTTGGTTTCCCGCGAGGGGTATAGACCCCGATTAGGCGCAACAAGTTGCGGCGTCTGATCTAGGTAGACGTTATTCTCTGCCTCTCAACATGGAGATAAAATTGGATCGCTGTTTTACTGAGAATTGTTGGTTTCCCGCGAGGGGTATAGACCCCGATTAGGCGCAACAAGTTGCGGTGTCTGATCTGGGTAGACGTTATTCTCTGCCTCTCAACATGGAGATAAAATTGGATCGCTGTTTTACTGAGAATTGTTGGTTTCTCGCGAGGGGTATAGACCCGGATTAGGCGCAGCAAGTTGCGGTGTCTGATCTGGGTAGACATTATTCGCTGCCTCTCAACATGGAGACAAAATTGGTTAGCTGTTTTACTGAGAATTGTTGGTTTCTCGCGAGGGGTATAGACCCGGATTAGGCGCAGCAAGTTGCGGTGTCTGATCTGGGTAGACATTATTCGCTGCCTCTCAACATGGAGATAAAATTGGATCGCTGTTTTACTGAGAATTGTTGTTTTCCCGCGAGGGGTGTAGATCCCATTTCAGCGCAACAAGTTTCGGCATCTGATCTGGGTAGACATTTTTCGCTGCGTCCCAACATGGAGATAAATTTGGATGGTTATTTTCTGAGGTTATTTTGCTGAGAATATTTTTTTGTTTCCTGGCGGATGGCCCGGTTAGGCACAGCAAGTCGCGGTGTCTGATCTGGGTATGCACTATTTGCTGGGTCCCAACATGGAGAGAAATTTGGATAGTTATTTTCTGAAAATTGTTGGTTTCCTGGCGGAGGGTGTAGGCTCCGATTAGACACAGCAAATTGCGGTGTCTGATTTGGGTAGACATTATTCGCTGAAGATAAAATTGGACAGCTGTTTTGTTGAGAATTGTAGGTCTCCCGCGAGGGGTGTAGACCCCGATTAGGCGCAGTCTCCCGCGAGGGGTGTAGACCCCGATTAGGCGCAGCAAGTTGCTGCGTCTGATCTGGGTAGACATTATTCGCTGCGTTCCATCATGGGGTGGGGGGGGGGATGGGGGATTTTTTTATGGTTATTTTGCTAAGAATTGATGGTTTCCCGCGGATGGTGTAGGCCCTGACTGAGCGCAGCAAGTTGCGGCGTATTACCTTGGTTTGGTATGCACTATTTGGTGCATCCTAATTGGGAAATAAATTTACATGGTTATTTTACCGGGAATTGTTGGTTTTCTGGAGATGGTGTAGACCCTGATTAGGTGCAACGTTTGAGGCGTCTAACTGACTTGTTCAAGAGAAATATAATATAAAGAGTAAGAGGTGGGACTATTTAGTCAATATGGTGTCCCAAACTTATCAAAAATTTAAAATGCATCCAAAATTTCCTATGAAAATGAAATATTGGGTCAAAAGGGGGTTCGACTGATCCCAGCCCCCCCACCCCCCTCACACACACACACTGAATTTGTTTTTCATTTGTTTTTTTTTCAAACTTACTGGAAGCTGAAAGCAGTTCTGGTTATTCTTGTTCCGTTCCGTTCCTTTAAATATATTTATCTGTCTGGACAATTATACTTTGCGGAACGGAACGGAACAAAGTTTAGAAATAGCAAAATATAAAATCTTTCATTCAAATAAACGTCTAAAAGATTGCCGTTGGAAACAAAGAACACACTACGGATTAGAAAATGGGAGTCTTACAACCAAAGGATATGTAACTGTTCAAGAGGATTCAGTAAGCCTTACTCGACAACTACATATTTTTTTTAAAACATTTTACAAGAAGAAATAATGAAAGGAGTTCTGCATGTTCTTGTTCCCTTCCATTCATTCCTATATATAATTGTGTATGTGTGTACTGTCGTCTCGCCTTATCTTACTGCCGTGGTCTTTGATTTTGGCTTTTCCTGGGTCACCCTTTCTTACTATTTCATGTAGAGTCTTTACGATATCTGTATGCTGCAAGAGTTCATTTTTTTTTCACCTGCTGGAAGCTGAGACCTGATCTGGATATTCTTGTTCCGTCCCGTTCCTGTCTAATTATCGGCGTGGACAATTATACATTGCGGAACGGAACTGCAGGAGGTTAATAAATGCCAAAACACAAACATTTTTATTAAAAAAAAAAAACTAAATGACATGTACCTATTCAAGTGGTTAAACAGGGTATATACATACATATATACATACATACGTGCATTCAGACAGGAAGACAGACAAACACACAGAGATGAACATACGTACGGACCTGCGGACGAGCGGAGCCATACAAACATACATCAGGGGACGTTTGACTCCCTAACACTTCTTTTTTTACTGGCTTTTGGAAGCTGAAAGCAATTCTAGATATTCTTGTTCCGTTCCGTACCGTTAAATATAATTATTAGTGCGGAACAGAACAAAGTTTTGTAATGGCAAAACAAACTTTTTCATCAAAATCCCTCAAAAGACAGTACCTGTACAAGAGGATAAACAGAAAATACATACATACATACATACATACATACATACATACATACATACAAGCAGGTACAGGCAGACAAACAGACGGAGCCATACATACCTACATACATACACATGCCCGGGCACCTTTTTTCGCAACCACCGCCCCCACCATTGGCATCATACTTGTTTCATTTAGTGTTCGGATCGTACATACGTATGTACTTCCGTCTGTCCTTATGTAATTCTGTTACACTCAGTTTGACATTTTTTTTTTGTAACTGGTAGATTTTTAGATTCCTCTTATTGTAGCAAGTTGAAATTTACATGCAAACAGCCATACATGAAGGCAGGCAGGCACAGACAGACAAACAGAACCATACATGCCTACATAAATACACATGGGGTATCTTTATCGCACTGCCCCCCACCCCAGCTCCCAACATTGCATGGCATGATACTTGTTTCATATAATGCTCGGGTCGTACGTCCGTCCGTCCCTCCATCTGTCTGTCCTTACGCGATTCTATTACACTCAGTTTAACATTTTTGTAACAAGGAGTTCTGCATATTCTTGTTCCCTTCCATTCATTCGGTGTGGATAATTATACTTTGCAGAACGGAATGGAACAAGGTTCATAAATGCCAAAACACAAACATTTGGTTTTATTCAAAAACAACCAAAGGACAGATAACTGTTCAAGAGAATCATTTTTGATCGAGAATACGCCTTAATTGATAATTACAAATTCTTAAAAGCATTGGATAAGAAGAAATAATAAAAGGAGTTCTGCATATTCTTGTTCCGTTCATTCCTATAATGCAAAGCAATCTTCATGTAGAGTCTTTGGTATATCTGCATGCTGCTAGGGTTCATTATTCTAATTTTCTTAAAGCTGAAAGCATGACTGGATAAACTTGTTCCGTTCCGTTAAACATAATTATCAGTGTGGATAATTATACTTTGCGAAACGGAACGGAACAAAGCTTAGAAATGGCAAAACACAAACTTTTTTATTTAAAGAACAACAAAAGGACAGGTAAATGTTCAAGAAGGTATGCTAAGCCTTATATGACAACTAAATATTCTTTAAAACATTGGACAAGAACAAATAATGAAAGGAGTTTTGCATATTCTTGTTCTTGTTCCCTACCATTCATTCCTATAATGCAAAGCAATCTTCATATAGATTCTTCAGTATATCTGCATGCTGCCTGGGTTTATTTGTCTAACTTGCTGGAAGCTGAAAGCAGTTCTGGCTATTCTTGTTCCATTCCATTCTGTTAAATGTAATTATCAGTGTGGACAATTATACTTTGTGGAATGGAACGGAACAAAGTTCATAAATGGCAAATCACAAACTTATTATTTAACAAGAGGCCCCACGGGCTTGCTCACCTGAGTGACATAGCCACTGCAGATATGCAGATGTTATGCAACATTTTTCCAATCCTATCACTGCAACTAATAAAAGGATCATCATTTAAGCAGTTCTTAGTTCTGAAGAATATATGGGCATGACAGACAATGGAGCATGATCATTTGAACAAACCCTCAATCACATTTCAACAGCAGGATCAATGTGAAATTTGGTGGAAATTGGCTAAGTGGTTTCTGAAGAGTTGTTTAATAATATCATGATTTTATACCTGTTAACAGCACAGGGGCAGGTAAATATAATAAAAGTAAAAAAGATTGCCTTTGAAAACAAAGAACTCACTACGGATTAGAAAACAGGAGTCTCGGTTTTATTGACTCTTGATAGATCTTGATAAGCAGTAATGAAGTTTGCAATACTGCTTAGTGTGGTTTTGGAGGAGCTATCATTTAAAAAAAATCATTTTTTTTAATTAAATGTTGCCATGGCAACCAAATAAAATAGTCACTAATCATAAACTAGAAATGTGTCAGTATGACACAGATGCCCCCGCCCAAGGCCATTATCACCCACACACAGGTAATTTGCAAAAAATGAAGTTGAAAAAAAAGGGCCATAACTCTCATAATAATTGGCAAATTTTACCCTAAATCGAACTTGACCATATTTTATGATTATATTCCTGGGTAAAAAAATATGAATCCAATACACAAATCAAACTTTTTTAAAAATATATCGGAAGGAAAACATCTTTTGAAGGTGAAAAAGGGCCATAACTCCCATAATAATGGGTTGATTTTACCCTAATTGGAATTTGAATCCAGTACACTGATCTTTTCAAAAGATATCGAATGGAAACCATTTTTCAACTATTTTTCAACATTGATAAAGGGCCGTAACTCCAAAAATAATTGGTGAATTTTACCTTAAATCAAACTTGAACTATATTTTATAATTATATGCTTGTGTATAAAATATGAATCCAATTCACTAATATTTTCAAATGTTATGGAACAGAAACCATTTTTCAAAGTTGAAAAAGGGCCATAACTCCAAAAATAATTGGTGGATTTTACCCTAAATTGTACTTGACCTACGTTTTATAATTATATACCTGTGTATAAAATTTGAATCGAATACACTAATCTTTTCAAAAGATATCAAACGGAAACCATTTTTCAACTATTTTTCAACATTTTGCTGAGTCAGAAATTTCAAGATTCTAACCATCTTCTGCGGCCAAGCAGTCAATTTTGTGCCGGGCCTGATCGATTCCTTGTATACCAAGGCTCCCATTTTAATATAATACTAACTTGCTGCAAATATGCATGATAGTAGAAATAACCTTAAAGAACTTTTAAGACATACTATAAATATGATATATGATTCGTATATCTAAACTTTACACTTACCCCACAGAACTTATTAATCCAATGCATAAATCTTAAATATTCCACATAACAACTCCAATCCATTTATGTAAGCGGTTTGCACGAGACAAATATATGTATGGGAAATTACTGAAGTGTCAAAAAGCTCAGGTGATTTGTGTCCGATAAGTATATACGCGTTAATAAGACACACTGAACCTGTAGAAAAACAATAGTCTCATTTCCACACAACACATATTTATATACATATTCTAGTTATCATTCAACCAGAGATGCAATCATAAAAGACAGTTTTTGTGAAAAATAATTGAACACTATATTCTCTGTGAAAGGGCAAGTACTTTTGACTGTTGATGGTGGTGTCTTTGCTCTCTTCACGTCTTATATGGATCATGGCAGTGTAGCAACAAAAATAAGAACAAGGTTTATAGCTTCTTTTTTTATGGTTGCGGACAAAATATTATTTATTTATTTTATTTTTTTTTCTTTTCTTTAAGACAATCAGCATATTTTCTTCCACAACTTATAACCACTTTAAATATGAACGAAACGACTGTTAATTTTGTCCAAAACATCAAAATATCGATATAAACTGTTTGATATGTCTTATAATAATGAAAATGTTACGTATTAACCTGTATGTTTGTCAAATGTTTGTGAACATCTGTGAAATAAATTAGAAAAAAAAGGGCCGTAACTCCAAAAATAATTGGTGGATTTTACCCTAAATCGAACTTGACCTATATTTTATAATTATATGCTTGTGTATAAAATATGAATCTAATACACTAATCTTTCCAAAAGTTATGGCACTGAAACCATTTTTCAAAGTTGAAAAAGGCCATAACTCCCAAAATAATAGATGGACTTTACTCTAAATCGAACTTAACCTACATTTTATGATTATATACCCGTGTACAAAATTTCAATCCAATACACCAATCCTTTCAAAAGATATCACACGGAAATCATTTTTCAATGTTGAAAATTTTTCGAAGTTGAAAAGGGCCATAACTCCCAAAATAATTTATGGATTTTACCCTAAATCGAACGTGACCTACATTTTATGATAATATATCTGTGTATAAAATTTCAATCCAATACACCAATCTTTTCAAAAGATATCGTACGGAAACCAAAAATGTTACATACGGGACGTACGAGGGAGGTTCGCAATGAATTGCTTAATGTCCTCTAGCTCGATATCCACGTGGGGCACGATAAAAACCAATACATACCTGTATAGGGCTATTCAATATCTACACAATGGTGTATAAATGTACATGTTAGACTAAGTGTAAGACATAAAATTTGCCATTTGAATACACACAGTCATTGACCACTGCAGTAAAAATGGTTGGTAGAAGCGTCGACAAAAAAGATGAAATAAGGGCTTACATCAAAGCTCACTCAAAACTTGGTTGTTCTTTGAAGAAGCTGATGACTGAAATTTCTACTGCTTTTGGACCTTCTTGTGTGTCTTATGACACAGTTCGGCGGTGGTTTTTGTTTGCGTTGAGGTTTTACGGCCCAGTCAACCCAATGGGGTCATGTCGAGCGCGGTCAGTTTACCTAACCACACATTTACTGGGCAGGCTTAGTCCTCTAAGCGGTTAACCAGTATTGTGCACATTCTTTCGCCAGAAACTGACAACTGCCCTTCTTGAATCAGCGGAAGGGAGAGAATGACCGTAGAAAATATTTCATGATCAATCTCCACGAATGTTGCCGACCTCGGCGGGGATTGAACCCGCGACCTCCTGGTCTCCAGTCCGACGGCGCATCCAACTGAGCCACCGGGGCCGGCAGTTCGGCGGTGGAAAAAGAAATTTGAGTCTGGTGTAGAGTCCATCAAAAATGCACCGAAATCAGGTAGGCCAAAATCTGCATCTCGTAAAGAAATTGTTTCCAAAATAAAGGAAATCATTGAAGGAGATGCCAGATTTACAGTTCGTGATATTGCACGAATGGTAGGCATATCACTATCAACGGTTCACCTTATTTTGAAGAAGCATTTGAAAGTCAGAAAGATTTCTGCTAGATGGGTGCCACATCTGTTGACTGACGAGCAAAAGAGGCAACGGGTTAAAGTAGCCAAAAAGCTGCTTCAAATGTTTCCAAAATATGACAAAAAGCAGTTTGCCAATGTCGTCACAGGTGATGAAACCTGGGTCCATTATTTTGAGCCCGTCAGAAAGGTTAGCAATAAGATCTGGGCCACTAAACACAGCAAACGCCCAATAATTGCCAAATGTACTTTGAGTACAAAGAAGGTTTTGTATGCAATCTTCTTCTCTGGTGAAGGAGTCGCAATAAAAGTGCCAGTGAAAAAGGGCAAAAGCATCACCGGAAAGTACTACAAAGACGTAGTACTGAAGAAACTGAAAAAGTGACGAAAACGACGCCCTGCCACTGGTTTTAAACATGTCCGTCTTCTACATGACGATGCCCCAGCTCATACCTCCACAATAGTTACGGCGTTTTTGAAGAAAGAAAAAGTAACTGTTTTGCCTCACCCCCTGTATTCCCCAGACCTTGCCCCATGTGATTTCTTTTTGTTTCCGAAATTGAAAGCATTCCTTGCTGGGCGGAAATACCAGTCCCGACAGGCACTTGGATCTGCCATTCATCAGTACCTTATTACTGTGCCCAAATCAGCGTACCGTGACGCCTTCAAGAAGTGGATACATCGGCTGAAACTTTGCATTTCTAGCCACGGGGAGTACTTCAAGGGCATGAAATGAGTACTTTTGGGCTAACTTGAAATTTGAAGTCTCCAGATAGAAATAAGCAATTCATTTCGAACATCCCTCGTACATACGGACAGCGGTGATACTATATGCCCCTCCCATTGAAAATGGTGGGGGCATAAACACATAAATTGGGTAGACAATCATCCAATGATCATAACTGCCAAATATGGTTCACATTACTCAATGGTTATTTTCTCATATAAGTCTATAGGAGTTTTCTGTTGCCATGGCAACCAAACCAAGAGACAGATTGGCAGACTTTTAGCTATTTTCAATTGCCCTTATCCATTTAACATTTAACATTTGTACCAAATCAGAGTCCTACTGCTTCAGTGGTTTTGGAGAATTAATTAAAGAAATCCTAATGCTGCCATGACAACCAAACAAAATTGTCACTGGTCATTAAACACATAAGTTGGGTAGACAATTATCCAGTGATCATAACTACGAAATATGGTTCACATCACTTCAATGGTTATGGAGAAAATTTAACAATTTTCTCATATAAGTCTATGGGAGCTTTCATTTGCCATGGCAATCAAACCAAGAGACAGATTGGCAGACTTTTTGCATTCTCCTTACCCAAGCAACATTTGTACCAAATCAAGAGTCCTACTGCTTCAGTGGTTTTGGAGGAGTAGTAATTAGAAAAAAAAAAAAACACTTTTTTTTTCAAATTTAATGTTGTGTTGGAAACCAAACAAAATGGCACTAGTCATGAAACGCACAAACTGGGTAGACAATCATCAAATTATCATAACTGTCAAATATGGTTCACATCACTTCGCTGCTTATAAAGAAAATGCAATTTAACAATTTTTCCATTTTAAGTCTATGGGAGTTTTCTGTTGCCATGGCAACCAAACCAAGAGGCAGATCACCATAATTTTAGCTATTATGAATTGTCCTTACCCAAGCAATGTTTGTACAAAATAAGAGCCCTACTGCTTCAGTGGTTTTGGAGATGTCATTTAAAAATTTCTTTTTTAAAAATTTAATGTTGCCATGGCAACCAAACAAAATGGCCATTGGTCATAAAAACATAAACTGGGAAGACACTCATCAAATGATCATAACTGTCAAGTATGGTTCACATCACTTCATTGGTTATGGAGAAAATGCAATTTAACCATTTTCTCATTAAAAGTCTATGGGAGTTTTCTGTTACCATTGCAACCAAACCAAGAAACAGATCACCATAATTTCAGCTATTTTGAATTGTCCTTACCCAAGCAACATTTGTACAAAATTAAGAGTCATACTGCTTCAACAGTTTTGGAGGAGTAGCTATTTAAAAATTCCTTTTTTTTAAACTATCAGTATCATTTAGAATGTAGATAGAGGCATCAAAGATCCTGACCAGGTTGTAGAAGTACAAGACAGTTTGGACGAGTATGCTAGTTCCACATTCTAATATCAATGTTTGTTGGGACAATTAAATCAATTTTTATTTTGTGAAAATATGTATGATCTATCTTCTTTATTCAACCTTTACCACTCTCTGGGCTAATTCAGCAGACAACAAATTGGTTATATTTTTCTTATTTTTCCAAGAAAATAGGCTTTCACATTTCATGCAAACTGTCTCCTAAAAGACAATCAGCATGAAGTGTCAAAGCCTATTTTCTTGAAAAAAGAAAATAAGAAAAGTTTTTTCAAATTGCTGTGTGCTGAAATTTTTACCTAGAGTGCTAAGGGTTAAAGATCCTTCTGCATATTTAAGTTGCCTTCATCCACAATATAACCAGTGCTCCAGAAAAGAAATATATGCACTGCACTGCCAATAGAACACAGATGCTGAGGTCCAAGGCAGCTGCGTTAGAGGTGATCAATGCATTATAAGGTGAGATGTATACCCAGCCCACAGCTGAAAATGACACTGATCATATAAGAAAATGTGTCATATTTGTGTTCACTGTTTTGCATATTTTTGGATCATTATCTCTTACATGTAACCTATTGTTATTATCGAATAAACAGGTTATTGCTGATTGTTTTGTTTTTATTTATAATCCCCTTGTTTACCTATCACATGTTGAAAGTGTCAAGGTGAAAAAAAAAAAAAAAATCACATACTGCTTTTCTGCTTTATTGGTTATTTGCATAGAAGCGATATCACAAATGCGGCTTTGTTTGTTTGTTTGTGTTGAGGTTTTACAGCCCTGTCAACCCAATGGGGTCATGTCGAACGCAGTCAGTTTACCTAACCACACTTTTACTGGGCAGGCTTAGTCCTCTATGCGGTTAACCAGTAATGTGCATTCTTTTGCCAGAAACTGACAACTGCCCTTCTTGAATCAGTGGAAGGGAATGACCGTAGAAAATATTTCATGATCAAATCTCCACGAAAGAATGTTGCTGAACCGATGGGTTGACCCCGCAACCTCCTGATCACCAGTAGGATGCGCATCCAACTGAGCCATCGAGGCTGGAACAAATGTGGGTAACAATCCACTTTTTCTAAAAATCCAGCGAGGTGCATGATGTCATTATTATTGGGGTTTGTCTCAATGGTGTTTAGGGTTGGTATTTTGCATTATCAGCTGACAATACCATTGTATTTTGATTTATTATTAATAATAATTTATAGTTTTTTTGGGGTTTTTTTGTGGTCACTGTTGCACTTGAGTTTCAAATAAAAGCAGCCATTAAAGCATGTGAATGTCACATGAGAACCATTTGTGGAAATTTTTAAATGGCGATGCACCCGGATTGATGCAATTGCAATGGTATGTGCAATCTTGTTTTTGCAGCTACAGTTTAAAATTTCTTCACTTTATCGGTCACCAGATAGGTTAAGTGCAGTGAATCATTAAAGCAACAGTAACTGATGCGCATAATGCAGTGAATCATTAAAGCAACAGTAACTGATGCGCATAATGCAGTGAATCATTAAAGCAACAGTAACTGATGCGCATAATGCAGTGAATCATTAATGCAACAGTAACTGATGCGCATCACCCTAAATCACCAAATTACCGTAAACCTTAAAACTAATGAAAACAAATGCATTTTTTTCTTCACATCATTCTGTATTTTAATAAAAAAAAAAAAATGGAAGCCACTGATCAACAGTGTTATACTGATATCCACGGTAAGATGATCAGCATTATATTGGCGTTGCAGCAGATTTTATTTCTCCATTAATATTTTTGGGAGAAAAAATATTGCATTCTATCTGGAGTCCTACAAATTTTTTTTCTCTTGAAAGCAAATGAACACCTGATCTTATCAAGTTTTCATTTCCATACTTTCATCTGTAGTCTTTTCACTCTGTTCTTCAGCTGAAACAGTTTCTTTAGACTGGGCTGTATGTTCATTCACAGTTTTCTCCGCCTTTCCTTCAGTCAATGATTTATCTGAATCTATGATTTCCTCCAAATTAGTCATTTCAGTATCTCCTGTTTCTCCCCCTGAATTATCATCATCGGTCCTATCTTTAACAAGTTCTATTTCTCCTGACATATCGTCCTCTGCTATGTCTTCAACATTATGTTCTAATGCACTTGTACTCTGTAAGTTCACACTGTGTTCCTCTTCATGCATGTCATGGACTTCTTTCCCTCTAGGAGCCTCATGTTCTTTATTCCACTGTTCTAACTCCGCTTCATCCCCTGATGGGGGCCCTATAGGGGTTTCTGTCCCTGCCAGTCCTACTTTCTTCAAGGCTTTCTGTTCTGCCACTTTGTTCTCTGCAGAAAAATAATACAACACAACCTCTATATAGCATATTGCTGGGATCCAAAGCAAAAAAAAAAAAAAAAAAAAAAAAAATTGTGTTAGCTAAACAATCATGTTGTATCCAAATGTATAGATGACATTTCTATATACAAGGGACATAACTTGACCAAGAATTGACCAGAAGTTATGTATTTGGTAAAAAAATATATAACTCATCAAGGTAAATTAGTGTGGTTTGCTTGATGGAAGATTCTTGTGGCTGCTCTTGTCTCAATGACTCATGCTAAGGGAGCCCTTAACTCCTAAACATACTTCTCCTTAAGTTTGAGTAAGTCCAGGGCCCAGTTGTTCAAAGCGTCGTTAGCTTAACAAGCTCGTTAAGGGTCATTTCGTTAACTGTTTTAGCTGATCCAATACACAATATTCTGATATTTTTTGCTGAAAAAATGTGAGTAGCTTTTGCACTGCAAAAGCTACTCACATTTTTTCAGCAAAAAATTTCAGAATATTTGCATATCACTCGATGTAAATTTTAACGAATCATTAACTAACGACATCGTTAGCTTTGAACAACTGGGCCCAGTTTATTACCTATTAATGTGTCTTAAAAACTGAGTGTCCTGCAGCATCTGATCTAGGTGTACAACTGAGTATTTTAGTCACTCTTTTCAACAACTGGTATCTTGACTACCCAGTAAAATAACATCGTTTGTCTGCAGACCAGCTGCCTTGACTTTGACATCTTTCTAATAGGCCTGTTCCTAGCATGTTTTTAACAAAATATTCGGACAGGAGATCCTAATGGTACTTTTTCATTTCAAAGTTGTCGAAAACTGAATTTTCATTTCTTAGATAATAGATGCGCCGTTGTCTTTAATGTGTATGGTTTTATTTAAAAGAGGACAAGCTGTGAAAAACAAACTACAGTTGACTCTTGTTATCTCCACTTCGCTTATCTCGAATAACCGCTTATCTCGAAGTGAATGTCTGATCCCTGTTGCAACATGGAAATCTAACAACAGGTAACAAAATATTGTGGAAAAGAGGAGAAATTGCTCATTTCTCCTCTTTTCCACAATATTTTCAATATATCTTTATTTTCTGGAGTCAAACTACATATTCATTCGTTTGATGTGGTTGTTTATTTTTTCCTTAATTCTGCAAACCTGATATGTCGACCTATGGATAGCTCGAAGTATTTCAGACAGTCCCTTTGACTTCGAGATAACGAGAGTTGACTGTATAGTACCTTATCACTTATGCGAGATATCAACAAGTTTATTAGAAGGCCTTGAACGCCGGGCTCCATAGCATAATCAGCAGTGCATCTGGTATCATTAGCTTAACAAGCTTGTTAGTGGTCAAAAGTTAACTGTTCTAGTAAGTACAATATCTAATTCACAGGTATATTTGCTACTCACACTTTTTTCAGCAAAAATATTAGTATTTATGCCATATTTAACGATCAAAATTTTAATGATACGTTAACTAATGACATCGTTAGTTTTGAACAACTGGGCCCTGGTGTTGCAAGCTCAAGATATCAGTTTGCATGTTAAAACTGTTATTCTTGCTGACCAAAAGCAGTTTTTAAGTCCCACAGAATCTACCCAGTAAACCCTGTGTAGATTCTCATGGGATTATTCAGATGCACCCCAGGCGACAATACACAATTCTTGGCTCAGAAATAGTTTTTCGGTGTTCAAGCAAATTATACCGTAGCTCATCCAAGGCACTCTTCTACACTTTTACTCAGGCCTATCACAGTACTACTGGTAAAAACATTAAATAAACTCATTCTAGTGTAGTGACGGGAAAAAATACCTGGAAACATTGACTTACGTATATCAGAGAGCTCAACCCCACAAAGTCGTAAGTAATGGGACCTTTCATCTTTGCCAACAAATGACCTCACAGATGTTTTACCTCTCCAACCACAGAACACTATCTCTACACAAGGTTCAGGTTCACTGTCAGGAAAAAATATGGAAACACAAATTATTGAACATATAGGTTCAGATAAAAGATGTAATTAGAACATATTTTTTGTTATATCTAATTCTTTTATAGAAATTTTATGGTCACAAGAATTGAGCATGAAAAGTTTTGAAGCCTCAGGACATTTTTCTGTTTGCATACTGTATTACCCTAAGTGTATGGGCAGACAAGCTTGAGCAAACTTTCTAAACTCAGATCCAACACTACAGAAAGCATTATCTTATCAGGATCTACACTGTTTGCCACTCATCAAGCATTTTTTAAACACAAGAACAGTCAGAAAATGGACTTGCTCCAATTGTGGGATAATTATGCTTCGTGGAACTGATACCCTTTCAGGGGAGGCAACTGTCAAAAAATTGCCATTCTTCTGAAAAGGGGTCTGCTTTGAAAGGGAAGAATTTGGGAGCAAATTCTTTCCTTTCAAAGTAGACCCCTTTCATTGGCACAAATTCTATCCTTTTAAAGCAGACCCCTTTTTAGAATGGGATTGGTGTGTAGGAAAGTAAACAGGAAGTTATAAAAGTTGTCTCCCTGTAAAAAACATAGTGGAACATCTATCAAATGTTACTAGTCCTATTTAGGTGTTACAGTGCCCGAATATTTAGGGTAAACAATGATGATGATAATTTGGTGTTTATGTCCCTTTCAACATTACTTAAGTCATACTGAGACGATGGAAGGATGATAATGGAAGAATCTGTGCAATGAAGCACTATACAGTCACAAGTTGAATTCTACATTCAGCTGGATTTGAGCCCGGGACCTCGTGACTGAAAGCTTGGGGCCTGGAAACTTCATTTAGGGCAAATACCGTATGGTATTATACAGGCTTTCAAATACTGTATTAATGCTAAATATTCAGCGCCCAGTTGTTCAAAGCATCGTTAGCTTAACAAGCTCATTAGTGGTCAAAATGCAAAAGCTACTCACATTTTTTCAGCAAAAGTATTAGCCTATATGCCATATTAAATGATCAAAGTTTTAATAATATGTTAATAAACATTAGTTTTGAACAACTGGGCCCAGAATTCTAAATTCCTTACCATAGTTATGCTAAAATTTAAACAATCCTATTCATTACGAAAACACCCCTATTCAAATATATAGAAAATTTCACCACCAAAAACTAAAAATTTTCAGATAAAAAAAACTCTGATATTTTTCGTATCTGCTCAAAACACAGATTGTGGGTACTCGTTAGAACCGCCTTGGCGAGGCAGTTCTAACGAGTACCCACAATCTATGTTTTTGAGCAGAAAGAAGAACAATGATGTATACCCCTGTAAACCCCAGTTTTATTATAAAAGAGTGGGGTTTAAGTGGGTCAAAATTATATAGGCATGTTTTCGTGATGTTACTATTTGTTGATGTGTTTAAAAACAGCTGGATGAATGGAAAACATTTTAGACTGTGATCAGTTGCAACTTCTGCACTATCTGATCTTGGTCTACACTCTCTGTTCAAATATTTAGGTAAAAACGATATGCCAGTTCACTTCTAAGCTGAATTTTTAATGGTGAGTGCATACAAGTAAGTTTCTTTTAGCTAAACCTACAAAAGAAGAAACCCTTAATTTTAACCCATGTGTGCCTAGCATCCACCCAAATGGAGCATTATCAGTGACGACACAGATCAGATGCTGCAGAGCACATAATCTGATCACAGATATAAAACTTAATCCTTAAAATGCTAATCATAACTGCAGCAGATAACATTTTGATTTTGTTTGTTTGTATTTTTCAGCAAAAATAAGGTATAACATTTATGAATTACATGAAATGCCAAGTCTAACTTTCCCAGAAAAATTCTAAAAAAATTGAGAACGTCATCTGCTACAATTTTGCAAAGTATTTTAAGGATTAATAATTTTTTCAAGGACCCAGACTGCCATCTTTGTTACTTTAACATTATGCCAGTGTGCATGTTTTCTTTTTTTTGTGTTTTTTTTTTTCAAGGTTTAGGAGTCCAGCCCAAAATCCAGAGTCAAGGATGACTGGGCCCCTGCTACTTTTCATCCTTGTGTTCATGGTCTACACTGTTTACCATGACATTAGCAATTTATAATGAAAGAAGCAATTAAGACACGGAAGTAAAAAAAAAAAAAAAAAGAGTCTGCTGGTTGCTTTGGAGATTAATGACCCATAACAGATTGGAACAACATGGACTATAAATCATAAAAATTATTTTCATTTCAATCAAAACTGACTAAATCCTTACCTTTCACTTGGTTTAAAATGAAACAATGCACTTCCTGGATCTGTAAAATTAAGAAAAAAAAAAAATCATCCATAATAGCTCCCAGCACTGATGTTAGCTTTTGTGTCAATGAGTACTTTCAACAGACATAATTATGTTGAAATAAGAAAAAATTCAGGGGAGGCTACTCTGACAATTACTTTGCTTTCCTTCTGAAGCGAGGTCTACTCTAAAGGGAAGGAAGTTACTCCCTTTGGGAGCAACTTCTTTCTGTTTAGAGTAGACCCCTTTTCAGAAAGGGATTAATGTGCATGAAAGCAAACAGGAGTTCATGAAAGTTGCCTCCCTTGTAATAATGGCAGAAAACCTACCAAGTGTATCAAGTCCCATTAAGTCTTATGCATTTAATTATTGTACGTTTGTTTAAGTCTTCCGGCCCAGTCAATACTGTAAAGGTCACAGTCGGACAGTCAGTTACCTACTGGAACTTTTCCTGGCAAGTTAAGTCCTCTTAGCGGTTAACGAGTCTTTTGTGCTCATACTTTCACTGCCTTCTTGAATCAGCAGAACAGGGAGAATGATCGTAGAAATGATTTCATGATCCATCTCCACAAAAGTTATGCAGCCGAGCTTGAATCTGAATTTGTGAGTCCTGCTTTTGCAGTCATACGAGCAAATGACTGTGCTATGGGGCCCAGCTGCATTTAACTATTAACAGATGCTCTAACTGACTAACTCTACCAAGAGAATAAAACTTGACATTTCACTGTGTTGTGGTTTAACGACATGTCAACCTTTGTGGGTCATAATTTTGCATTGTGTCCCAAAGAAAGGAAGAAAAGGGAAAGATGAAGTAGTAGACAGAGGTATGAGAGAGAAAGAGGGGACTTAGAAAAAGAGTTTAGAAACAGAAGACATACCTCACCTTAGCCACTACAGTATCATTTCATTCAAATCAAATCGTTGAGATGATCAGAATGAGATACCATGCCCTGTTTCAAAAACCAAAGAAAATCATTTTGTCCCTTAATGTACCAAACACAGCTGCAGCAGATGCGTGTTTAATATTTTATTTATTTTTGTGAGAAAACAAGGCGACATTTCATGGGAATTACTACCCTAGCAGACAATTCACAGGAATTGTCAAGCCTTTTTCATGTGAGGCAGAAAATTTACAAGAAATGTTAAGCCTTATTTTCTTTGAAAAACAATAAAAAAAATAGACTGTTTTCTGTTACAATTTTGCTTGTCACTTTAAGGGTTAAAATGCCACTCACTAATATTTAAATGTGCCAGGTCAAAGGTTAAAGATTACCTATAGCATACACATCCTCTTGCGCTCTCTGGCTAAGTTTAAAGTTGAAAGGATTTTCTTCACTAAGTATTGTGATCACGTCTTGTTTTGTTAGCCTTACACGTCGTCCTTCTATAAACTGCTGAATTGATAATAAACCCTGTGAAAAGAAATCAGCAAGTCATTAACCCTATCATCCATGAGTTTATTAAGTAGACTCTTCCATTCTAGAATTTGGACTTGTCCACTGTTGCAAATAGGGGTTTTGGTCTAAAATAAAAAACAGACTGGCAAACAGTGTAGATCCAGATGAGACGGCTCATTACAAGCCGTCTCATCAGGATCTACACTGTTTGCACAGGTATTGGTTTTGGTCTGCCAGGTTGAAAGGGTTAACTGAAAGGGAAAGACCCATTAAATACAATGTATCAATTAAAAATATCCAGCTTTAGAAAATAGACATCTTGCCACAAATTTGATTTTGGCAAATTTGATCAAAATCCTTAAAGAAATAAGAAAGATATTGTAATCTATATATTATATAACTGGTAGAAATGGGCATCGCTATTTTGAATATTGAGTTAAATATTTGATTTTTTTAAGGCAGAAATAAAAGTCACCTGTTCACGGGAATATACTGCTTATGTAAGCTAGTTAAGGACATGCTTGCTATTTGCTGTGTGTTTCCCTTTAACCAATTTCAGACTGAATAGACTTCCCCACACTATATATTAGAAGAGTCCAATTTCAATTTTAGGTATGTTAGGCAATGCTACTTGGAGATTCCTACAGAAAATGGCTAAACTATTTGCAAACAGTGCAGACCCTGATCAGACGCTGCATTCATGGTATCTGATGTGCGTCAGCACTGTTTCGAATTACCCATTTGGGGGTTTATAGACTAAAATGTGTTATTCGATCAATCAATCATGATGTGATTGATTAATCAAAATTAGACCGTAAATGATCACCACCTGCTGCATGTACAGAAGTCCCTGTACATCACCCTACCACCCTTACAGTCATACAGTAGAATATCATCAATTTTATCCCATCTGTCCAGGGCCCAGTTGTTCAAAGCATTGTTAGCTTAACAAGCTCGTTAGTGGTCAAAATGTTAACTGTTCTAGTAAGTACCATATCTAATTCACAGGTATTTTTGCTGAAAAAATGTGAGTAGCTTTTGCAAATGCAAAAGCTACTCACATTTTTTCAGCAAAAATATTAGCGTATATACCATATTTAATGATCAAAGTTTTAACGATTCATTAATTAATGACATCATTAGTTTTGAACAACTGAGCCCTGGCCTGCACAGAGCACAAAGCATGTCAGCAACAATGCATGATTTTGTTTGATTTGGAGATTTGGAGTCAACACTATTAAGGTAATGTCAGGATGGTCAGTTTACTTAACCACACTTTTCCTGGGCTGGCTAAACCAGTACTTGTGCACATCCTTAAGCCAGAAAATGACAACTGCTCTTTTTGAATCAGTGGGAGAGAATGAATGTAGAACATATTTCATGATCAATCTCCATGAAAGAATGTTATCAGACCCAGTGGGGATCAAACCCATGACCTGATCACTAGTTGGATGCGCATCTGACTGAGCCACTGATGTTGGCTTCAACAATGTATGAAAAACAGTATTAGTCAACCCTCTTTATACCGGCACTCAATATGACAAAATTTGTTATAATGCTACTTTGACAGGCATAAAACCTTCACTCAAGAAGTGACTGTTTATCACATATCATGCCAGAACATTGTACTTAATACTTCAAGAAACATGTTTTGGATATTTTTAGAATTGCCTCAGTGAGGCAATTCTAACAAATATCCAAAACCTATGTTATGTGACGAAATAAGAATAAACAAGCTCTTTCTTACATATCATTCTGCTCATTAAGGATTCTTTATAACAGCAACAATTTTGTCAGCGTAATGCCCTTTCCAACTTTGGCATTTTGTATGGACAAGCATATAGTTGGGGGCATAGTGTTTTACAAACACATTTCCAACTTGTTTATTGTTGTTGTTTGTTTGTTTTTTCTCAAGAAAATAAGGCTTGATATTTCATGTGAACTGTCTGCATAACAGAGGGCTCACATGAAATGTCAAGCTTTATTTTCTCAGAAAAAACAACAACAAAAAAAAGCAACAATGTTGTCTTCTACAATTCTGGATGGTGCTTTAATGGCCATTAGGAGCAGGTATAGCTGCAGGAATGTTACACTCGTCACTTCAACGTCGACATCAACATAAACAAGCCTGGAGTGTATGATATGGCTCTAGAAAAATTAATTACACTGCCCTTTTTTTTGCAAAACTGTTACCTTCCCTCTCAACACAAGTAATTAAACAATAAAATTGTCTTATTGCTTTCATCATTTGAGTTTTTTATTAAACTCAGATTGAGCACTCTACCCTGGAAGTTTCTGCCTACCTTTCAAAAGGAGACCATTCAAGCTGAAGAACAGTTGTTTCCCTGGTATATCAATCCCTTCTCAAAGTGGACTACTCTTAACACTTTGCATGCTGAGTAAAATTTCAGCAGATGACATTTTCAAATATGTTTTTCACATTTTTTCCAGAAAACAAGTTTTGACATTTCATGCAAATTGTCTCTTGGGGAGACAATTTGTATGAAGTGACAAAGCCTATTTTTGTGGGAAAAATATCAATTTGTCATCTGCTGAATTTTCCAATAGCATGGTAAGTGTTAAAGAAAGAATTGCTCCCAGGCGGTGTGGGGGAAGAAACTTCTTTTCTTTAACAATAGTCCCCTTTGAGGGAGAAGCCGAACATTTTTTTGTTAGAGAGGTCACCCAAAGTAATGTTTGCTTCCCCCACCCATTCCCCTACTCATACTGGTTCCTACCTCTTGTGAGAGCCTATAATCGCAATCGGGTACCAGAGGTGATGGTGCATTACTGAAACATTTTACACCCAGGTTGATGAACTAAATGAAGAGAAAACACAAAATCTTTTAAAACAACAATCACCATAATAACTATAAGTATGCAGAATGCAGCATCTGATCAGGGTCTACACTGTCACATATCCTGTAATTTTTAGACATATCAGCAGGTAGTAAAATGAACTTGTTCAAATTTTAGGCCAAGTACAATATAAAGTAATGATGATGATGATGATTTGGTGTTTTGTGTCCCTTTCAACATTATTCAAGTCATATCGAGATGATGTAAGGTTGCCAATAAAAGGCTCTGTGCAATGAAGCAACATACAGTCATGAGCTGAAGTCTGCCTACAACGGGATTCGAACCCGTGACCTCGTGATCCCCTTGGCCTCCTGGATGCTTCAGGAGTTAAAGTGCCCAATCATTTTGGGTAAATACAGTATATGAGCCAAGTTGTTCAAGGCATTGTTCGCTTAACGAGCATGTTAATGACAAACTTGCTAACTGTTGTAGCTACGGTATTTTCAAATACATTGAAATTTTTTGCTGCAAAAATGTGAGTAGCTTTTGCAATGCAAAAGCTACTCACATTTTTTCAGCAAAAAATATCAATGTATTTGCCATATTTCAAGAGAAATTTTAATGTCACATTAACTAACAACTTGGTTAAGTTTTCAACAACTGGCCCCAGGTATTTGGGCATCTGTAAACAACAAAGACCCAGATGATGAAGATATTTTGGTGTTTTACTTCCCTTTCAAAATGATTTGTCACATCAAAATGATGGATTTTGTTTGTTTGATTTGGGCTTAACATCGCTTTCAACAATCTTTCAGTCCTATCCCGATGGTGTCTGGATGAGGCACACTTACAGAGTGCTGCCTCACTGAAATATCATGCCCCAGACACTTTGACATGATATTCCACCCAGTTACATTATACTGACACTGAGCTGACCAGTTCTAGCTCTACTTTCTTAATGCTGAGCGCCAAGCGAAAGAGCAGCTAGTACCATTTTTAAAGTCTTCAGTATGTTAAATACTAATTAGAAGAGCCCCAGCAAGTGGCTTCTCAGGGTTTTCCCTCAGGGTTAGAAAATAAGGGTCCAAGGGACCCCCGATATGGAGATAAGGGTTCCTAAAGTTAGGGGTTCATTGATTTAAAAGGTTAATTATTGCCTAAATACTGATAATTCTTGTCCTTTAGGTGACAGATATATTAAAATACAAAGCCACAAATAGGTGAAATAAATTTGAGATTGATCATATTTGCATCAGTCAGGACTCTTGCCCCTAGCTTTTGAGGGTCCAAAGCACAATTCTAGGGGTAAAAACGGCCAAAATGCGAGTCAGGGAAAACCCTGCTTCTACTGTGTACCTATAATATATGTTTTCATAAAGAAATAAGAAAAATATCGCCACTTTGTAACTAAACTGACTCTTTTTTTTTTTCAGGTATACTATAACAAAACTTTAAAAGCAACAGTACCAGATCTTTCTTGCATAAAATTCAGCTAAAGTAAACTGCAATTTGGAATACTTAAGGTGTGAAACCTACACTGCAAACATTCTTCAATTCAGATAGAAAAAAAATAGTATCACAGACTTCACCATATGAAATTCCATGAATTGATTTAATGCAGTGGAGATGCAAGATTTGGTATAAGAGAGAACCCTGCTGTATAATGTAATAAGCAAACAGTGATGGACATTACGTCATTCCAGATAAGGTGCTTTTTTTTCAACCAAAAGTATTGATATTTTTCTTACTTCTCCACAAAAATGTTGTTGTGGTACTCATTAGAAGCACCTCAGTGAGGTGCTTCTAATGAGTACCACAAGATATGTTTTCATGAATAAATAAAAAAAAAAAATGATAAAAAAAATTCTACATCCTGTATCTGGAACTATAACATTAATACTATAACATAAAACAGTGTTCTTGACTAAACTCATACCTCTAAATAAAACACTATTCTCAACTAAAAAGGTAGTAATATTTTGCTTATTTCCATGAAAACATAAGTTGTGGGTATGCACTGGATTAAAGGCAATTCCAATGAGTAGTACAACATACAAATGTTGGTTTTTAAGAGGAAATGTAAAAAAAAAAAAAAAAAAAATAGACTCTTATCTGGAGGTATGGTTCTACAGACATAATAAAATATTATAACTTAACAATTTTTGTTGCATATGACAAGATTTCTGATTGGTTTATAGCCAACATTCAGACTTTTCATTATATAGGATAAAGTTTCTGATTGGTTTAGAGATAATATTCTTACTATTTCTTTATTTCATTATACAGCAAGACTTTTAATTGGTTTAGAGACTGTTCTTACAGTATTTTATCACCATTACACAACAACAAAGTTTCTGACTGGTTTAGATGTAAGATAATCTTCTTACCTTTACTTTATCATCATTTATGATCAGTTTAGAGACAATGTTCTTACTTCACTTTATTACCATAGCATACAAGGTTTCTGATTGGTTAAGAGAAAATGTCTTACCTTTACTTTATTATCATTACATAAAACAAGGTTTCTGATTGGTTTAGAAACATAATATAGCACTCTTTTCATGTTTCGGAACATCATTTGTTCAAGATTTAATGTCTCCGACACTTTAAAGAAGTTTCTGTAACGAAAAAGAAAACAAAAGATGTTTCAAAATACATGCAAAACTACAATACAAATTCATGCTAAAGATTTACCAGTATATAAGAAGTCATGACAAAAAAAAAATAAATAAATAATAAAAATAAACAAAGACAATCCAGTGTTTATTCTGCCTTCAATATCTTTCCGAAAGTCAATTTTTTTTTTGTCTGGTGCTTTGCACAGAGTAAATTTGCAAACTTTGTCATGATTAAAAGCAAAACCTTTTGTAATAACTAAGTATGCATAAGAAGTTTTATTCTGATCATTGATTTAAAAAAAAAAAATGAATATTTTCACTTCTTCCCACAGTAAAAATGGTTGAAAGCTATGCAAAAAATGATAGGGTTGGTAGTTTGGATGCCAGTTTATCTTTGTGAAAATAAAACTTTAAAGGTACTGTTTACTTAATATATTTTTTCTGTTTTGCACATTGTCTTATTTTTTTGTTATTAATAAATATTGTAAACACTTTTAAAGCTTGCTGTTGGTTTCACTTTCATTTCTTTCTTGTTATGCCTGGCTTGTAACAATAAAAACAACTGAAGTGTTAAATTTTCTAAGCCACCAGATTTGGCTAGTTTCAGTCAATCAGGCCTCATCAGTGACCCTCATATAGTTTCAAAAATCTGGGAATTGGCTCATTGTGACTGGCAAAGGACCAGAAAATATAAACTACACTATAGTGAAGAATGGGGAGATGTTTTACTGGCATTACATGGCACTAACGCCAGCTGTAGTGAAGATAAATAGATTCTAAAAGGAATGTCTTTTGAGAACAACAAACACAAACATGCACAAATGAAAACAACTATAAAATGTTGAATTTGCTGTTGAACTTCCACAACTAAAGTGTCAAAATAGACATGTTCAAATTCAAATTCTAGGACAGTCATGGTAATGACTTAAGGTGTCCAAATATTTTGGATAATTATGGTATTGAATCAAACTTGTGACAGAAAAGGAATAGGCCTCACTTGTTCTACTGTATTTTATCTTGACCTTTTGACCTTGACCTACGTACTTAATAGCTGGCCAGACTGGGTCATTCTGGCTACAGAAGTAGAAAGGATCTTCCTTGTATCCTTGTATTTTCACTTTGACCTGCTTATCTTCTTTTAACTCTTGTATGCGTTTTTCTTTTTCCGAGACCTTCTGTTTCTTGGGAGGGGGCCTGAAATTATCAATTTTAGTATTCAATTTTTGTTGATTTTTTTTTTATTTCTCCATGAAAACATATGTTGTGGGTACCCATTTGAAGTGCCTCAGTGAGGCACTTCAAATGGGTTCCCACAACATATCAACATATTTGTTCATGAGAAATAAGAAAAATATAAACTGTTTTTTTTTCTAGATTTATCTAGAGCTAGATTTAACTTCTGTTCACACAAAATGTACACAGAAAACCAGCCTGTAAATACAGACAGACAGAAATGTCTGAGCATAATATTTACAAAATACAGGTGTTACAGCCTCAGGTATGGTGACAACGGGATAATGATTTAGTATAATTTTCATATTTTTTGCACCAAAGCAAAGTGTGTGGGTATTCATCAGAACTTCCTCTGCTACTGAGGTAGACAAGCCTGAGCAAACACTGTAGACCTGTTGCAGAACATTTTTTTTTTTTTTAGACTTCTTTGAGTTGGAGTTTTAAAGCCCAGTCAACAATGTTAGGTCATGTTGAGTGAGTCAATTAACCAACTCGCACTTTTCCTGGGCAGGCTTAGTCCAATAAGCAGCTGGCCAGTATTTGTGCACTTTCTTTCTCCAGTAACTAACAACTGCACATTTTTAATCAGCAGAAAGGGGAGAATGGCTGTAGAAACAATTTCATGATCAATCTCCACAAAATTTATGTGACCATGCTGGTATTTGAACCTGCAACCCCTAGATCTGCAATCAGACTCACTAACGACTGCCCCATGGAACCCGGTGTTACAGTGTCTGAATACTCTGGGCAAGTATGGTATGATAGGACAGAAGCATACTGTAAATTCTGAGAACTGGCTGATGTTGCTGAAAAGTGTTGGAACTTTCATGAGTTTACTCTATCCACAGCTCCAGATAAGGCCCTTTTTTCAGCCGAGAAGTACTGATATTTTTCGTATTTCTTCACAAAAACATGTGTTGTGGGTACTCATTAGAAAAGCCTAATTGAGGTGCTTATTTGAAATATTTTTCTAATTGTTGTCATGAAAACATAAATTCTGGGTACTCATTTGATGTTTTCATGACAACAATTAGAAAAATATTTTGTAGATACCTCTTCTGATCTGAAGCTATGGCTGTTACCCCTTAAACTGCCAATCATGACAACTGTCATCTGCTTTGTCATCTGCTTGTGATTTTTAAGGTCATTTTTGGCAAACAGTGTGGACCCAGATCAGACTGCTCCGCTAGGAGCAGTCTGATCTGGGTCCACACTGTTTGCCTGTATGCAAAAATAGGTTTGAAAAGTTTGCAAGAATATTCAGCAGACGACATAAACAGATGACATTTTCAGATGCAGGTTTTCTTGGTGTTTTAAGGGTTAATAATTTCTTTATGAAAACACAGTATTTTTACTAATCTCAAAGACATAACTATCTGGGTAATCTTGTAGTATTCCTAAAATGTTCTCATTTGTGCCCATCAAGTCTGGCAAAGCAGAAAACATATTTTAATATTTTTCATGAATTTCAGAAATTTCAATATCATCAGGAACTACCTACTCGACAGTTTCTGCACCGTGATCCTCTGACAAATTCTCTGAAGCTTCTTTCTTCTCTTCTGACTGGTCTCCCGTCTCATCTATATTTGAAGCATCATTATCTGGACTGGTTGTCTGTTCTGAAACCCCATTACCACTGACTGGTTCTTCATGGTTTATTGCAGAGGCAGGTGTTACTGTAATACATAAATAAGTAAAATCAGTTTCAGTCTTAATTTACACAAACTAGGTGCTATTTCAACAATAGAAACTGTTTTTTTATTCCCACGCTTTTTTTAAAAAAGTGATGAGGATATTATGAATGCCTCCATCTGTCCATCTATCTGAACGTCCGTCACGCTATCTCCTCCTAAACCACAAGGCAGAATTCTACCAAACTTGCTAAATCACTTCCACTTATAGTAAGGGTGTGTGAGAATAATATTATTTTTCCTTGGGTCTGTCCATCTGTGCATCCATCCATCTGTCCGTCTAGCTATCTCTCCTAAACCACTGGGTGGAATTTAACCAAACTTGCTACAGCACTTGCCCTATGATAAGGGTGTGCAAGAGCAACATTATTTTTCCCTGCATGCATCCTTCCATCTGTTTGTCTGGTGTTTGTCTATCTGTCCATCACGCCATCTCCTCCTAAACCACTGGGCAGAATTTAACCAACCAAAGACAGATGGATGGACACCAGACTGACATATAGAAAAATAATGTTGCTCTCACACACCCATACCATGAGGGGAAATCATGTAGCAGGTTGGGTTAAATTCCACTCAGTAGTTTTTGGAGAAGATAGCATGGCAGAAAGACAGATGGACCGACAGTGGTATTCACAATATCCCCATCGCTTTTTTAATTTTTAAAAAATGTGGGGATAAACATACATTGTGGGTACTCATTAGAAGCACCTTGATGAGGTGCTTCTAATGAGTACCAACAACATGCCTTTTTTTGCAAAGAAAAAAAAAAAAGGATAAATATCAATATATTTGGGCTGAAAAAAGTACCTTATCAGGAGGTATGTCAGACTGTTTATTGCTTGTCATTCTGGCAGCAATAGTTAGATATTTCACTGGGTAATCAAATGCAGTTGTTAAATTTTTACAGTAAGTGTTGTAAGGACAGTGTCTGAACATTTAGAAAGATAATATAATTTGCTCTTACCATCAACTTTCTTTCCCTTACATCTGGCTGCCACCCAGGGAAGCTCTGCTGTTTTCTGTAGGACAGCAATGAAGAATCCACCTGTATTCTGAAGGTGAGGTAATACTCGTATACTGAAAACAAAACAAAAAAAAGAAAATAAAATCTGCAAAATTAGGTCTTACAGGAAAGGGATACCCTTTCAGGGGTGGCAACTGTTGAAATCGGGAGCAAATTCTTTCTCCTCTTGAGAAGGGGCCTGGGGTGCAGTAAGGCAAATAGAAGTTGTCACCCTTGTATAAAATGATAGAAAAATCTACTAAGTGTATCAGATTCTCTTAACCCTTGTCATGATGAACCCAGATATACCCTGCCTTTGCAAACAGTGTAGATCCAGATCAGTTGGCTTCTGAAGAAGCCAACTGATCTGGATCTGCACTGTTTGCCATTAAGTATGTGAATTTGTAGCAACAATCCAGATCAAGTAATCTGATTGGCTGAAAATTAGAAGTGGGTGTGGCCTCTTAATTTATTCAGCAGGACAAGGGTTAAAGAGTATGTCAAGTGACATTATATATTTGATCCCAATCAGATTTGACTGAAACTGTGTTTTATTTTTTGAGTGTGGCTAGGCAGCCACCTTGGATTTCCGATCTGAACAATTTCAGCTATTTTTGATCTACAAGTCATGTCAATACTTCAAATGAAGTTTCCAGTCAACTGGCCTTTCGGTTAAGGAGAAATTTCAAAATAGATTTTCAAGATGGTAGCCATCTTAAATTTCCAATGGGAATGATTTTATCTATTTTTGATCTATAATTCGCCCCGATACTTCCTATCAAAGCCTTTGAAAGGATCTGTGCAATAAACTCTGAACAGTCAAAAGCTTAATTCCACCTTCAGTGGGATTCGAACCCTGATTTGAAGTTGAGAGCGCTAACCATTCACCACCCAGATACTTCTTATTAATAACCATTTACCATATTTGTATTTGTTAACCTTTAAAGCGCCAAGCAAAATTTGTAGCAGACAACATTCTAAAATTTTTATTTTTTATTTTTCAGAGAAAACTAGCCTTGATATTTCATGTGAATTGTCTGCTTGGCAGACAATTCACATGAAATGTCAAGACATGTTTTCTTCTGAAAATAAAAAAAAAAAAAAAAAAAAATCAAAATTGTCCTCCGCTTTAGTTGTGATTGGTGTTTAAGGGTTAAGTATTGGAACAGATGTAACGCTTTTCGCTCTTCCTTGTGCCTGCTGGCACAAAAGCGATATGCGGTCAGTGCCGTAGTTCTCGATTGGCCAGTAGGATTGTTGAGGGTCTAAATGTCTACTACAAATGCGCAGCCTTTGACTTGGCAAAGCCCATGTAGTTATCACTAAATTATAGGGGAAGTAAAATGCGCCAGCCGGTCAATTGGCAAAGCCCATATAGGGGATGTGATCTAGCGATGACACGCTCCAAGTCCCTTAATACAGACCAGTGACAATTGACAAGTAGAATGAAGGCAAATAATTTTAATACTCTTCCAAGGTCTGAAATTGTTTTGGAAAGTCTTTACTTGTTAGACTATTATAATGGAACATCAGACAACCCTTAAACACAAACTAAACTTAATCTCAACGTGGGAGGGATGGATTCAGCTTGCCTCAATACCAGACGGACAAGATAAATAAACACATGTGTTAATGTCAAAATTCCTGAATTAATTAGCCACGCGTGTTACTAAAATTATAATCATGTCGCAAGACAGCCGAAAACCGGCAGTAAATACGCTAAAAACAGTAAATGATTGAAAATAGATCAAAGTCAATAAAGATTAATTAAAGAACTTAAAATAAATTGCATAGCGGTCCAAAGCTAAAAGAGTGTTTTCTAGGTAAAACACAGAAATAAAACGTAACAATTTTAGGTGTCCAGTCTAAAACCCCATCGTATTTATTTTTGTATGTTTACACCGGAACAACGACAGCTAAAGACTCACTTTCTTAAAATGATCAAAATAATATTTGTCAGAATTTCTAAAGAACTGGTGTAGATTCAACCAGCACGTTCAGCAGACAAGACAGGAATGAATTTTAGGTTTGAAAGAACCACCAGATGACGTTTTTGGTACTTTCGGTAAAAATCTTGCGACGTGATTTGCTGAAATTTACCAAAATGGTAAATACGGTAAAAGCCATTACCAAAACGGTAAGTATTCCAACGGAATAACAAAATACCGTACTTACCATAAAGTTAAAAATAGTAACGTCTTACTAAAAATAGAATCCGATGTGAAGGCAAGCCCAACACCCCACCCACTATCAATAAACTAAATATACATGGCCTGTACATTTGATAACTTACAGGGGCCCCATGCATAATACCATTGTATCAGAGGCCATGCAGGAGGCCCTAATAAATTGACATACAGCCCCCGATTCATAACACAGACAGGCCAGAGAAAAAAAGTTTACACCTTGACCAGGCTTTATACTGTTTGCCATACTTTGACATATACACAGGTACCAAACTCGACTTGTTCATGGATCTAGATAAAGAGATTTTTTTAACCTGAAAGTATTGATATTTTTCCACAAAAAGCTATGCTGTGGGTACTCATTAGAAGCATCTCACCAAGGTGCTTCTAATGAGTACCCACAACTTATGTTTTTGTGGAGGAATAAAAAAAACTATATAACTGACACCCCTCTGATCCAGAGCTATGCTTGTTAAAATTTTAGGACAAGTATGGGAAAGAGATGAAGTGTCTCAATATTTAAGGCTAATATGGTACCTACAAAAGAAAAAGAACCACCTACCATCTTTCTAGCTTGGCATCTTGTGCTTCTGTTATGACTGGTGGATACATTGTATCATCCCAAGCATTTCGGAAAACTTTTGGGGCTTGTTCCGGATACTCGTACCAGTATGTTTCTTGCTTGTCTTTGGCAAGAATCTGTCAAAATATTAACCCATTGATACCTAGCACTGATACATAGCTCCGGATGGCACTTTTTTTTTAACCAAAAACTATTGATATTTTTCTTACTGTTCCATGAAAACACATTTTGTGGGTACTCATTAGAAGTGCCTCGATTAGGCACTTCTTATGAGTACCAACAACATGTTTTTGTGTTGAGGTACTTATAATGAGTACCCCTAACATATATTTTCATGGAGAAATCGGAAAAAATATTTGGATACTCCTTTTACATGGAGCTATGCTAGAATCCTAAAATTGGAACTAAGGCAAAACCTGCAGACCAAGATCAGAATGTGGTGTCTAATCAAGGGTCTGACTGTCCCAATACTTAGGATTATTAGGATAATTTTTTCATATAAACATACAAAACAGATACAGAAAATAGTGTGTCTGAGATGAAGGTCTTGTAAAAGATTTACAAGAAATCATGTTCAATGTCCAATTATCTAGAAATGCATTCTATTAGGCACTGACTTAATTGTAATTCGTACGTCAGTCACAACTGCAGCAGATGACATTTTGAAATATTTTTATTATATTTCAGAGAAAATAAGGCTTGACATTTCATGTGAATTGTCTGCTTGGCACATGGAATTTCAAGCCTTATTTCTCTGAAAAATAATAATAATAAAAAAACAAAAACAAATTTAGAATGTTTGCTTCAATTTTAACTGGATACTTTGCGGGTTAACATCACACTAAGATAACTAAACAAATATTTAATATGACGGCTAAAAGCATAACCTTTTGTAAATAATCATGGACTCGGACAATGTTTCTTCAAAATTAAAGTCATGCCTGCAGTTCATTGCAATCTAACAGCCCAACCAACAATATTAAAGTCAAGTTGAGATGTTACCTCTGAATCTGTGGGATTTTTTTCTACTTCTTGGACAACTGCTTGTCTTCTTAATTCTTCATGAGTTTTGGCCAATGTCATAATGATATTTTGTTTTTACATCCCTTTCAACATTAGTTAAGATATATAGAGATGACAATAGGATCATAATGAAAGGCTTTGTGTAATGAAGTACCATACATGAATCATAAGCTGAATTCTACCTCTAGCAGGATTTGAACCCAGTACCTTGTGATTCAAAGCCAGGAGCACTTATTGCTGGGCTATGTGGATACTACTTGGCCAATGTATGATGATGATTTGATTTTTATGACCCTTTTAACATTATTTAAATTATATTAAGACAATGGAAGGATAATAATGAAAGGCTCTGTGCAACGAGATGTACAATCATTAACTGAATCCTGCCTCCAGCAGTTGAAGTTGGGAGCGCTAACCACTTGGCCACCTGAACACTTCTAACTTGGCCAATGTGACTGACCAGAAATACACTGGAAACAGTGTCAGAATGCTTAGAAAAACCTCACCTTCCATGAACATGTTCCTTTGCAGTATTTAAGTCCCTGCAATTGATCTCCAACATCCAACAACTCAACAGCACCACCTTATTAAATAAAACATCTGCATATAAACCTATATCACAATCTGGGCAGATTCAGCAGATGACCAGTTGATGATAGTTTTCTTATTTTCCCCAGAAAACACTTTGACATTTCATGCAAATTGTCTCCTAAGGGAGACAATTTGCATAAAAGTCAAAGCCTATTTACATCTCCTGAAATGTTTACCCAGCATAAAGGTTAACTGGAGAGTTCATGGCATAAAGGGCAGTACCCTATTTACCCTAATTATGAGGGTCATCTAATAAATAGAGAGACTTTTTATTGTTTGATGTCATGTGAACACTACACTGTGACTGGGAAATATTACTATCATTATTAAGCTACTTATCTAATCACTTTATGGATCATATTTCATTAAGTTTTCCTAACAAATTCTTTGCCTATGGTTGAAATGGTACAAAGACTACTTTGTCCATGGCCGCACTTTTCATCATAAAAATACCTCACAAAGACAAACTGAAGCTTAATATTAATGCAGATGACCGTAACCTAACCTTTATCTGCATTTCATGTGTTCAATTCAATTTTGTTTATATTTTTGACTAAACTGTTTGATATGTCTATTTATGGATGGTTGTTTGTGTTTGTGTTGAGGTTTTACGGCCCAGTCAACCCAATGGGGTCATGTCGAGCGCGGTCAGTTTACCTAACCACACGTTTACTGGGCAGGCTTAGTCCTCTAAGCGGTTAACCAGTATTGTGCACATTCTTTTGCCAGAAACTGACAACTGCCCTTCTTGAATCAGCGGAAGGGAGAGAATGACCGTAGAAAACATTTCACGATCAATCTCTACGAAAGAATATTGCCGACCTCGGCGGGGGTTGAACCCGCAACCTCCTGGTCTCCAGTCGGACGGCGCATCCAACTAAGCCACCGAGGCCGACAGGATGGTTGTGGCAACCATGCTATTACAGGATTTTCAACCTTATATGGGATCCATGATTTTCTGTTGTTAAGCGACCAAAACCACATCAGGCAAACGTTTTATCAATTTTGATGTGTCCATTTAAATATACATTATATACTTGATCATTTTAAGCAAAGTGGCAAATTGTTAAATTAAATATCAAACTATTGCAAAATTCTCATCCGCATTTCTAAATTCTGTTACATGTCAATATTTCAAATTTTCAACACTGTTAAGGTCATGTTGAGCCTGTCTGTTAACCTGCTCAACTCTTTTGCTGGGTAGGCTCAGTCCTCTAAGCAGGCTCAGTCCTCTATGACCATAAAAATGATTTCATAATCAATTTCCACAAAAGTTAATTGGCCAAGCTGGGATTTGAACTTGTGACTCCTGTCAGATGCACTATCAACTGTTCTAAAGGGGTACTATATGGTATAATTACCATACATACTGCAATAAGTGCACTCAAGTAATTTCTGAGTCTTCAGATCACTATCCCTGTATTTTTATCCAGTCCTCTGTGAAAGCATGTTGTGAATATTCTTTTGAATCACCTTGACTTGTCAAGGTGATTCAAATGAATATTCACAATGAATCACCTTGACTTGTCAAGGTGATTCAAATGAATATTCACAACGAATCATCTTGACTTGTCAAGGTGATTCAAATCAATATTCACAACAAATAAGATACAGCAACATTTGAATCACCTTGACAAGTCAAGTTGATTCAAATCAATATTCACAACAAACGAGTACCAACAACATATGCTTTTATAAAATAATCATATGCATTTTTACTGCCAAGTGGGGTCATGTCAAGCATGGTCAGTTTATCTAACCATACTTTACTGGGCAGGCTTAGTCCTCTAAGCAGTTAACCAGTATTGTGCACATTCTTTCGCCAGAAACTGACAACTGCCCTTCTTGAATCAGCGGAAGGGACAAAATGACCATAGAAAATATTTAATGATCAATCGCCACAAAAAGAATGTTGCCGACCTGGCGGGGATCAAACCCGCAACCTCCTGATCACCAGTTGAACATGCATCCAACTGAGCCACCTAGGGCGGCTTATGCATCATTAAATACTCCTCTCATGAAATCCTATGCTGATCTTTGTAATAAGAGTGCTGTTATCAGGTGATATTTTTTTTCTGTAATTTTTCTGTTTTTTTTTTTGTTTTGTTTTTTCTGTAATTTTAAAAACTGTAGTGCGCAGTGCAGTTATTAGATTGAATATAGTATTACTACTCACCACAGTGTTTTATAAGTGTCAGTATGACAGCTTCATCCTCGACAGGGTTGAGAGAACACGTCGAATAGACCAGTTTCCCACCTACAGCAAGCAGTTCCAAGCCACGCTGAAGCACTTTCTTCTGAATTCTTAGATAGATGAAAAAAAAAAAAGAAACAGAATTAACCATTGTCTTGCTTAACCCGGTTGGTCATGCTTTTGAAAACAGAGTAGATCCAGATCAGTTGGCTACTTCAGAAGCCAACTGATTTGGATCTGCACTGTTTGTCATTCATTATGTGAATTTACATCAACATTCTGGATTAAGTAATCTGATTGGCAGACAGTTAGAAATGGCATCTTAATTTATTCAGCATGGCAAGGGTTAAGGGGGTTGGACACACTTTCTGGTGAAGCACTTCTGTCAAACTGTTTTGCAACCCTTCTGAGAAGGGGGTCAATCCTAAAAGGAAAGAATTTGCTCTGCTTAGATACACATTTTGCTCTGCTTGGGAGCAAATTCTTTTCTTTTAGAGTTGAACTCTTTCAGAAAGGAATCAGTGTGCAGGAATGCACATAGCAAGTTACAAGTTATCAGGTGTATCTTGTAGTATGCTTGACTGACAAATGAATGACATATACTGTAATAACCGTAAGTATTGGGACATCTAAGATCTTATCTACTTCCGATACTAGTCCTGAAATCTGAAATAGTTCATTCTACTGTGTCTTGCTGTGTCTAAAATATTGTTGTATGTATGGCAAACAGTGCAGACCCTGATCAGACACTGCATTCTGCAGCATCTGATCTGAGTCTGAATTGTTTGCTCAGGCCTGTCTGTTCAAATACTTAGGATTATTATGGGGTACATGTACATGTATATGTATCTGACCTTTAATGTGGAGTTGGTAAAATTAGCAAATAATATGATTTTTTTATTATTAAATATATATAGACATTAGTGCAGTACCCTAATTACCCTAAATTAAAATTTTACGCCCCCCTCCCCCCACCCCACCCCCAAACAATAGCTCACCATTATCACTTCATGCTCAGATGAGTTAATGATTTAAATGCTGGCTTCTGATAAAAATTCAGGAAGGACACATGAAAATGAACAAGAAAATCAAAACACTGACAACACTGAGCGTAGGCTGGAAAAATGGTCCTGAATGGGGAATTAAGACTTTCATTTAACCCTTAACTTTCCGTAAGTTAAGCAAACAGTGCAGACCTGACCAGATGCTGCTACTTGCAGCATCTGATCTTGGTCTGCACTGTTTGTCAATGTTCTAGCACTAAGCCCAGTCCAGGTTTCACAGATAACCCTCTTTACACAGCACTCTGATGTCACAGCAACAACAGCAAGGCTACAAATAACTGTTACAAACGCAACAATTCTTTAGTAACTTTCAACTGACCCCAAAAAAGTTTTGAAGAATGTTCAGTTTGGGAATAAAGCTCAGTTCGGAGACAACAATTGTGATTTCATTTTGTGAACAGTTGGTTGGTCCATCTAATGAGTAGTTTGATTTCATGGGTCAATGATAATCACATGGACAACAAAGAAATTTTGGTGTATGTATATTTTGGGTCGATTGTATGACCCAACTGAAGGTAGCCTGGGGTGACAGGACGCACAATACTGAGTCTGAAGGGGGTTTGCTAGTACTTTCACATTACATTGCCCTTTCTATGAGCATCCACAACATATCGAGGGTTGAGCGCAAGACTGGCGTAAGTCAGATGGTTGTTTTTCCCCAAACCTAATCTCCTCACCATGAAGGCATTATGAAGATTACAACATTTCTTTCTGTAAACAATGAAAATTTAGGTGCCATTGCTCGTATGAGCAATGGCACCTAAATTTGCATTGTTTACAAAGGGGTCCAAGTTGCCCCTAAACAAGGGTTTCAAAAATATGTTTGAGTTACTATAGTCTTGCGCTCAACCCTCGATATGTATTCATGGAGAAATAAGTAAAATATCAACATTTATGGGAAACTAGACATGTGTCCAAAGTACACAATGCCCCTGCCTTATGGTCTTTGCCCATATGGCAACAACATCTGGATGTATACATTTCAACAACTTTCCAAATGCTCAATCTGATCTGTCATACATTTTGACCATGCCAGGGCATTACATAGGGGCAATTCTAGCACAAAATTGAAGGTTTAGGCATACATAGGTAGCATACCGAATTCCAAGCATAAAAGGTACCCATGTTATGACCTCCAAGAAAAACGCAGATGTAAATGTCAATCTAAATTTGAATGTAAACATAAACATTTGTTAGACTCTGGTTATGAACGATATCCACATTTACATACATATGGACCTAACATCACGGTGAAACTCTATATGCGGGGGCCTAAAAACTATACATAACTATGCTCACTAGATATCTTACCTGTGTAAGTTATAACCCCCATGTATGTTCCATTTCTGCCAGATGTCTGGGTTCTTCCTCAAGGTACCATCACCACTGAAAGACCAAGGACAATGTCACAATTAGATGTATAATAAAACATACCACATATATATATATATATATATATATATATAACATATTCAACCTAATTACTGCATATAGCCCTATTAGCTCACAGTCAACCAATTTCTTAAGTCTTCAGATGACAGCCTATATACTTTTGTCTATTTCTTTATAACAGCATGTTTATGGTACTCATCTGAATTGCCTCAACAATTCAAATGAGTATCAACAACATATACTTTTATCAATTAATCAGAAAAAAAAATGTCATAAGCATCAATAAATACGCCTCTCACAAAATCCTCTGCTGATCTTTATTAAAAGTGTACCATTATAAATGAATACTTTACTGCAGGATTTTTCAGCAATCTTGAAAAACCTAAGCACACAGTACAATAATTAGATCAAGCACACAGTACAGTAATCAAATCAAGCACACAGTACAGTAATTAGATCACACACACAGTACAATAATTAGATCATGCACACAGCATATTAATCAGATTAAGCACAAAGTATAATAATTAGATCAAGCTCACAGTACAGTAATTAGATCAAACACACAGTGCAGTAATTAGATCACATACACATTACAATAATTAGATCATGCACACAGCATAATAATCAGATTAAGCAGTTAGTACAACAATTAGATCAAGCACACAGTACAATAATTAGATCAAGCACACAGTACAGTAATTGGCTCAAGCGCACAGTACAGTAATCAGATAAAGATCACAGTACAATAATGTGATCGAGCACACAGTATAATAATTAGATCAAGCACACAGTACAATAATTAAATCAAGCACACAGTACAGTAATTACATCAAGCACACAGTGCAATAATTAGATCAAGCACACAGTACAATAATTAGATCAAGCACACAGTACAATAATTAGATCAAGCACACAGTACAATAATTAGATCAAGCACACAGTACAGTAATTAGCACAAGCACACAGTACAATGATTAGATCAAGCACACAGTACATTAATTAGATCAAGCACACAGTACAAAAATTAGATCAAGCACACAGTACAAAAATTAGATCAAGCACATGGTACAATAATTAGATCAAGCACATAGTACAATAATTAGATCAAGCACACAGTACAATAATTAGATCAAGCACATAGTACAATAATTAGATCAAGCACACAGTACAAAAATTAGATCAAGCACACAGTACAATAATTAGATCAAGCATACAGTACAATAATTAGATCAAGCACACAGTACAGTAATTAGATCAAGCACACAGTACAATAATTAGATCAAGCACACAGTACAGTAATAAGATCAAGCACACAGTACAAAAAATAGATCAAGCACACAGTACAGTAATTAGATCAAGCACACAGTACCATAATCAGATCAAGCACATAGTACAGTAATTAGACCATGAACACAGTACAGTAATTAGATCAAGCACACAGTACAGTAATTAGATCATTACTTTTAATCATAGTTTGATAAATTTCATTACTGTGACTATTTACCATTCTGGTTTTATTTTCTGACTCACGCCCCCATGAATCACATGATTTCCAATGATGGACATTCAAAGCTCGAAGAGTCCATTTCAGAACTTAGAGTGATATGATTACAATAGTTTGGTTTCAAAGCCATAGATCACATTTACAGTAAATGTCCAAAAATTTCTATCACTTTATTCCATACTTCTTTTAATTAAATTCTGCTCTTTGTGTATTATTTCTTAAAATACTTAGTGGAATGGCAAATAGTGTAGACCTTCAGAAGCAGTCTGATCTGGGTCTGTACTATTTGCATACGCCATTTTACAGCCAACTTCAGTGTATGGAATTTTAGGACATTTACTGTACCATAAATATTTGAACACAACCACTAATCATATTGGTCCAAAATTAGAATAAGTTTATTTTACTACCTATTGATATGCCTAAAAACTGATGAATAAGTGGTAAAAAGTGTAGACCCTGATCAGATGACATCTTTTACTGTTTGTTCAAGCCTCTCTGTTTGACCTATTTAGAGTGAATACAGTATCATTTAACCCTTAAAGCACTATTCTAACACTCCTTGCCTATACAGCCAATGGTTAAATTCAGTGATTTATTCTTCAACAAATAACTGGGCGGAAGCGCGCGACTCTATCTGGCACCATTTTGACATTTTGCTGACGTCAGTCTTTGTTTCCACAATGTTAGATGGTGTAATGTCGTTGTTCTCACATCAACAACATAAGAAATACAAGTAAACGTCAGCATTACAGTCAAAACTGTCTGTGGGATTTCTTTATTCTATGGCGGAAAGTTGGAAGAATATGAAGGATACAATTACTTTTTTGTCATTGTCTATGTATTAGATCGAAATAGATCAGCTCTTGTGCGTGATTTTTTGAGTAATAAATCACAGTTTGTCGGTCAGTTGTAAGAAGATAAATTCACTCTGCACTCGTTATTTATCTACTTTACAACTGACCTCCAAATAGTGATTTATTACAAAACAAATCACTGCTAGAGCTGATCTATTTCTTACATCATAGCTGCAGCAGATGACATTTTAATCTGCACAGCAGACGATTAACATGAAATGCCACGTCTTATTTTCATTAACAAACAAAGCAAGAAGGCCAAAATGGCCCTGTATCACTCACCTGAGTACCAGACAAGTTTTGAGTCAACTGGCCTTTCGGAGAATAAGTTCAAAATAGATTTTCAAGATGGCCAACATCCTGGATTTCTAGGCAAAATGATTTTAGCTATTTTTGATCTACAAGTGGCTCTGACACTTCCTACAAGGGCTCTGAGTCAACTACCTTTCCATTCATGAGAAGTTCAAAATACATTTTCAAGATGGCCACCATCTTCGATTTCCAACTGGAACGATTTTAGCTAATATGTGGTGAAAATTGGTCAAGCAGTTTCAGAGAAGAAGACCTTTATGGATTACACGATTTTATTCATGTATGTAGCCCTGGGGCAAGGGCTATATAACAATATTCAGGGTCAGCTTTCTTGGTTCTAGATAAGATTTTTAAGCATTATTAACATATATGGGCATGGTGATCATGCTAATTACCTGACCATGACCATCTGTACAAATTTTCAATCCCCCTTTGACAAAAGTCTCCACACAAAGTTTGAAGAAAATTGGCCCAGAGGTTTCAAAGGTAAGGATGAACAGATGATGGAAGACAAGTGTTCACAATAGCTCATCCTGAGCCTTTGGCTCAGGTGAGCTAAAAATATCAAAACGTTTTGCTTCAAAAATACCCTTTATCTAGAGCTTTGTACATTTTTTGGTTGACTGGAATTAGTTATGTCATACCTGCAGGGAACATCACAGAGAATCCTATCATACTTGAGAAACTCAGCATTCTGAAATTATACAGAAACATTCTACATAGTCTACAGAGCTCCTGACAAGGCATTCTTTTCAACCGAAAAGTATTCATATTTTTCTCATTTCTCCACAAAAACATGAATACACACAACACGTTTTTGTGGAGAAATGAGAGAAATATTATCTGGATATCACTGTTTATCAGGAGCTATGACTCTATGAAAGAAACAAACAAGATGAGTCATATTACAGGGCAGTGATAGCTTATCTATATGAAAGCTAACCTTCTCAATATAATGCTGTTACAAATAGGGAAGATTTGTGAGCTATGGTTATCTAGAGAAGATAGTGGACCATGATGATGATTTGGCATTTAAGCCCCTTTCAATATTTTATGTTAGAGGCTCCATATTCCTCAAAAATAGACATTTTATAATCCAAGAAAGGTTTTATAAATCGATACATGGTATTAATGCAATCATTAAATATGGCACCTGACAGCCTGCAAAAGTACATTTAGTCTCTCTTTCTTGAACTGGATCAAAAATTGAAGGATTTTTTATCATATCTCTGAATTAATGTTGCTAACATTAATTCAGAGATATGATAAAATATCCATTCATTTTTATCCGATTCAAAAACAAGAAACTAACGACTGTCAGCTGCCACATTTTATGATCATATTAATATCACATATCAATTTATTAAACCTTTCTTGGATAAAATATATCTGTTTTTGAGAAATATGGAGCCTTTAATAAAAGGCCCTGTGCAATGAAGGGTCATACAGTCATGAGCTGAATTCTACCTCCAGTGGGGATCTAACCTGGGATCTTGTGACCCGAATTCTGGAGCACTAATCACTCAGCCACCCGGATGCTTCTTAGTTAGTGGACCAAAGAAATTCATTGTACAATGTAGTTATGAGTTGCTCCAGTTGTCAAGAGTTGAATGCTACCAAATATGAGTAATGAATTCCTAAACCACTATGCCCCTAACTATATGCTTGTTCCTACAAAATGTCAAATTTGAAAAAAGTCATAACTGTCACAAACTTAATCCAATCTTTTTTTTTTTAAAAAAAAGTTAAGCCTGTGATCTACTCATCAGCCACATGAAGAAACAATATGCATGAAATTTCAAAGCCTAATTTCTGGGAAAAATAAGAAAAAAAATTCAAATTGTTGTCTGCTGAAATTTTTACACAGCATGCTAAGCATTAAAATATGAATGTCAGGTATACACTGCAGCGCCGTTATAACGCGGTCGTCGGGAGCCATGAACACTGACCGCGTTATACGTGGTCCGCGTTATACTGAACATGACAACCACACCCACTTGCATCACTGCAGTTTCCTCCAGTTATTATGAGATATTACACATTGCATGTATGTTATATTGTATGTTCCTTTTTTATTTATTTATTTTTTTTTTTTTTTTTTATTGTTGAAACTTTGTGCATGTACCTTGCCTGATTTCCGTTTCATTCTTTTAATCCAGTAAATAATAAATTTTTAAGCTTAAATTGTTTTGTTTTCTTTTATGATCATTCAAGGGAACTAACTGCAACAGTCTTGCATTATTGATAACTGTGTAATAAACAATGTGTCCTTTACCGGAAACTGCCTTGAGCATGTGCACAGTTGATCTGCGTGTCAAAAAATAACCTTTGTTACTCCCTGGAAAAATTCAGCAGATGACAAATTGATGATATTTTTCTTTTTCTTTCTTTTTTTTTTTTTTTCCCATACAACAACTTTTGTCATGCAAATTTTCTCAAGTTTGAATGCAGTGTCAAAATCTTGCAGCCTGAGGATATAAGAAAAAAAATATTTCAGAAGGTGGTCTGCTAATTATATTCACACAGCATGCTAAGGGTTTAGCAACAGGTGCAGAAAAAAAATCAATACCAACTGTTGCGTCAGATGTTTAGTAACATGATAAAAGGGACAGGCTTTGCTGCTTGGTCATCTTTTATTGCTGCTGTTGATTTCTTTCACAATAAAAAAATCTAATCTCAGATATTTTTTTTTTTTATAAAGAGCACTGACCAGTCTTAGTTTCATGTTTGTCTAGAAAGTACATCTCGTTTCCCAGCAGTCTATTTCCGTTAACCTAGGGTAGCAGTACTTTTTAACTAAAAAAAGACGCCTTATCTGGAGCTATAAGCTGTCTCAGTGTATTCACACTTGACCCGTTTCTTTGATCTATTTGGACATGCCGACTGTCATCGCTCCAGATAAGAGGATCTATCCACAGCTCCAGACTAGAGGAGTCTCCACATATTAAATTTCTTATTTCTCCACGTAAACGTAGGTTGTGGATACTCATTGGAAGCACCTCGCTGAGGCACTTCCAGAGAGTATCCAAAACCTACAATTTCATGGAGAAATAAGGAAAAATAGCAGTCTTTTTTAATTAAAAAAGAAAAAAACAAGACACCTAATCTGGAGCTATGGACTGTGGCAGTGCATTCACACATGTCACACAAACGGATTAATTATCTGACTATCATTACAGCAAAAAGGACAGTGAAGTGTTGATTTATGACTGTGTTAGGATAATTATGTAATTAATTTGTGTTGCGTAAGTTACTCTTATTATTTCTTTTACTTCTCTTATAATACATGAAAATTATCCTTCAGGGCTGTGCCAGTTACTGTAGTATGGCTTTTAAATGGTGCGCGGACGTGATCTGAAATAGCCTAAAGACAAAAACTGATGAAAAGTTTGGTAAAAAAGAATGAGTAAATCAGCGAGTATATGGTCACGGCTGGCGATTTTTAGACTGCCGCGTTCCGCGGGAAAAGGGCAACACTTTCAAACTGGTGGAAAAAAAAAAAAAAACGGGAGCCAAGGCCCAACCGCGTTATAACGGTTTCCGCGTTATAAGCGACCTCGTTATAACGGCGCTGCAGTGTACTAAGGAATTTTTAAAGTAATCCCATACATTTTTTGGAAAAAAAAAAAAAAAAAAGGTCATCTAGAATGACTGATTGATAAGAGTTGACGTTTTATAGCCCAGTCAATCCATTGCGGTCATGTCAAGCCTGTCAGTTTCCTTAACCACATTTTGCAGGGCAATCTTTGTTGTCAGGCAGCTGCCAACAAGAGAATCTACATGGCTTTCGTAGACCTGAAGAAGGCATTTGATGGAGTTCCTCGGAGGGTCATCTGGTGGGCGCTGAGAAAACTTGGTATGGAGGAGTGAATTGTGCGACTGGTGCAGGGGATATATGCCAATGCGCGGAGCCGTGTCCGTGTAGGTGAGGGGTAGAGTGAAGAGTTTGAAGTGAAGGTCGGTGTTCGCCAAGGCTCGGTAGTCAGCCCGCTGCTCTTCATCATTGTGCTTGAAGCCTTGTCACGCAAGTTCTGCTCTGGGTCCCCTGGGAGGACCTCTATGCCGATGACCTTGTTATCATCACTGAATTGCTCAAGGAATGTATCAGGAGGCTGTTGACTTGGAAAGAAGCAATGGAGGAGAAAGGACTGAGAGTAAATGCAGGAAAGATGAAGATCATGATCTGTGGTATGGGTCTGGACCTCCTGCAGAGTTCAGGCGAGTTTCCATGGGCCATCTGTCGCACTGGAGTGGGCAGCAACAGCATTTTCTGCAACGGCTGCAAGCACTGTGTGCACAAGGAATGCAGTGTGCTCAAGGGCTTGACAAAAGACTCTGATTACAGATGTACATGGTGCCAGGTAACTGCACGCCCCTTGGATGGCAGACCATACATAGAGGGCAGTCCAAGTTGGGACGTGACAATTTGGAGGTATTAGCTTCCTTTTGCTACCTAAAAGACATGCTCTCATCAGCTGGTGGCTGTGAACTTTCAACCACAACACGTGTGAAAACCGCCTGGAAGAAGTTCAAGGAGCTGCTACCAGTTCTCTCTTCCAGACACCGCTCTTTCAAGACACATGGCCATGTGTATAGCTCTTGTGTGCAGAGCGCAATGCTCCATTCCAGTGAGACTTGGCCATTGACAAAGCCAAACCTCCAACGTCTGCATCGAAATGACAGGGCAATGATCAGACAGATCTGCAATGTCAAGCTGTAAGATATTGTCACCACCAGATCCAATGAGCTACTTGACTCTCATGATAGACATACCTGGAGATCTGGTGTGAGATCTGCCATATGTGCAGCAGGCCAGCTACCAGGAAGGGAGCCCACTGATGTGGATGTTGCCCCTGTACCTGCACGTCAATAAAAATCTGATGATGATGATGATGATGATGATGATGAGAGATTCAGTCCTCTAAGCGGTTAACCAGTACATGTGTACATTCATTTACCAGAAACTGACAACTGCCCTTTTTGCAAATATTTCATGATCAATCTCTATGAAATAATGTTGCCGGACGTGGTGGGGATAGAGCCCACAACCCAGACATGCATCTTACTGTGCCACCGAGGCTGGCTCAGCCAGAATGAATATCAAAATTTATGTTTTCATGGAAAATTAACTCTTAAAGTGCCAAAAAAAATTGTAGCAGAAGAAATACCACTATATCTTGTTATTATTATTTTTCATAGAAAATAAATTTTGAATTTCATGTGAATCATCTGAAATATCAAGACATTTCTGATGAAAAAAAAAAAAAAAAAAAAAATATTCAGAAATGTCATCTGCTGCAGTTGTGATTGGTGATTTAAGGATTAAGACAAAAAAAAAAAAAAAAAAAAAAAAAAATACACAGACACTGGAGCTATAACAAAAATAAACTCTTTGAAAGTAAAAAGTCTGTTGTTATAATTCCAGACTTTTTACTTTCAAAGAGTTTATTTTTTTCTACAATTGGGTACAACAAACTTAGGGTCCCTCTTCAAAAAACATAACAAAAAGTGGGAACCAACCTCATCTAGAGATGTGAGCATATTTGGAAGTGTTCTAGCATCATGGTTGATAATCATGCAGTTCGGACTCTGAATACGTTTCACCTGATGAGTCATTAGATAACATCGCTTGTTGTCCATGTCATTAGCTACCACAAAGCCATCTGTAACAGAAAATAATCAGAGAAAATGAGGCTAGGCAGATAATCAGAGAAAATAAGGCTTAGCAGATAATTCACATGAACTACCATGCCTTATTTTCTCTGAATAATAATAATAAAAAAAATTGTTTTCTGCATTTGTTATTGGTGCTTTAAGGGTTAAACCCTTTCTTATATACTAGTACTGCTAAAAAAGAACCAGTGTGTGGAAAGTTCCTTTATAAAGAAAAACAGTCTATGCAGAATACATGCTGGCATTCTACAGTGGATACGAGCAAGTGTATGACAAAATCTACAATAAGACCTGTGTGATCAGCAAAGACTCAGATCAGCCTGTACATCCACAGAGTATTGCAAGGTTTCTTGTTTATCCCTCTTAGGACAGCCTGGAGGATGTAAAATGCACATGTGATCAGCAAAAACTCTGATCAGACTGCACAGATGCCAAGGCTTATCTGAGTCTTCACTGGTTGCATAAATCTTGTTGTGGGGTTTGTTGTGCACTTGCTCATACTTATGAAGAATCATCAAAGAGCAAGCTAAGCTACCTTGGAAATGATCATTGATGTTAAATGTAAAGCTCAATGAAACTGCTTATCACCTCAATTTGATTTCAATGTTGATATCCAAAATTTCATTGAGTATTTTTACCCTCTCAGTTTCAACTTCAATGCTGATTTTCAAATAATCAATGCTGAGATACCCTTTTACTACCTCTTCACTGGTGTTCTGTAGTTAAAATGAGTACCTACAATGTATTTTCATGTACATGAACTATATACAGTCAACTCTCTTTATCTCAAACTCAAAGAAACCAGGGCCCAGTTGTTCAAAATTAATGATGTTGTTAGTTAACATATCATTAAAACTTTGATTGTTAAATATGGTATATATTCTAATATTTTTGCTGAAAAAAATGTGAGTAGCTCAAAAGCTACTCACATTTTTTTCAGCAAAAACCCCTGTGAATTAGCTATTGTACTTACTAGAACAGTTAACATTTTGACCACTAACGAGCTCGTTAAGCTAACAATGCTTTGAACAACTGGGCCCAGAATATTTGGTTTGAGAACATTAATCTGAGATAAAAGGATTCTGTGGGTAAGGAATATCTTGATTTAAGCAATACTGTAATGTTCCTAAGTATTGGGACAGACAGGTTTGGGCAAACAGTGTAGACCTGGATCAGACACTGCAGAATGGCATCTAATCAGGGTCTACACTGTTTGCCACTCATCTGGCAGTTTTCATACATTTCAATAGGTAGTCCAATAGAGTTGTTTAAATTTTTAGGACAAGTACGGTGAGGAGTCAGAATGTCCCAATATTTAGGGTTTTTACAGTAGCTTGAGTTTTCAGTGTGAACCAGAGTTACCAGTATATGAACAAGACTGTAATGTACATACCTGGTATTGGGTTGCTCTCATCACTGTGTAAGAGTTCTATCAATTGAGCTGTCTTTGAGCCAGGAGCTGCACACATGTCTAAAATCTGCAAACATATCAGCAACAACATTGAAAAATCAAAGGGTTGAGAGGCCTGAAATGATAGCATCTACAAGGAATTCTTGATTTCAATGGCTTTAATGGCTAATGGCTTCCTCCTGGTGTCAATAGTAGGCTATATCCTCTGATTGAGGCTCTTCTTCAACAGCTTTTACTAGTTTCTTGTGGAATGTCAGTCATTAGTTATTACGTTAACTCTTAAAGTGCTAAAACTACAGAAGACAAGATTTTGACTCTTTTTTTTTTTTAATTTTTCAGAGAAAATAAGGCTTGACACTTCATGTCAATCATCTGCTTGGCACCAAGGAGAGCACATTTTTTTTCTTTTAGAGCAGATCCCTTTTCAGTTGGGAGACAAAGACAATTTTACAGTTATTTTCTCTTAAAATGTATCCTGTATCCATCAACCTTAAAGTTTTAGCATAGTGATATCAGCTATTTGTGTACCAGTATCCATAAATTTTCATGAAATTCAATCATGGTCTCACAAGGATGCCTCACATGCAGATTTAAATCAACCATATGCTTTTAAGTTACCATAATGGTCATGGCCAATGGCTCTAGTTCCCTTTTCTTTAGATGGTTGCCCCCAGGACAACTGAAATTATGAAAGGTAATTTTGTCTGACTTTTTGTTCTTCTATTCTTTGTAATGTTTAAATGCATAATTAAAGTAATACAAGCAGAGATGATTGGTGACATCAGATTAGACACATCTTAGGAATTCCAACAAAGTGATATGCAGAGTCAGGTCAGAGCCTTCACTGCTCATATAAGCCTTCTATGGATCCCTGACTATCTATCCATAGAGCTAAATATAGAGTCTTCCTAAAGACTGTTGATACTATCTTAGCCAATTGGAATGCCACTTTGTTGGTACACATACGTATCCTTTTTCCTTTTTGTAAGGGGGGTGGGGGTGTGAGTTAATGTCATGACGGACAAGTTAACTTTAGCTATAGCTTGTCCACTGGGCAAGTTGCTTTCAGTGGCTTATTTCTACCAGTGTTTAGGAGTAAAAGTTGTTATCTGGTTTTGACGACATAAAAGTGTGGCAGCCATCTCTGATACTTCTGTCAGAAAAGTTTCTGGGAAAAGCCACTATACAAGACATAGTTCCAGATAAGGCACTTTTTCTTTTGATAAAAAATTATTGATATTTTTCTTATTTCTCCACAAAAATATATGTTGTTGGTATTCATTAGAAGCGCCTTGGCAAGGCGTTTCTAATGAATACCAACAACATATGTTTTGTGGAGAAATCAGAAAAATATTTTACTGATACCCCAGCTTATCTGGAGCTATGATAAGAGCTTTGCTCAGGTGAGCAAAAACAAGAGCTTTATCTTGAGCCAAGACTGAACCCTAGAATAGTGTCCTAGCTTACCTTGTGATGTGGTTTTATGTCCATCAGTAATGGTGGTAACATGCTAACAGCTTCTTGCCTACTGATATTACCCTGAAAACAAAGTATCATATTTACCTTAACCCTTTTCTTGCTGAACAGAACATGCCTTGTCTTAGCAAATAGTGTAGATCCAGATCAGTTGGCTTCTGAACTGATCTGGATCTGCACTATTTGTCATTAAATATATGAATTTCTGCCAAAAACTGCCAAAAACGCAGATCAAGTAATCTGATTGGCTGGGAAATTAGAAGTGGGCGTGGCATCTTAATTTATTCGGCAAGGCAAGTACAATAAAACTGCAATGACTTGAACACTGATGGCTCGTTTACCGTGGCTGATTTGAACTCATTTTTGAGGGCCAAGGAAATTCTTCTGATAGTACATGAAAACAAATATTAGGGATTTTTTCTTACTTTATCATGAAAATTTATGTTGTGTTGGTATTCATTTTAGAATCACCTCACTGAGATGATTCTTACAAGTACTCTCAACATACCATTATAATATAGAAGATAAAAAAGACATCCCTATTAAAAATATCCTCATTTGCCTTCTGACTTGGTGCTATGATTAATCCTCAGTGACTCCAATTACAAATTTTTGTAGTCCCAAAGATGTTTAAGTCATTGACAGTACTGGGTCACCTTAACCCTTAAAGCGCCAATAACAACTGCAGCAGCCATTTTTTTTTTTTTATTATTTTTCAGAGAAAACAAGTCTGGACATTTCATGTGAATTGTCTGCTTGGCAGATGATTCACATGAAATGTCAAGACTTGTTTTCTTTGAAAAATAATAAAATTTTTTTGAATGTTGTCTGCTACAAATTTTGCTTGGCGCTTTAAAGGTTAACACTTGCCAAATTTGCCAAAAAATTTGAATAAGTCCATTTTACTGTCTGCTGATTTGTCTAAAAACAACTGGATGAGTGGCAAACAGTGCAGATCCAGATGCCACATTATGCCTATTGGTTCCAAAACTTGGGGTTATTTTGTTTGTTTTATTTGTGTGTTGAGGTTTTATGGCCCAGTCAACCTAATGGGGTCATGTCCAGCACAGTCAGTTTACTTAACCACACATTAACTGGACAGGCTTAGTCCTCTCAGTGGTTAACCAGTATTGTGCACATTCATTCACCAGGAACTGACAACTGCCTTTCTTGAATCAGCGGACGGGAGGGTTATTCAGGCTTTCAAGTGCCCTCCAGTAAAAAAGTAGGGATAAAGTAGGGCTCAAAATTTTGAAAAAGTAGGGCAAAAGTAGGAATTTAAATCATGAAAAGTAGAGATAGTAGGGATGTTCTGAGTGTTTTCAGACTTAGAAAAAGATAAAATAAGAAAACAATTTTCTCTGAACAATAACACTATATCACCATAGTAAGGAAATACCAAATTAAACGTTCCAAAAAAGGAGTTACAACTGAAGTAAAAATATTTTATAAACTTTTGCATCATGACTGCTCAGATTAAGTTGATCCAATTTTTACAAATTTCGAGCGAGCGAGGAAAAAAATTACAATTTTTGGTCATTTCAAAATTTTTGGACTAAAAAGTAGGGATAGTAGGGCATTTTCAGAAAAAAGTAGGGAAAAGTAGGAACACAAAAAAAAGTGGGGAAAAGTAGAAATAGTAGGAAAAGTAGGGCCCGCTTGAAAGCCTGGTTATTATGACAAATTTTATCTGAGGTAACTAATCTGGGCAACATTAACATAGGCCTAAGTAAGAATTTTTTTTCAATTAAATATTACAGTCAGACATTTTTCTTATTCCTCTGTGAAAACACATATTGTGGGTATTCCTCAGAGTCACCTCAACAACGGAAAAAATTTGCCTGAAATGTCAAATCCTGTTTTCTGGGGAAAAAAAGAAAAACATCACCATTTTATCGTCTGCTGAATTAGCCAAGAGAGTTGGAAAGAAGACAATTTGAAATATTTTCTTAATTTTTCCAGAAAATAAGATTTGACATTTCATGCACATTGCCTCAAATGGAGACAACTAGAGTGAAATGTCAAATCCTGTTTTCTGGGAAAAATAAGAAAAAGTATCACCAATTTGTCATCTGCCAAATAAGCCCAGAGAGTTGTAAAGGTTAAATACCTTACCATACTTATCCTAAAATTTGAGAACTTGGTGAAGTTTCTAAAATGTTGTGACAGAACTGCAAGCAGTATAGACCCCAATCAGACATCTCAGTCTGGGTCTACACTGTTTGCTCAGGTCTACAGATATTGCATTAGCCATAAGACCAACACCTTGCAAATTACACATTGTCTTTCTAAGATGTACACACCCATCATATTTGATCCTCCTCCTCAGGCTCCTGTCACTGATTTAGAAGATACGGGGGCTAATAGTAGAAAATATATGGTAGTTTTACTCTAAATGTCCTAACATTTCAAACACTTTATTCCATACTTTCTGGCGTATTTCTTTTTTTTTTTTTTTTTTTTTTGCAAAATATGTTGATAAATGACAATGCAGACCCAGATCAGACTGCTCCTCATTCAGCAGTCTGATCTGGGTCTGCACTGCTTGCATATGCCATTTTGTCAGAAAAAATGTTCCATACTTTAGGACGATTACCATACTGTATAATAGAACTCACACTTTCAGTCTCTGACACAAGAAATCCGTGTAATCTCTTCAGTGTGTCACACTGCCGAATCTCCTTCTTCGTGAAGTCTAACTGCCACGCCATCTCGTCTGGGTACCAGGACAGGCAGACCGGGTTTAACCGAACCCCATTGAAATCTTTACCGATGATGTTATCAAAATATTTTCCCTTGATTATCTTCAACAGTTCCTGAGCCTGACTAACACAAGTAGTAAACAGGCTCATTAGTATACTGGAGCCTTGTTTTAACCCTTGCCATGCTGAATAAATTAGGATGAAACACCCACTTCTAATTTTCAGCCAATCAGATTACTTGATCCAGGCTGTTGCTAAAAAATTCACAAACTGTGTAGATCCAAATCAGTTGGCTTCTTTAGAAGCCACCTGATCTGGATCAACACTGTTTGCAAAGGCAGGGCATATCCGGGTTCAGCAGGACAAGCGTTAAGATGATTCATTACAAGACAATTTAGCATATTAGTGTTGTATACAAAGAAAAATGCACAACCTAGAAATATGAAAAAAGTGTCAATAAGCAATGCTTATTTGATACCCCCAGCATCTCAAGGGGGTAACTCCCTATATAAGGTGTAATACGGCAGAGTGGCCCAAACAGCCCCCTATTTTCAGCTCTGAAAGTATATGAATGGCCCTATTTTTTCAGTGTTAAGTATATGAATGGCTTGCTTTTTGTAGCTGAAGCATATCTATAGCCTTAAAATTGCTCTATTTCCTCAAAATTATCTTTATAAGTAAGCGTTTGGGTCCTACAATCAGTCTAAATAGGCTGATTATTCTTCCCTAGAAGCTACTCTGTGTCCCATACTTGTATATGTATAGGTGGCAATTTTGAACGGTAAGTATATGAATGGATCCCAATTGTCAAAGCCCAGGTATATAAATGGGATGGGTTTCGAAATGATGGGCCACACATCTGTACCAAAATGACCCCTAGGTTACCCCCGAGCCCCACACAGTACTGGCCAGTAAGGAAAACAAAACTAAGACAACTTATTCTTCAAAATGGAAGACACTGATATGTAAGATTTGTAGTTCAACCAAGTAGCATAATGAGAACTATTTTTTTGTGGTATGATGTCCCAGTCAACAACTATGGCCAAGTCACTGTAGAGACATTGTAGTGACCTTGAAAATGAGGTAAAAGTCAGAAAAATCTTATCACTTCTTCCCCCCCCCCCCCGCCCCATCCCTCCTCCAATTGATGAGTGTGAACATAAGCTTTTTTCTATCAAAATTTTAGTTTCAAAGCGTCATCCAACTGATGTAGCTGTGCTAGTTTGGTCCAATTCCAACCATTGGTTCAAGAGATAGTGTGCACATTAGCTTTTTTCTGTCAAAATTTTAGCTTCAAACTGTCAGTGTGACCTTGAAAATGAGGTCCAGGTCACCAAAATTGAATCACTTCTTTCCCCCATCCCAATGAAGTATCTGTGCTAGTTTGAACAAATTCCATCTATTGATTCATAAAATAGGGTGCATACAAGGCTCAATTTTAGAGTCTTTATAATGTAGTGACCTTGAAAATGAGGTCAAGGTTATAATGTAGTGACCTTGAAATGAGGTCAAGGTAACAAAAATCTAATCACTTCTTTCCCATGTCCTAACGATGTATCTGTGCTAGTTTGTTAAAATTCCAGCCATTGGTTCAAGATACAATGTGCACACACGCCTTTTTTCTATCAAGTTTTGAGTTTCAAAGTGCCGGTGTGACCTTAAAAATAAGATAAAGGTCACCAGCCATTGGTTAAAGAGATAATGTGCACACAAACTTTTTACTGCATTAACAAGGCTCACTTTTTGAGTATTTATAATGTAGTGACCTTGAAAATAAGGTCAAGGTCACCAAAATGTAATCACTTCTTTCCCCCATCCTTATGATGTACCTGTGCTAGTTAGGTCAAATTCCAGCCATTGGTTAAAGAGATAGTGTGCACACAATTTTTTTCTGCATTAACAAGGCTCACTTTTTGAGTATTTATAATGTAGTGACCTTGAAAATAAGGTCAAGGGCACCAAAAACTAATCACTTCTTTCCCCCATCCTTATGATGTATCATTGCTAGTTTGGTCAAATTCCAGCCATTGGTTAAAGAGAAAGTAAGATGAATCTGCACAAATGCACAGGCTGGTCTGGAACTATCCTGTTTTCATTTGCCCCAAAGACCACTTTTCTCACTGCATGATTCTTATGAGACCATGTGTAATATGGGAAAGTGCTCTATTACCATATGCAACTGATGAACGCCCAGAGCAGTCTACACATTTGCACATTCTGATTAAAGCCGTCTCGGTTCTTTGTTATATTGGATACATATCTCTTGAAAAGGTGCTTTTTTTTCAAAAAAAAGTATTGATATTTTTCTTATTTCTCCATGAAAAATTATCTTGTGGGTAATCATCAGAAGGCGCTTCTGATGAGTACCCGAAACATATGCTTTTGTGGAGAAATAAGAAAAATATTTACCTGATACCCAATCTTATCTTGTTTGTTGTGCTTAGGTTTACGGTCTAGTCAACCCAACAGGGGTCATGTCAAACATGGTCAGTTTACCTAACCACACTTTTACTGGGCAGGCTTAGTCCTTTAAGTGGTTAACCATTATTGTGCGCATTCTTTCGCCAGAAACTGACAATTGCCCTTTTAGAATCAGCGTTAGGGAGAGAATGCCTGCAGAAAATATTTCCTGATCAAATCTCCGCAAAAGAATGTTGCCTAGACATGTGGGATAGTATCCAGTGATTCTGTAAGTAGTCTGATCGGGGCCTTTGTTGCCTGCACAGACAATAAAGAGCCCCCTTTCAGTTTGTGTTTAAGTTAAGGTTTAACAGCCTTGTCAACAATATTTCAGCCATGTCAAGCCTTTCTCCAGAACGGGGGAGATAGAAAACAATAGGATAGATAAGATAAAGGCCCAAATCCTTAAACTTGCTTCAAGTGAGGAAAGAACTTTCCTGCCAAAAGCCAATGGTGGCAGGGCAACTTTCAGAAGGTTTCAGCAAAAGTGCGCCATTCTGCTGAAACTTTCGGAGGGCCAACCTTCAGAAAGTTTCCGGAGAATGGGGCACCACTCAATCACCCACTTTGAATCACATACTTTCTTGAGCCTGTAATCCTGAATGTTGCAGGAAGCGGTTTCTTCATGGTTTCCAGAAAAGCATCCCACTGTTCTTCCGGCACTATACCAATACCCTGAAAAAAATATAATTTGAAGCAGGAACCTCTTTATAACATGATTCATTATAGGGATCAAACATGGTTTTTCATGCATTAACATTCGTCAGGTCCCGCCAGAGGCCGTGGTTTTCAACACCTCCCAAGGGATCTGGCGAATGTTAACCCATTGAAAAACCATGTTCAATCGCTATTATTGCATAAAAACTGAAAACTTTTGCTACATTTCATGTTATTTCTTGCACTATTTTGTTTTGCCTTTTCACCGATGTCTCGCAAACACAATTTCCACGGACTATGCTCGTTCAAGGGCCGGGCAGTACACATCTCGTAATGGCAGCAAATCTGTGGCCCCGATAAGATCATATTGAAAGTTGCGTAGCCGTGCATTAACAGCGGGTGAATTGCCTTGTTTATACACAGCTTTTCGCTGGTTAATGCACGGCTGTTAATAACATGGGACACTGCTTTTTATGCAATAATATAGCATGGTTTTAGATAAATTTGATTTAGTTTTATGTGGAGTATTATGGCCCAGTCGAAACTGATAACCCTTGTCATGCTGAATAAATTAAGATGCCATGCCCATTTCTAACTGTCAGCCAATCAAATTACTATATCCAGATTTTTTATATAAATTCACATACTTAATGACAAACCGTGCAGATCCAGATGAGTTGGCTTCTGAAGCCAACTGATCTGGATCTATACTGTTTGCAAAGGTAGGGCATATCCGGGCTCAGCAGGACCAGGGTTAAGATCATGTTGAGTCAGTCTGTTAATTTACTTCCACATTTCCTGGACAGGCTTATTCTTCTAAGTGGTTAACTAGTAGTTTGTGTATATACTTTTGCCAGAAGCCAATGCCCTTCTTGAATCAGACATAACGTTGTGTAAAGCTGGACCCCATAAATCTAGTACACAAACAAAATGAATAGATTATACAGAAAAATGACCTCACTGTCATTTTTATATAATCTATACATTTTGTTTGCATTCAACATGGTTGTTTTTGTTTTGGATCTTGTCAACAGTGTTTGTTTGTTTTATACTGGTTTTATGTCACTTTCAACACTGATTCAGTCATATCATGACAGTATTTGATCAATGCTCACTTTTAGATTGCTGCTGAAATACGATTTCTCAGACACATGAAATGATATTCCAGCCACTAACATTATACTGACTCTGGGTCGACCAGTCCTGTTTCCTAGATCTACTTTCTTAATGCTGAGGACCAAGCAAAAGAGCAGCTACTACCATTTTTTAAAGTCTTGGCATTATTTTATCCCCTAAATTTCATTTCAGTGCTGATACTAAAAATTTCATTGAGTACTGTTACCCCCTCAGTTGCAATGCTAATTGTCAAAAAATCAATGCTCAGCCCACCTGCTGAAATACCAATTACTCCCTCTTATCTAAAGCTCTGGCATCAGCTTATGTTACTGTAGTAGCCATGGGTATATATAACTCCAAACCTGAATCATCCTAGCCCTACTCAATACTACTTCAATCCGGACCACAGATACACAAGTACAGACATGTAAGAAGATTTTTACCTTGTAATATTTTTCAAACATAGCATTATGTTTTGGAGCTAACTTGTATCCTTCATAGCCTTCTGGACGTGGGTTCTGCTTCTTGTACTCTTCCTGTGAAAATCAGAAAGAAACCACATCACTTTTAGGTTGACTGTTTACAATCCAGTCATAGTATACAAAGGCCAAAATTTCCTTAAGGTAGTTGTCCACGTGATTATTATCACTGACCAATGAAATCAAACCGCATGTTAGACGAACTCCAGGTACAGTAGCAGTTATTTATAGCACTTGCTGTGACGTTAGAGTGCTGTTGATAGAGGGTTATCTGTAAAACCTGGACTGGGACATTTGGGATATTGGCAAACAGTGCAGACCCAATTCCGGTGCCAAAGAATGTGGCATTTGATCAGGGTTTGCACTATTTGCTTAAATTTCAGAAAGTAAACCCTTAAGATGCCAAACACAACAACTGTCATCTGCTTTGTCTTCTGCCAGTTACTTTAAAAGTCATTGTTGCAAACAGTATGGACCCAGATCAGACTGCTCCTCTAGGAGCAGTCTGATCTGGGTCCACAATGTTTACCTATATGCAAAAAGTATGTTTGAAAAGTTTGCAAGATGCAATAGATGACATAAACAGCTCCAGATAAGAGGATTATCTAGAAAAATATTTTTCTTAATTCTAATTAAGAAGAATGACATATTAATTTAATAAACAAATGTCTTTTGTTACTTCTTGAGTATGGAATGTTATAATTATAATGAAGCCCTGAGCATTGACAGTGATTAACAAGAAAAAGGCTTGGCATCTCCTAAGAATGGTGTTTAAAATAATGAGCAAAAGTGTTACAAATAACTCTCAGAATGCACCATTTTACACCAATTTCTTAAAAAATTTCCTGGGGGAGCATGCCCCCGGACCCCCTAGCTTTGCTTCGCGTCTTCAGTGCTTGCCAACCTGGCTCGCTTGTGCTGTCTCCCTCATTTTATATTTCAAGACTTAACATGTCTGCCAAGGTTTCCACTACATTTTGAAACTGGGTGTAAATCTGCTCGATTTTCTTATTTTTGTACCCCCAATGTATAGCAGCATACTGACCTTTTTAATGTTATTGTTTTCATCCGGGCTACTGACCACGTGATTTCAATGTTATGCCACAAGACCAAAATTGTGGATGGCAAAAACATTTCCGGTTCCATTGATAGCAATCGATTCCAGCCAAATTTTACTTGGAAAAATAAATCATTTTTGGTTAATATGTAATCATAAATTCTATCTGGTTTTTAAAATACAGCTTTAAGAAGCACTCTGACTGTTTTTCCTAAGATAAATACAATTGTTTCAATGATATTTTTTTTATATCAGCAGGCACGTGTGCAACCGTTATATTTAGGGGATAACTGCTTTCAAATTTGGCATTTGGGGAGGTAAATCAGCGGTTTTATGGTCGGAAATTTCGTTTTACGGCGACGCGTCAGCGGAGCCGTAAAACGTAATTTGCCACCGTAAAACCGCCGATTTACCTCCCCAAATGACAAATTTGATGCAGTTATCCCCATTCTAATGCATTTATTCATTTTTTTCTATTGAAAAATGTACTATTTGCACAAAACGACAAGTGCTGTGAGCTGCGTAAAACCAAATGCCAGACAATGAGAAGCGACCTTACGTGATGACGTCGGATTTGCGACAGTATATCGCAGAATATACCGTCGCAATTTTTTGACGTTATCCAATCAGACGTCGCGTTACATACGCGAGTGCATTAGAATGCTTTATGGTGACCATTTTCACACCTGGTTTTAGCTACTATTTAGTCAAAATATATGTTAATATTTGTGGTTATGACATTTAAATGATCACTCGATGAGAATCTCTTCTCGAAAGAAACGTTGATGAATGAAACTGCTTTATTTTTCTGAATAAACATCGGCAATTATACTGTCCGGTAAACACATCTTTCTGCCATCCAATAGGAACAAGGCTAGAGACATACTCTGCATTAAAGACCGAGAGGTTTCGAATTATGTTTATTGTGTGACGTACTGTTTAAAACGGTCTAGAGAGACTCTCTTCAATGTTGGGGGTAAAGACAAATTCTGAGGGTAAAAAACCCGCTGCAGAGGGTACATGAGGATGCTGAATAGCTTTGTTATTTTGGAACTGATCGACTTGAAACTTCACAGACAGGTACAGAGCAAATGAATTTTCATGTGGAGAGAAATTCACAAAGTTTCCGTTAAGTGCCTGTGGCTAAACACTTAACTTCCTAGTTTTGAGTATCAAACGTGAAATGGGTCCCCAAATAAATTTGCCCATTTGACGTTTCAATTCCACCTGTTTCCCATTACGCTTCTCAAAAAAGTTTTCACATTACAACTATTCCAAGTGATAAACTTTATAAACATTACAAAACAACTTTGTTGGCAGAACAAAAATCAAGAATTACAAAGTCTTTATTGTTAGAAAGCTCGAAATTTTACTCTTCAAAACTGTTTTATTTCTCCATACGCCATTTTGGTAGGAACGACAATCCAATTTTATCTCCCTTGTACACTAATGTGATATTGACTAAATAATGACACAAAATGTTTTTAATCGTACATAAAAGTCTAAAAATGGTGCGTAAGAGCCTCGTTAGTAACCCAGTAATAGCCTTCTCTGTGTGCTAAAAAAAACCCAAAAAACACACACACACACACACAACATAATATGATTTTGGTCCCTGATTAGTCCCCACCTGGTTCCGGGTCAATTATTTGCTGGACAAAGCTATGAAATAAAAAACTTTATTTTTATATTTTTTTCTGCACTGTGACATGCTTTTAAATGAAAATGAAATTATTATCGTGGCTTCCAAGACCGACCATAATTTGCAAAATCTTGACATTGTCAATGCCACAAAAATTAATCCTAAAACCAAAATGTGTTATATAGGCGTATATTACAGACTAAACGTGAAAACGTGAAACCATTTGTTAATAATATAGAAATCGTATATGCATTTTAAATATGAGTCCACATTCTACTTATGTTCCTAATTTCATTCCGATAAGTGCATGCTTAGTGCTAAATTTCTCCAAATTTAGTCCAGACTTTTGGTCCCATCTCCCGACCTTTACTCCGGCTTTTATACTCTCCTAATTTCCGATGCTTACAAGCGGCTGATACATTCGTTTCACCTTTTGGTAATGAAATCGGAAGTAGGTAAAAAAACACAAGGTTTTTAAGTATTTAAATACCGATTTTTCTGAAATTTACCTTTGTTACTCAATATTTATATATACTGAGTAAAAGTAAAAACTTTACATGGTCTTCAAAAGGAGATATTTTTTATTTAGGAAGCATTATGTGATATCTATGGTGATATGTGATTCTTAAGCTCAATCACTTTGTATTGCAGTTTTTATTTTTTGATTTTGCTTTGAAATCATGCTTTCATTTGGCAAAATATGGCACAGGGGTCAAATAAAAAATCAGAATTTAGAGAGTAAGGGAAAAATCATTTTCAACATTTTGATTTCATGTTTTCTTAAGAAATTATGCTTTTCCTGGCAGCAATTTATCAGTAGTGTGTGTGGCCACCATTGCTAGCAATGCATGCATGGATTCTCCGCCTCATGGAGTTAATGTAACGACTAATCAAAACGTTAGGAAGTGTCTGCCATTGCAGCTGAAGAGCCTGTGTTAAGTCTTGCACATTATTTATCTGGTGATTGGTCCTAGCTTTTCGACCAAGCTCATTCCAAATATGCTCGATAGGATTCATATCCGACAATAAAGCCGGCCAAGTAAAACGTTCACGTTGTTTTGTGCGAGAAAGTATGCAGTTATGAGGGCAGTATGGGGTCTGGCATTGTCGTGTTGAAATGTTAAGCCAGGTCCAAAATTCTGCATGAATGGAAGGAGGTTATTATTCAGGAGGTTAACATAGTGTTGAGCATTGAGATTACCCTGTACAACCACAAGAGCTGTCTTGACGTTGCCCATAATACCTCCCCATACCATAACACTCCCGCCCTCGAATCTATCCCGTTCCCTGACGCAGCATTGAGCATATCTTTCATTTCTGCGTTGATACACATAGAGCCTGCCGTCAGCATGCAGGGATTATTCTGGCCCCAGATTTTTGTGAGAGAAAAAATCCCATTTGGACAAAAACAGTGAGAGATTTTCAAATTCACTGAGATTTTTTTTTCGCTCGCTCGGACAAACTGAGAATTTTTTTTTTTTTTTTTTTTTTTTTTTTTGTAAAGGCCAGATTTTGTATGTATAAGAATTATTATTGCTTAAGTACTCTACTAGTAAATCAGGTTAATAAAATTGTTATATATAGGGTGTTTGATTATTTTAAGTATTGTTATTTTCATGTTTACTGAAAGTGTTTATATATAAATTAGAACTTTCTGGAAATTCATGTTTACAATAATAAGTTGTTTATATTCTTTTTGGAATTTCCAAATGGAATATGCTATTTTTGGCATGTCACAGAACATTTAAAATTTTCTTGACAAATACTGGAGGATAAGTGATGTCTCTAGTACTTTATTACTTTTTTTTTAGGATGTGCTTTGATATTATATAAGGAGAGAAGATTTTCATATGAGCATCTCTGTACTCTTTCATTCTTTACTGGATTACTTAAATGTTTCATTAATTCTGGAATTAAACTCTGAATTCAGGGACTTAAATTGTGGGATCAGACACTGCAATTCAAAGGATTTGTTTCAGAAATTCTTCTGGAATATTTCTGAGGGATTTTGTGACATTATCTTGAAAGGTACTGTTTACTTTTATTTTTCTGTCTTGCACAGTTTCTTATTTTTTGTTATCAACAAATACTGTAAATAATTTTAAAGCTTGTTGCTGGTTTCACTTTCATTTCTTTATCATTACGCCTGGCTCGTAACAAAATGTAAACGGCTGAATAAGGGCTTCATGAGCTTGGGAGTGGGATTGATATTCAGGCTCATCTCGGTCTTGTGTTTGATTGTCATCCGAATCAGGGGAGGAGAGCGTGGCCGCTTCAGTCGAGCTGGGTTGTGCTCGAACAAGATAATTTAACATGTTGCCATCCCGACTGGACGGCTTCGGGGGGGGGGGGGGGGGATAATTTTCTCTTTTATTTTTTCCGAGTCGGCGGACATGTTTTTGCTGACTCGAGGTAGCGATAAAAAACGCTTACTTAAACTAGAGACCGACAATGAGCTTTTACGATAAAGCTTTTCAATGATACAGATTAATGAATGGTTACCTGCGGTTGTATGTGTAATGAATTTTGGCGCCACAATAATTCAGAAACCGGTCAAACAGAGCAGTCCGATAGTCTCGAGATTAATGAATGGTTACCTGCGGTTGTATGTGTAATGAATTTTGGCGCCACAATAATTCAGAAACCGGTCAAACAGAGCAGTCCGATAGTCTCGAAATGAACCGCATGTGCAAAATAGGAACTTAACGGCGCGAAATGAGAAAAATTCAGCGTGCGATTTTTTTTCTCACTCCGGGAATTTTGATGCGATTTCTTGCAAAAAAATGCGAGAATATCGCGAAATCGCGCCAGAAAATGATCCCTGGCATGGCTTATGCTGAACTGCGATTCATCACTGAAAATCACGTTATGCCACTGACAACGGGTTGAGTGCAGATGACATTGAGCCCATAACAGCCTAGCGGCCCTGTGGCAGCCAGTGAGAATAGGACCAGTGTACAGTCTACTAGCTTGAATAGGAATGTTGTTTTGCCTAAGATGGTTTCGGATTGTCTCGCTGTTTACCCAAAGTTGTCGAGCAGTGGCGTTGCAGGTAAAAATCGGTTACGCAAATGTGTCAGTGTAATTTAGTGGCCGTCCTGTTGTGACATCACACGATGTTGATCAGGACGCGGATGATCGCAGACTGAACCAGTGATTGCAAACCTGGTATTAAGGTTATGGATAGTCTGACGAAAGCATAAAAAATGTTGTGCAACATCATTTACCTTTGCACCAGTCTGAAGCATACCAATGGCCTGGTTACTTTGATTTTCAGAAAGACGTGGCATTTCTGTACAACGTCGATGAATGAAAAAAATTTTCTTATTGCTGCTATACAGTAAGTGTTTATCTGTAAGTGTTTATCCTCGTGCATAATTCACCAGAGCGAGACTGTTGCCATTGTCTTATGTATTATGCTTATGATTTAATGTTCTTCTAGAGTTTCTATTATAAAGGCAAACATTTATAAATCGGTATAATACCATGTAAAGTTTTCATTTTTACTGAGTATATAATTCTATTATTTCCTATGTTTATGTTAAGACATACATTTTGTGAAAAGTGGATTAATGCATGAAAAATGAATTACTTTTCCGTTGCATCGTAATGGAGATTGTAAGGATTCATTACCGAGTCGACGAAGGTAGTAATATTATTTCTTATTTTTCTATTGATTTCCAAGACTACTACAGTCGCGAAAACCTATTACTCCGAAATAAAAGCTATGTTAAGATGGCAGTCAACTCTGAAATTACCCATTCTTCTTTAGTTCTTTTTTCTCTCTTCCTCATTCTCGCTTTTCCTTTACTTCTACCCATTTTAGACCGATATTATATACCCGAAGCGGATGAGATAAAAACGCAAAAAATGTGTTCAGTTTTTGACGGGATCCACATCTATACAACGACAACAAACGGGCAATTGATACATTGGTGAACCATAACTATTCAGCAATAACGAACACAATCGGTCAAAATAAACACGGCCAGTCTTATTACCCCAGGACACAGGAGGATACCGGAATACACCCCACCTGTTTTGTCAGGACACCTTTATTTATTGTTTGTTTCCTTTCTTTGCTCAACAAAGATGCCTTTCACTGCTGAAAATGTATAAAATAAATAAAATTTGGAAGTTCCATTCCTCTTATATTAATAATAGCTATACACAATACACATACTCATGTACTTATTATCGATCAGTAGTCCTACCTGTAGCCTTGCCCAAGGCTTAGAAATATACATATAAATTTTTGGCTTATTGAGCTCTGTGGCTAGTCTATAGATAATATGGTCTGGATTTCTAATATATTTCAGAGACAACCACAGAAGAAAAGTTCACCCATAGACTAGCTAAACATTGAATCAAAAAGTAGAATGTAAATGAAAAAAAAGCAACAGAAAACAAATAATAATAAGTAAACAAAAAAGTGACAAACATACTTATATATTGGCCTAGTAGCTAGGTTATCCTACCTGTAATTGACACCCCTGAACATATTTACTCAGCGTATGGTAAATGCATTTTCTCGCACAACGTCTGCACGTCACACAGAATCTCTGCCCTGTCTACAGCTCGTTATGAATGAATGAATGTCGATTGTTGGTACCCGAAAGTTGACATTCAGCGAACATTTTAATTAGCTCTTATTTTTCAGAGGTTTCGTTAATTTTTAATATCAATTATTTTTTTAATAAATAAATTCAGCGAGGACTTTCTTTCATTTTTTCTTATATAACTTCAATATGTATACTGAAAGGAAAAAGAAACGCAGGGTAAATTTTATTCCTAAATTTCATTCAAGTTTGAAAAAGTTTGTTAAATATTTTACTATGATTACAAAACGGTGCATGTATGGAACAAAAGTTCCAAATTTCATTGGTTTGTGATCAACAAGTCTCGAGTTATTGAAGTTCATTGGTAGCTACCCCCTAAATCTTGAAATCAAAATAAAACTGATAATTTAACATGTTGCCATCCCGACTGGACGGCTTCGTGGGGGGGATAATTTTCTCTTTTATTTTTTCCGAGTCGGCGGACATGTTTTTGCTGACTCGAATCAAAGTAAAACTGAAAATCAATATCGGGTGTGCCCCCCTCTTGTGCTCTATCGGGGTCAAATCTGGACTGTACGGTGGCCATGCTAGTGTTGCGATGTTATTGTTTGCCAGGAAATCCTGACAAACTCGGGCAACATGTGGTCGGGCATTGTCGGGCATTGTCCTGCTGCAGAATCAGATTACGTTGTTGCACAAGCGGGACTGCAACAGGACGCAAGATCTCATCCCTATTCCTTACAGACTTGATTTGACCCCAGTAGAGCACATGTGGGATGAGCTGGACAGAAGGGTTAGGAAGGACCGAAATCCCCCCGCAACTCTCGCACAACTAAGGAATGCGTTGATCGATGAATGGAATAACATCCCGATGCGAACTGTCAATGCTTTGGTTAACTCTATCCAAAGGAGAATTAGGGCAGCCACGGCAGCAAGAGGGGGGCACACCCGATATTGATTTTCAGTTTTATTTTGATTTCAAGATTTAGGTGGTAGCTACCAATGAACTTCAATAACTCGAGACTTGTTGATCACAAACCAATGAAATTTGGAACTTTTGTTCCATACATGTACCGTTTTGTAATCATAGTAAAATATTTAACAAACTTTTTCAAACTTGAATGAAATTTAGGAATAAAATTTACCCTGCGTTTCTTTTTCCTTTCAGTATAACTGTAAACTTCTGTTCTATTTTGGCTTGAGCATATACATAAAGTCGTATTCAAACCTGCACGCACCCACAATTCGATCAGTGGAGATAGTGTGAAAATGTTGAATTGCAACCAAAATAAGTGTACCAGACTAAGATCCAGAGGGGGCGGGTGACATTCATGCTCGTTCCCCCGTCCCTACCCCTCTCCCCCCCCACACCACCCATCCAGACACACACACCAGGTGGGTCCAAAATTTATATTTTATACTATATTATATGAAAATGAATGGGCCCTAGCAGGGTTTGTGACACCCTTCGCGAAAACTTGCCTATATAATTCTGACCCCCTTAAACCCCACTTTTATATAGCAAAACTGGGGTTTACAGGGGTATACATTATTTTTCTTATGTCTGCTTAAAACATAGATTAATTGTGGGTACTCGTTTGAACCGCCTCGATCTATGTTTTGATGAGAAATTTGAAAAAAAATATCAGAATTTTTTATCTGAAAATTTTCATTTTTCGGTGGTAAAATTTTCAGTATATTTGAATAGGCATGTTTTCGTAATGGAGGTAATCAATTTCTGGATCCGTTTCTGAGTACAATAAATACTAGAAATCAGGCGACCAACGCAGATCAGTCTGTGCATCCCTTTTATCTAATGAGTCTGCACTGCATATTGAATGGACCTTGCACATTCTAAAAACGAATACTGTGGACATGCACATACAGGTCAGGAACTACAATGGTCACACATAATAAATCTCGTCTTTAATTGGAGAGACTCATATTATTTCTGTGTTGTAAATATGAGGCGATTTGTTTTGTCTTACCTTGTGTTATTTTGTTCTTGTATTTTTCAGTCCTTTTAGCATTGCGATTACCTCGCTTGGGGAAGAGAGAGCTTATCTTAGTGCTTTTCGTACGTTTGTTTGAGTTGCGCTTGTTCAGTTTTGTCTGTTTCCTCTTCCTCTTCGTGTCTGGGATGGGCTACGGCGTGAATATGGCACTCCCGGGACTTTTCTCTTACCCTTTTTATGGATAAACTGTCGTTTTGCTTGGATTATACATGCGATTACTGTTACTACTCTATTTTTTTTTTGACAGAGGCCTGAGCAAACAGTATAGACCCAGAGTAGATGCCATAGGGTTTACGCATGCATGTTTTCTACATACCCACCAGTGCTTTGAAAATCAATAAGAACCAAAATATCTTGTTAAGAAAGTATAACAAGTAGGGTAAAAAAAAAAATAGCCAGGTTATATTTTGATCTATCTCATGCAAAATACACAACCTTGTCAAAACACAAAATGAACAGCAACATTAGCAAAGGACCATTATGACAGTGACATATGCATCAGAACAGACTGATCAGTGTCTTTTGCTACCTAGAGAAACATTGATTGCCGTGGATTATTTAAAACATTTTAAACAGTGAAAATCCAGATCAGAAAGTGCAGATGTGCAGTCTGGTCAGTGTGTTCAGTGCTCGCATAATACATAATCTCGATCAATCTCCCGTTTCTCACATTCTGAAACAGCTGTCCTTTATCTGAGCCAGTCACTTAATCAGTGCAATTCTTTAACGCTTAGCACCCTGAGTAAAAAATCTCAGCGTAATTTTCTTATTTGCCCAGAAAACAGGTTTTGATATTTAATGCAAATATTCTCTCCAATGGAGAAAATTTGCATAAAATGTCAAATCCTGTTTTTCTGGAAAAAAGAGCTAAGAGAGTGATAAAGGTTGATTTGCTAGATCAATAGAAACTTGCTTTGATGATAAAATAAAAACAGAAATAGCATATGCTACATCAAATAGTTAATATTGAAAATAATTTTAAGAAAGTCATTCATCAGGGACAAACTGTGATATACTTATTTTTTCCATAAAATAGGCTTTGATCTTTATTAGTTTTATTTGACATTTCATGCAAATCGTCTCCAATAGAGACAGTTTGCATGAATTTTCAAAATCCATTTTGAAGAAAAATATTTTAACCCTTAAAGCAGCAAACAAAATTCGTAGTGGACATTTTATTTAAATAAAACAAGTAAGGGTGTGCGAGAATAACATTATTTTTATTTCTGGGCGGAATTCAATCAAACTTGCCATATGATTTCCCCACGTGGAAAGGCCGTGAGAGTGCAAAATATTTTTCCATTTGTCAGTCAGGAAAGCAGCGTAGACCCTGATGAATTATCTGGTTCCAGTTAAGAGGTGTATCCAGCATCACGGAAACACGCCTATATAATTTTGACCCCCTTAAACCCCACTTTTATATAGTAAAACTGGGGTTACAGGGGTATACATTGTTTTTCTTATTTCTGCTCAAAAACATAGATTGTGGGTACTCGTCAGAACCGCCTCGTCGAGGCGGTCCTGACGAGTACCCACAATCTATGTTTTGAGCAGACATAAGAAAAATATCAGATTTTTTTATCTGAAAACTTTCATTTTTTGGTGGTAAAATTTTCAGTATATTTAAATAGGCGTATTATCGTAATGGAAACGTGATAGGGCGAAAACTATCTGCACTGCCATATGATTTAATCAGTACCTGTATGCATTAACTCTCCACTTTACAGTGGTATTCATACTGAAACAAAACCTTATCATGATCACTGCGGGGTAAAAAATCGTTTAATTTGTATTTTATAGTGTATATAAATATCTTTTTAAACAAAACTATACTTTCTTTTAAGTTAAAATATATGTAAAACATATAAATAAAGGTGTTTCAGGGTGTTTTCCGGTGTCCAGGGTGTCCTCTGGTGTCCTGGGGTAATAAGACCGACCCAAATACAGATTCCAAAAGAGAAGTGAGTCTATGACTATTGAAAGTAATGAACACACTCTTAAAACTGGAAAAAGCTGTTCAAAATGTCAAGTTTTCAAGTATTATGAAATTTAAAGGGCAAATATAAAGAAATTTAAAATATTCCTGGTTTTCAGGGTGTTGATAGAATGCTTTAAGAGAATTATTTTGTTGAAAACCCCATCAAAAAATTCCAATCCAATCAAAAGTTATGGTGATTAATTTACGATACCTACCTTTTTTCCTGTTAGAGTAACCTCCCTTGGATTGTGTATTGATTAAGGCCCACAATGCAATATTCTGTGATGTCATAGTGGAACTTAAATTTTAAATTGAAATTTTAAACAGGAATATTCTGCATTTCCTTATATGCTACACAGTTTTTCTCCTTAACCATTATTGAAATTTGTCTCTGTCCACAATTAAGCCCATGAATAGAGAATTTAACTCAAAATTTAATCTGTTATTTAAATTTATAGCTAAATTTTAAAATGTTTAAAACTTGACTAATATTAAATTTTTCGTAAGTTTTTTTTAATAATAGTGAATTTTGGGTGTATATCATATAAATGAATACCAAAAAAGTCAATTTTGGCTAATTATTAAGCATTGTAACTGGATTTTAAATTATTTAAATGAAATTTTTAAATTTGAAATATAACACTTTAAACGGAAAATAAGAGCTAAATTCCTATGTATATTAGTTTAAAGGAGCTGAATAAATTCAACAATATGAAAACTGAATTGATGCAGATTAAAGAGCAAGAAATATTGGCAATTTAAAAAAGTTTAAAATTTTACTGTTCCCTTATGATGTCATAAAAAGGCTCATGAATATTAATGAGGCAGCCTGAATTCAATCCTCTTGGATGTTAAATATCAAATTTCAAATCGCAATATTTCAGAAACCGTTTAAGATAATTTGATGCGGTTTTCGGCAGTCACCTCCTTACTGAAGTGCCCTTAAATATTTAGTAGAATTAAAACCTTTATATTTGCCCTTTAAATAAAATCATGTATAAAGCTAGGTGACAAATTATTAAAAATCAAATACTTCTGTAGCTAAAATAGCTATTTCTCCAGTTGTAGGGTGGGTATAATGGCATTTTTAAACAAGTCTTTATAAGAGCTACTAAAAGCATTGAACATAAAGCTTTATGCTGCAGCTTCTTCGATTTTATTGGTGCTTTTTCTGGGCTAAAATGCCAGACCTGGACCAATAACTGACATTCAATGAACGTCGAACATGTTGCTCTCCGATTTTTTTCTTTACAGGCTGCATGCATACCAAAGAGAACGACCATAGTCAAGGTCATATTGAATGAATGACGGTATATCATGGTTGAAATAGAATCTGAGATCCGTCTATTCGCTCATGACTGTGTCTGCTATCGTCAGACTGACAGCATTGAAGACACATCGAAACTCCAAAAAGGACATTGATCAACTAGGCAAATGGGCCAGGAAATGGAGTATGAGATTTCAGCCCGTGAAATGTAACATTATGCAGCTTACTAGGAAGCGGATCAAAAAGATCAATGCAGCTTAGTCCTTAGAAGGAACGGTCCTCGAAAATGTAGATAATATTAATTAAATACCTTGGTGTGACAATTTCTAAGGATTTGAAATGGAATACTTATGTAACCAATGTTTGCACAAAAGCAAACAGAACTCTTGGTTTCTTATATAAAATGTAAGCTATCGTCATGCCCCCAAGACGTTAAGGAAATGGCATACAAGGAGTTGATGCGACCAATCCTGGACTATGCTAGCCCTGTTTGGGACCCACATGTAGTCCAGGAAGAATTGGAAAAGGTTCAGAATCGTGCAGCTAGGTTTGTGACTGGAAAGTTCAACTTTGAGACTGGCATTCTTGAACAGTTAGGGTGGGAGTCTCTTCACAAGAGACGCAAAGGTAGTAAACTCATATTTCTATTCAAATGTCTGAAAGGTAGTGAGCTAGTATACCTTGTGACGACCTTCAACCCCCAAATGGGTGCAGTAGGAATCAGCATTCAATGGCATTTCAAGTTCCATATACCAGAATTGACATTTACAAGTACAGTTTCTTCCCAGGCACCATTAGGGATTGGAATGCATTCCCTGCATCTATAATAAACTCTGTTGAAAGTTCTGAGGACTCGTCGCTATATTCACATCACTTGTTAGATCTGGGGAATAGCCTTCGCATTCGTTCCCGGTGAATGAATGTCTATTGACGTATCACCAGTAAAATATTCTGATTCTGATTCTGATATTGTTTTCAGAAGTCTTTTTTTTTCTTTTTTAAAGCATTGCCTATGCAGAAACTTCAGCCTAACTTTTACATTTTTTTTTACAAACGACATTCTTTGCTATTTCCTCGCCCGTTTAATAGGTTGTCCAAATTAGCCCATAAAACATGACGGAGTTTTTTTTTTACCTTTTTTTGTGCCCATTACATTCAACTGAAAATAACATTACCCTTTTTGAGTTTTCTCTTTGAACCAAGAAGAAATACATTCATTCTTTTCCTTATTCGTACGTACAGACTTTTTTAACAGTTAACTACTTGTTGCATAGTTCAATCCTTAGTCAATGCAGTAGCTCGGATGTTTTCAGACATGTCGAAATCAATCAACCAATCAATCAATCAATCAATCAAGCATTTATTATCAGTTAGCACTCTGCTTAAATCTATATCGGGCCTATAACGGTCCGATATACTGCAAGATTCTTGTCGAGCCGATAACGGTACGATTTGAGGCTCTCGCAGTTGGGGTGAGTGTGTGTGTGTATGTGTGTGTGTGGGGGGGGGGGGGGGGGGGCGGTGCATGATCCCTTCTCCCTGAAAGTAATCGGCCTTGTTCCTTTGTTCCCTAAAAGTGATTTTTAAATTTTCCATATTTCTTGTTCCCTAAAATTAGTTTCGTTTCCTTGTTCCCTTAAAATATTTGCCAATTTTCCCTGGTAACAAATGGACATGTTCCCTTGATCCCCCCAAAACCCCATAGAAAGGCCTCTGATATAAATCTAGCTGGGTACCGTTTACAAATGAAACATCGATTTTTGTCGAACCGTTCAGTCTCAGTAGATTGCACGCCAAAAGCAGATAGATTTTGTATGCATGGATCATGTTTCAAATACCCATAATAAAAATAACAAAAAAGGACAATGGCTAATAATCATATTCACAGTTACATTGTAAGGTCAGAAACTATAAACAGTTAACAAAATCACATAGCTACTTGCGGGGGTGTTCTGTAAATGGTATTAGGGTCAATGAAGCATCGGACCCAGACGAATCGGACTTCTATTTTACAAGTTGTCTTCACTACATCTCTAGCAGATGGCACCTTGTCATCTTACTAGTTGATAGGTAATGTTTTTACATTTCAAGAAGGAATATAAGTAAATTAGGTCCCTCTCATTACGAAAACACGCCTATTCAAATATATAGAAAAAAAATCACCTCCAAACACTGAAAATTTTCAGATAAAAAAACTTGGATATTTTTCATATTTCTGCTCAAAACATAGATTGTGGGTACTCGTCAGAACTGCCTCGGCAACCCGGTTCTAACAATTACCCACAATCTATGTTTTAAGCAGAAATAAGAAAATAATGTATACCCCTGTAACCCCAGTTTTACCATATAAAAGTGGGGTTTTAGGGGGTCAAAATTATATAGGCATGTTTGGGTGATGGGGTGCGTTATATGCAAGCTAATCGAGCATAGCATCAAATGTCACGAAGCCTAGCGTCATGCGCTTGAATCACATCATATTATCTATGATATTCTACACGGTGTTCCCACATAATAGCTCACTATATTTGCTCATAGAGGAAGCCTGAACTATGGTAAGCAGATAGATATCATATTACTAGATTTCAACGAGGCATGCACCAAGGTTGATAATAAGAGGTTTTCTACGAACTTCATGGATAGGGGATTATATGCAGAACGTTATCATGGATCAAGTCTTTATGGTCTATTCAAAATTTTTGTGATGCTCTTTTCTTTACTTTTCTTCTCGATCTGGTTCTAAGTATATAGGAAATTTTGGATATTTCGATGGGGGACTAATTGTGTATCCATTGTTGCTAAATTGTTTCTATTCTCTTACCCGAAAGAGATCTTTACAAATTCATCTTAAGGCTACTGATGAGGCATAATTGGACGACACCAGCTATGCTGGGTCAGACAACTTCTGCAGTTTAGCCTTTTTCATTCAGTTTATATGTGTTCATTTCTCTCAAGGGTTAATCCTTTCAGAATCTATTCACGCTCTCTCTCTCTCTCTCTCTCTCTCTCTCTCTCTCTCTCTCTGATTCAGCTTTTAGATATTTAGATGACTGGATAATATACGCTCCGAACATATAGTTGATAAGATTAAGTTGAATAAAGCAAATTCGTGAACAAATAATATATAAATCAATCCGGTTCACACAGATATATTTACGAATACTCCCACGATCACGTAAAAGTCCAGCTGATAATGAGAATTCTGCAACATACAACGAATTTATGATTTCTCAAAACGGATTTTGTGTTATCATGAATATACATAATTTTATGATGTCACAAATTCCAGTTGTGATACCACTAATTAGAATTATTGATATCAGTGAACCGATTTTGTGATATTATTAAACCCTGTATATGTTGTAATATCAAAAATCGACTTTGTGATCCCAATAGTTTTATTAGTCTAATTATTATATAGCTATAATATTAAATGATTAAAATGTGCGATAAAAGCCGAGGAGCTAGCGTGCCGATATCACCAGATATCGGCACACTTACTCGATATTGCATACTTACTCGGATGCCTTCTCATATTACCGTTACATTACTTTGTCACGCACATTGGTAGTATTCACATTTTTGTTATTAAAACAGCGTTTTATAGGTTAGAAACACCGGGAAACGAAATAAATATTCACAGCTATATAATAAAAGGGAAGCTCGCGTCCCTCGATATCCCAACTAGGGACAATATTCACCAATATCAGTGCAATAACCCTATAATATTGATACCACATAATTCAATTTTATGATATCTCTAAATATATCATGATATACAACAGAATCGAATTTGTGATATAAAATAACAAGACCTGTTGCCAAACAGGATAAGTCGCCTGAATCGGCCTTCTCAATCAAATAAAAAAAAAAAAAAAAAAAATGATGTCCTAAAATTTTGACGTAAATTTTTAACATGAAAAGTCTAAGTCTGTGACCTTGACCTTGACATGACCTAGGGTGGTGGCTGATGGTACTGCGCAAAATATTGGACCAATATGTATGATCATACCAAAGATGAATAAAATCAGTGGTAAGGTTAAGAAATAATGAGGTCTTAAAAACTTTAAAGAAAACTTTAACATTTGTGGACGCCAACGCCGCTGCTGATGCCGAGGGTAGTACAATATCTCTCCATGAACGTTGTTCAGGCGAGCTCAAATGATATAACAAATTATGGAATATACAGAAACAAGAAAATGTGTTTATAAAACACTATGGCTCAAACTATATGCTTTCCCTTAAACATGCATTGACCGTAATATTTAAGCACCAAAAATGGCTAAGTTCAAAAGTCGAATGAAGAGACACAATTAGATTGACGATAATGCCAAAACCTCATGCAGATCTACACTACACGACAACAGGGCCTGTAAAGTTTCAAATTGGTCGGTATAAAACTGCAGGAGGAGCTGCGTACACAAGGCACCCACGAATGGGGTTTCCTTGTCCCTCAAAAACGCGAGACTTGGCTCCTTTTTGACTCTGATGTCCCCTAAACCTTCATCTTACAGAGACATTGATGTCCCTTTAAATTTGCAATATTTTCTGTAAAATTCAAACAATTAACCCCTGAAATTACCCCATATGTCCCCTAAAATATGGGTCAATAGAGACATTATGTCCCCTTAAATAAATTTCTGAGAGAAAACTCTGGGGACACGGTAGTGCCCTTTAATAGTATTTATAGAAGCCCCAAAAATGGCTAAGTTCAAAAAATCGAAAAAAAAAAAAAAAAAAAAAAAATGACGATAATGCCAAAACCACATGCATATCTACAGGCCATGACAAAAGAACCTGCAAAGTTTATCGGTCGGTATAAAACTGTATGAGGAGTTGCGCTCACAAGGTACCCACCGTCTGTCGTCAAATGCCTGTCGAAAAAAGGGGAATAACTCCACAAGGAGAACCCCGACGGAAAAACGAAAAAAAACGGGGGCCGCTTATTTTCATGCTACTGCTATATATAACATCACGAAAACACACCTATATAGTTTTGACCCCCTTAAACGCCATTTTTATACAGTAAAACTGGGGTTTACAGGGGTATACATTATTTTTCTTATTTCTGCTCAAAAATAGATAGTGGTTCTAACGAGTACATACAATCTATGTTTCGAGCAGAAATATGAAAAATATAAGACTTTTTTTTATCTGAAAATTTTCCTTTTTTGTTTGTAAAATTTTCAATATATTTGAATAGGCGTGTTTTCGTAATGAAATTTCAGGATCCTAGCTCTTCGCTGCAGTTCCTCTTTGTTTGTATGACTGTTACTGCAAATGTACCGTCTTGGTTCCACATCTCTTCTTTCGGTGCTTGGGAATGGCGATGCTTAGTGCTTATGACCTATCCAGGGTAGCTTCATTTATATTTCGCAAACTACGTTTTAGGACTGTTCCCATTGCGCACACCAACTAGATCCGCCCCATAAGTGCGAAACTTGCACCGAAAGATTACTGGCATTGGCATATTGATCGTACACACTGACATTTACAGGAAGCAGACACAGCATATGAGTTTGTTTACATAACTGGGATAAATCTTAATTTGTGCAGAAAACATATGATTAGAGGGGTCAGTAAACATGACAGCTGCATCTGCTATTCTGATATCTGCAATGAGGAAGTTAAACATGGAAGGAAATCAAAGTCATGGATATTAACGCTTAGCTAACCGTTAAAATAACTAACCAATCAGTCAGTTGCAGGAAAGCAAGTCAGCATTATATGCAAAGTATTATAGTGTTAAGTTTTGGGAATAAACGCATACAATCTGAAGATATTCGACGCATAGAAATGTTGTGTAAACTTGCTGGAACAATACTATTCTTTCACAGAGCTTTCACGAGCGTCGATACAACGTCATGACGTTTATACAACGGCGCATTAATGTCAAAGCAACGTCAACGTTAATGCGACGTTGTATAAATGTCATATATGACCGCTGGGATCGTATATAACTTCCTGATCAAACCCATCTGATCTGATGTAGTTCATTGGATTATACTGTAACGGAACAGCCAATTAATTGTGTAAATCCTGATCAAACTACTATTTAGGTTTACACAGTTTGCCAAGGTCTATCTCAGATTCATAGCTCCAGATAAGGCACTTTTTTTCAACCAAAAGGTTTTGATTTTTTGTTTATTAATCTATGAAAATATATGTTGTGAGTACTTATTAGAAGTGTCTCGACAAGGTGCTTCAAATAAGTATTAAAGTATAGGCTTTCATGAAGAAATAAGAAAAAAATATTTATCTGGATATTCTTGAGCTATGATCTCAACTGTCCAAATATTAGGAAACACACGTATACAATGTTGCCATCACGAAAACATGCCTATACAATGTTGACCCCCTTAAACCCTACTTTTATATAATAAAACTGGGCTTTACAGGGGTGCACATTATCTTTCTTATTTCTGCTCAAAAAGATAGATTGTGGGTATTCGTTAGAACCGCCTCGCCGAGGCGTTTCTAACCAGTGTTACAATCTATGTTTTGAGCAGAAATATGAAAAAATATCAGAATTTTTATCTGAAAACTTTCAGTTTTTGCTGGTGAAATTTTCAATATATTTGAATAGGCGTGTTTCGTAATGCTTTCATCGATTCAATCCTCGGAGTAAGTTTCAAAAAGATTAGAAACTAAGTAAAGGGGAATAGATACATTTGGTAGATTAGACGACAATTCATTAAAAAGGCAGACACTTTTGTGACTTCCTGTTTGTGTTCCTGGCACACCAAACTCTTCTGTAAATGGGATTACTCTATCAAAAGGAAATACAGTCGAATCTCAATAGCTCGAACACCGATTGCTCGTTCACCATGGCTAATTCGAACTCGGTTTTGAGTCCCTACGAAATTCTTCCGATAGATCAAGAAAACAAATATTTAAGGAAGCTTTCGTATTTCATTATGAAATTGTATGTTGTGTGTACTCATTAGAATCGCCTCTTCGAGGCGATTCTAATGAGTACAACTCAACATACAATTATTGTGTAGAAGATCGATAGATTTCCAAGAATTAGTGATATTTGCTTCCCGAACTGGCGCCATGATTAACCTTCATTGGCTCGAACTACTCATCGCTTAAACAATTTTCCATGGTCCCAAAGATGTTCGAGCCATTGAAGTTCGATTATAATTTGCTCCCCTTTTGAATCAAGTATGTCCTTATTGAAACTCCTTTTTCTGAATGAAGACAAACGATTTTGACAGAGTTACTGTTCCTGAAAATATATTTATTCCCCTTAATGTTTATTAAAAACAAATCAAATTTGACATTTATTGATGGCGGTTAAAGGCGAGCACAAGGAAAGCAAACAGAGTTTCTTTTATTAAATAGTTAGTTAACTTAGTGATAGTAGTAAGAGAGCAACTCGTACATTGTCGTACTTTGCTTTCAGACTTCTGTTGAACCTTTGGTACTGCCTAAAAGTGGCCCTATTAGTGGGTTGTTCTTAATATTGAATGTAGAATATATGTTCAGATAAGGTATTTTTTCATTCTAAAAATTATGTTGTGGGACTCAGTAGAAGCACTGAGGCGCTTCTAATGAGTAGATACAACTTATGTTTTTGTGGATAAATAAAAAAACAAAACAACAGAAAACAACAACAACAACCACTCCCCTCCAACCCCGCAAAAAACAACAACAAAAAAACAATAAACAAACAAACAAACAAAAAAAAAAACAAAAAAAAACAACAACAACAGTATTACAGTATTATGCAGATACCCCCTCTTATCTGGAGCTATGTGGAAAAAGATAGAAACCCAATTTGGGCTGGCAAAAGCTGGTCTTAATATCGGAAGGGTCTTATTTTTTCAGTGGTCTTAATAGCGTAATTTTAATGCATTTTACTGTACAGAACTGCAAACATCAAACCAGTACTGACACAACCTATTGACCGTTAAACATAGCATGCCAGAATTAGGCTTAGTGCTGAAATGGAAAATTTGAAAGAGTTATCATTGAATTTATTAGAGCTGGTTATAACGAAGGATCCTAATGCCGTGAAAGAAATAGAGACAGCTTGCAGGCAATCAAATTTTGAACTTTCTACAAAGTTTCAGTTCGACTTCTACAGGAAGCTGGATTGGACTCGTCGTCGGCTAGAAGGCTGGATAGAATTTTGTGACTGTTGGTATATAAATGAGTATTTTGAGTATTGCACTACAGAAGGTGTTAATAAGCTAGTATTCGACAAAATCTTAGAGAACATCAAACGTGGGCATTGTCCGCACATTCTAGGACAGTCTAATGAAAATAGAGCATCATCCAGTGTTTCATTAATCCATGCAACAGCAGCTGTAAACAATAAAGTGGTTGCCAAATATTTGTTAAACAAGGACAGGTTGCAGAGGTATCTCAGTACTGGAACCGCCAAATTCCCTCCTGATGTTGTTTCTTTCATAAAGGACAGTTCAGATGTTTTGAAAACATTTTCTCCGAAAGGATTGAATCAAGAGGACCGCTGTCGGGCGTTTATGGGCCAAAGGATGAAATTTGCTACCCGTGGCAACAGTGGAGCTGTTACTATGGTGAAAAGGATTGATTCTTGGTCAATGAACAATCCGTTCCTCTTGTGCTTTTTCTTGAAAATCAAACCATCTAGGCAAACAATTCGGAAGATAATTCGATATTTAAACTATTGTGATCTAACAAATATTTTGCGATATGTCGTACAAGTACACGATAGAAAAACGGCCGCAACTCTTCTTTCCAGTTTTTCTCTTTGTGTTTCAAATATTGCCCCTGAAGTTGCACTGGAGTGCGCGTTGTGGAATAAACCAGAAGCACTAAGTATACTTGTGAAAAAGGGCACTGATCTAGAAGAGTTTTCCTCAAACTATGGCCTGTTAACAATTTGCAATTTTCTTGGTCATCATGAGTGTGCGAGTACACTTCTTGAACTGTATATGGCAAAGAGTCAGCGCCGGAGAGATTGTCAGGATAAAGTGTTTGAGGCCAGTGTGGACAGTCCGTGTCCAGAAGACACCTGTCCTATTTCCAGTGTGTCTCCGTTCACGAATCTGCTGACGCTCTGTGACAAGTATAAGTGCGTGTATAACTGCGAAAGTCTTGATAGTTTGTTTTCAAAACTCTCCCTGAGTGGCTGCGACATTAACCAACAAGATGAGTACGGGATGACGCCCCTTCATACAGCTCTTGAGACAATTTCAGACAAACATCGCTTGATAACAGCGCTGGATACACTCTGTCGTCATGGGGCTAACGGTAACATAAAGGACATGAACGGTCGAAGTGCACTGTATGTGACGTTGACGCCATACAACTCTCCACTGGGTCTAGACAATTCCTACCCTGTGCCAAGCTTTATGCCCCTCAGAGCAATGAAACTACTTCTCTATCACAATAGCGTGCCCAGCTCTACACCACATGCAATTGTCCATGCCATTACAAGAGACAGAATGAACACATTTATAAAATACGCCGATGACGAGACTGTAAATATTATTCTGAATGCACAATATGATGCCAAAAACAAACTGATTACTGCAAAATGTGTTAGAGACAAATTTCTTGCATTGTCGTTTGTGGCGATACTTTTAGAACTTGGATTTTCAATCAAGAAATCTGTTATACCTTACGTTTCCAAGCTTCCAAAGGTTTTGGAACAGTACTTGCTTAGTTGTTTATCCAGACCACTATCTTTAGAATCTCGATGCCGGAATGTTATCAGGGCAGCTTATCCAGGACCCAAACTTCAGAAACTGTTGGACAATGTCCACATTCCTGCTGCCATTGCTGATATAATCTTGTTTAAAGAATATTTGTTGAGGACAGAAATCATTTCAAACTCAGGTATATGTTTCTACTGTTTAGCCCTTGCCATGCTGAAAAAATAGATGCCACGCCCACTTCTTATTTTCAGCCAATCAGAATATCTGATCCTGGTTGTTGATACAAATTCACATACTCAATGACAAACAATGCAGATCCAGATCAGCTGGCATCTGAAGACGCCAACTAATTTGAATCTTCACTGTTTGCAAAGGCAGGGCATATCCGGGTTCAGCGGGACATGGGTTAATTCTTTAATCGCTTTATTGTCACAGGCTATTTAGGTTGGATCAAACCAATGATGTCAGCAGTCATCTTTGAATGTATATATTTACCAAACGCATTCTAATTATGTATTACATAGTGTTAATGAAACAGATCTAGGAAGGGCCATTATTTAGTCCGAAGCCCGACCTACCGCCGTCGTGTAATAACTTATACAAATCAACCACAATTGGGTTGACAATACTAAAATTCTAAGACATCTGTATCAAGAAACGATTTAAAGGGACCTATGAGCCAAATACTATTAACAGTCTAGAAAGTAAATAGAAACTGAATCACTTTAAGACGGCTACTCATGCAAAATATCAATTTTAGAGAGAAAAAAAAAGCTGTTGTTAATGGTTGGGTGTGTGAAACACACAGATTAGTGCTCTAATAAATATTTGAACAAAGAGCAAAAGAAAATGCATCAAGTGTTTCAAAAGTTATGTTAAGGATGATCTATTTTTTTTTTTTTTTTGCCATTATACAAATATATTCATATCGTGATTAACCCCTTAGAATAAGTCTATATAAATGCACATACAAACACACTGCCAATAAAACATAACTGAAATGCTGTTGAAAGAGCCGCTCAACTACAAACGCACACCTAATTTAATATAAATGAAATGCTCTTGAAACATTCAATACCAGGACATAACCACCACGCTCACATCTGTGGTGTCTGATTACAGCATTTCCTCGGTCAAATTTAACCCTTCTTTTGCTGAACACGACATGCACTGCCTTAGCAAACAGCGTAGAGCCAACAGATCTGGATCTGCACTGTTTGTCATTAAATATGTGAATTTCTATCAAAAACCCGAATCAAGTAATCTGATTGGCTGGAAATTAGAAGTAATTTATTTAGCAGGACAAGTGGTTAAGATGTACTACGGAAAACTTTGAGCCCCAATGTGAGAAAACGTAGCTTCTGACATGTGCCCCCAACGAAGGCTCATATCTGCCGGCACATTCGCGCAGTCTGACCAGTCTTCGTTGTCTGCATGAAGAAACTTTGCATTCTTGGCTATCCAAAACGGGCTCAATGATTTTGATCAGACTATGCGAATGCACAGACTCAATCTTCGCTGACGCACATGTCTGAAGGTACGTTTCTGACGTTGCGGCTAATGGATGAGTTATAAGCCCTCCACGCGAACCGAACAAATACAGTCGAACCTCGTTATCTCGAACTCTTTTATTTCGAATTACCGTTTATCTCGAAGTGAAAATCTAGTTCCTGTTTTAACATGAACAAATGAAAACAGGTAACAAAATAATGTGGAAAAGAGGAGAAATTGCTCCTAAGCAGCAATTTCTCCTCTTTTCCACATTATTGTATATATATATATTTCTAACTTCAGGAATCAAATTACATATTCATTTGTTAAATGTGGTTGTTCAATTCATTGTTTTCCTCACTCTCTCAACTCTGATATGTCGAGGTACGGATATCTCGAAGTGTTTCAGTGAGTCCCTTGGAATTCGAGATAACGAGAGTCGACTGTATATGGTTTACCACTATAGATGAGGTTGGGATCCTGAGGGCAAGGGTTGGGATCCTGTAAAACTATCTTAAGTCCCACGGTAATTTATAGATTACGAAAACACGCCTATTCAAATATATAGAAAATTTCACCACCAAAAAAAATCTGATATTTTTCATATTTCTGCTCAAAACATAGATTGTGGGTACTCGTTAGAACCGCCTCGGCGAGGCAGTTCTAACATGTACCTACAATCTATGTTTTGAGCAGAAATAAGAAAAATAATGTATACCCCTATAAACCCCAGTTTTACAATATAAAAGTGGGGTTTAAGGGGGTCAACATTATACAGGTATGTTTCCGTGATGACTGACCTTTCCAAGGCGGTACTTTCACTGTGGTGCTTTTTGTTGGATGTTGTGTAGTTTTTCACTTACAAATGTTTTGCTTTTAACAATTATGTAAATTTAAGATAATATAAGGTTAAGTTTGAGCAACTAAGTTTGAGTTTAAAAGTTGTCATCTTTTTGGGAAAGGCTTGCCAACTCTGCTTGCCATCTGTTCTTTTTGCGGCTGTTTAATTGTATTTGTCTATCTTTCCCTTTGATGTTGAGAACTTAACGTGGACCTGTTATACCAGTTCCCAAGTTCACTTATTTACTTCATTTATGGTCACTTACAAATTTAATTTTGTTTTGCAGGTGAGGTTATAGATGACTTACATGACGATGACGATTCCAGTTTTTAAGTCCTTCAGATAAATCGAATATGGAATTTATTGTATCATTCTAAAGGAAATGCTTCGCTACCAGACGTTTATTACATGTATTAGTTCCATATACGGTCATAACTGGACATTCAGCTCGTACAAGTCTATTTACGTATATAAAAAAAACTATTCACAGCGTATTTGGATACCAAACACTGCGTAATTTCTGTGTCTTTCCCCCATAACAGGAACATGAGTAGATAATTTACTGTTGTTCGTCTTAAGGGGAAATAATATAATTTCAGGGGAGACAAATGGTTCTTCCTTCCCTTCTGAAAAGGGATCGCCGTGAAAAAAAAAAAACAAATGCTTCACTCGGGAGCAAATTCTTTTCTGTTAGAGTAGACCGCTGTTCGGACGGGATTTGATATGCAGGAAAGCGAACAGGACATCACAAAAGTTGTCCCCCGTGATGGAAATGGCGGAAAATCTACCAAGTTTATCAAGTTTTCTTCAAAAGCATTGCGACGGAATTTTAACCATTTATATTTCCAGCTTTCATCCCAATTGTTTACTGAAGGTCTATTGACATTGCTTTTAATGCGATAGGTGCCCATCTTAGAATAAACATGCTTTAAACATGCTTTAAAGTGTTCTTACTGTCGTAGATTTCTCATAAATGCATAATAATTGTTCTAAAATAGTTTTAAGTGGAAATAGTCACTTTCAGAGGGGGTAACTCTTTCAAAATTGTTTTACCTCCATTTTTAAAAGGGTCTACTCCAAAATCTAAAAGGAAAGAATATGCTGCCTACGGGATGAAATTATTTCCCATTTGAGTAGTCCCCCTTTCAAAAGGCGTTTGGTGTACATTGGAATAAAGTAAACTTTCCTGATGTACAGCAAGAAAACGAGAACTCATACAAATAGCCACCACCTACATCCCCGCCCCTGTAAAACATGGTGGCAAATCTACGAAGTGTGTCGTCCGCTTAATACTTTGTGCCCTGAACTGCGTTCGGAAGTACAAGTTATTCGCTAGTGTTTTGCCCTGGATCCCTGCTTCTGTAGGCGCTCGTCATTAGGTACAGGGATCCACGGCAGGACTTTTGCTATCACTTTGCACATCTGAACGCAGCCCTGTTCAGTTAACCGAAACGTTCGTGGTCACTCGCAAACTTTCCGTTCAGTTGTGGCAGTTTTCGAGGGTAGCGAATACCCCAAACTATTCTTAAGCTGTCTTTTGGCACAACCAAGATGGCGGCCTCTGCGAATAAAATTTATGTAACTACATTTGTGGGATCGGCCCGGTTGTGGGAATCGGCCAAGATGTGGGACCCAGCCCGGCAACTATGAAAGTGGCTTGCATTTCGCGCGAGTAAAACTAATACCCCGCACCCCACCGCTCCCCCCACACACAAGGGGCAAGCCCACCAGTACTTTCTCTACTGACCGTTCCAAGGCGGTTCATCTGTTGCAGCCGAGGTCGGCAACATTCTTTCGTGGAGATTGATCATGAAATATTTTCTACGGTCATTCTCTCCCTTCCGCTGATTCAAGAAGGGCAGTTGTCAGTTTCTGGCGAAAGAATGTGCACAATACTGGTTAACCGCTTCGACGACTAAGCCTGCCCAGTAAACGTGTGGTTAAGTAAACTGACCGCGCTCGACATGATGCCATTGGGTTGACTGGGCCGTAAACCTCAACACAAACACAAGATCATCTGTTGCAGTCCTTCTTTGTTCTTGCGTCTGTGGTTTCATGCGTTGCATTTGTCCTCAACTCTTCTTTTTTTCCGTGGCTCGGGAAGTCTGTGCTTAATTTTTGTGGCATTTCCTGTTTATCTTCACCTATATTTTTGTGTTGTGTCTTTCTAAAGAAATGAAACCAATATATTGCAGCATGCACTTCAACATCTCGATATTTGGATTAGCCAGTAGATAGTTATAGTGATTACTTTGAACTAATGGTTGATAAAATTTTACCTTCAGTCAAATAAAACTAATACCTCTGATGCTGAAGTGCCGTTTCTGGATTCACGGCCTTCCCGTGGCATCGAAAGAAGAAGTGACTTGGAACAAATAACGAAAGTCCAAGCATCACATATGAAACCATCGACGAACGAACAAAGAATTAAGAACTCCAACAACTGAAACGTTTTATGTTTTCGCTATGATGCATCGACTACGTTGGGCGTCATTATGCGAAACGAGTTTTATGTATTTCTGTATTACTAGTAGAAACGGAACCATGGGTGAAGTTAGTCAACTGTAAAAGTGCGTTAACCCCCAGCTCCCCCACCCATTAGTTTATATTACTGGCCGTTCTAAGGCGGTGGCCCCGGTGTCGCTCTAAGAGGCGATTTATATTAAGTCTTGCCTTGCCTTTTGTCCTTGTGTTTTTCAGTCCTTTTAGCATTGCGATCACCTCGCTTAGGGAAGAGAGAGCCGGTCTGTGTACTTTTCGTGCGTTTGTTTATTTTCCGCGTGTTGGTTTGTGTCTTTTTTCCTATTCCTCTTGGTGTCCGGGATTAGATGCGATTTGTAATTTTGGAACTCCCTTGACTTTTCTTTTTACCTTTTGGAACGGGTCAGTAAAAAAACTACCCGGGGTTGGGCAGAGGGGAGGAAAATGGTTAAACTCGCGTGAAACCTCATACTTAAGTCTGATGCAGCTCCAAATTACAAATATGTTTTTGCTCCTCGCCCCCCTCCCACCCTCCATAGCATCCTCTGCCTCAGTGAAACATCATGGTGATACATAAAAAAAACACAAACATTGGACAAAAGCCAATGTCAGCCCAATTAAAAAAAGGGGGTGGGTGGGCGGGGGTAAGCGGGTGGGGACAAATGTGATCCTGCCACTTATAGGCCTTTCTCCTTGACATGCATATTACGCAAGGTGATGGAGCACATAATTGCATCTGAATGGGTTAAATCGGTAATGTCCTTGGTAAACAGCATGTCTCAGTACTCAGCAGAACCACGTCTCACCGACATGAATCGGTATTTGATGAGCCAGATGTTGCTGCTGAGTTAGCTGAAACCATGAAAAGTTTGTCGTTGTTCCAGCCGACCAGGCATCTAACAACATTGTGTTTGTTGCAAAACACATTATATAAAAAAGTGTAAGAGAAAAGTCCAGGGAGTGCCACAATCACAAACCGCAGCCCTTCCCAGACACCAAGAGGAAGAGAAAACAGACAAAACCAAACAAGCGCAAATCGAACAAACGTACGAAAAGCACCAAGATTAGCTCTCTCTTCCCCAAGCGAGATAATCGCAATGCTAAAAGGACTGAAAAACACAAGAACAAAATAACACAAGGTAAGACATAAAACAAATCGCCTCGTAGAATAAACCACAAAGCAACAAAGAGTAAAACTAACATCGGGACCATCGCCTTAGGACAGTCAGTAGAATAAACCACCGGGGGTGGGGGTGGGGGTGGGGGGGGGGCGGGGGGGGTTTAAAGCACTTTTACAGCTAACTAACTTCACCCTGGGTTCTGATGCTACTCTTAATACAGAAAAACATAAAAATTCGGTTCGCATAAAGGCTCCTAACTCAGTCAATGCATCAAAGCGAAAACATAAAAATCAAATTAATCACAATGATAAACGAAGACGAGTACTCATGGCTAATTCTACTGTATGCCAGAGTAAATGAAAACCAATAGTTGAACCACGGCGGGCTTAGCCAAAGACATATCGTCAAGCCCTAACCCACTGGTTAAAGTTTTACGAAGAGGCCGTCATTGAGTCTGAGGCCCGAACCGCAATGAAAGAGTGAAGCATAGCTATCAACAATGATTGGGTTGACAATTAGGCATGCAGTCTGCCGCATAATATCCAGGCTGTAGCCAATTCTTTTATAACGGTTAATTAGTTTTCTGAATTGCTCCGAAAAGTTAGATTTTCCCACATTTTTTCTAAATCTGTACACTAAGTCACCGTAAAATTCTGGTTCCGATATACCTTGTTGCAGAAGTGTACTCATGGCTAATTCTACTGTATGCCAGAGTAAATGAAAACCAATAGTTGAACCACGGCGGGCCAAGCCAAAGACATATCGTCAAGCCCCAACCCACTGGTTAAAGTTTTACGAAGAGGCCGTCATTGAGTCTGAGGCCCGAACCGCCGCCGTGCAGTTAAAGAGTGATCAACAATGATTGGGTTGACAACTTGTTCCCACGATTCTGTTGGTATGTTGAAGTCCTTAAGGGAGGCTTTGAGGGTATCCTTGTATCGCTTATTCTTACCATCTTAGGAGCGTTTTCCCACTTGTAGTTCTCCATAGAGGATTTTCTTTGGCAAATGTTCATCAGGCATGCTTGTAACACGGCCTGTCCATCTTAAATGTGCCAATTTCAGAAGAGTATGTACACTCTGCACCCTGTACTTTTCATAGCTTCTGTGTCTGGGATCCTGTCTTGCCATTTAATCATTAGCAGTTTTCTAAAGCAGTTTGTATGGAAGCGGTCAAGTCTTTTGGCATGCCGTTGGTAAACTCTCCACGTTTCACATGCATATAATAGTGTTGGCAGCACCACAGCTCTGTAGACTTTCAGCTTTGTGTCACGTCTGATTCCACTTCGATCCTAAACACTTCCACGTAATCGGCCAAATGCTGCACTAGCTTTGGCTTTCCTGGCATTGACTTCATCATCAATATGCACAACTCTTGACAATGTGCTTCTAAGGTAGGTGAACCTCAGTCTTTTTTTTTATGTTGATTATGAGAGCTGTCACATCAGATACCTGATCCACATCTTTTTGCATTTTCTCTTCTGTTAAAGCACCCTTTGCCATGTCATCAGAAAATAAAAACTCGTCTAGCACCTCTGTCTGCACCTTGGATTTAGCTTGCAACCTTCTTAGGTTGAAAAGCTTCCCATCAAAGCGAAACCTAATGGGTAAACCATTAATTTTTGTCACCATCCTAGAAAGCATGTGACCATGGCAGAAAATATCATGCTGAACAGCGTTGGAGCTATCCAGATAGCATGACAACGTTGGGCCAACGTAGTATTTTGGTTAGTCACTCCGTTGGGCCAACGTTAACTTGCTTGTTGGGCCTCCGTAGGGCCAACGTGTTGGCGCAACGTTGTGCCAACGTAGGAATATTTGACGCGTAACATTGAAACAACGTTATGCCAACGTACATTGTATACGTTTGCCCAACATATACTGACATATCAGTTGTCAACTTGGACGCAAAATAATGTTTATCCGTATCAAATATGAAAATTTTGTCCGCATCAAACACTGTAACGCATATTTTCAACTTTCACCAATAAAGCCATAATTTTTTATGTCGAGAAAAAGTTTATTACAAACCAACCTCTTTATAAAAGGGTTGTTTGAGTTTAAACAAAAATTGTGTTAGTTAAACATATGTGCTATATCCAGTCAAAAATGTATAAGTTGTATATAAGAAAAAAATGACATGCTGTTTTTCTATATAATCTATACATTTTTGAACCGTGTTATATCCAAATTTGTGTTATAAATGTCATTTTTCTATATAGTCTATACATTTTTTAACCGTGTAATATCCGAATTTGTGTTATAATGCACTGTGGTGAAAAGAAGTTACTATTTCCATCTATCTTTATCGATCGAAGTTGAACAATGCTGTATGCGAAAAGAATCCTATATCCAAGTTGTCAAGCGATATATCAATCAACATCTGTTTCGAAGAAATATCTTAGGGTAGCTAAATATCTTTTGTTGTTGAGCCAATCTGAAAATGAAAAAGAAATTAAAAGTAATTAATATTCTCCTCCAGTATTATTTGTTTATTATTTGTCGGTTTATATAATAATCTTTATGAATAAATGAGGTGATTTTTTTTTGTCATTTACAAAAAAAAAAAAAAAGTAATTTTCATTCACTTTTATAAAACATCATTGTTCAACTTACACATAAAGCTTAGCAACATAAAGCAAGACGTTGTCTAACAGCCAACTATAAAGGCACTAAAAAGCATATTCTGGTGTTTATCTTCCTGGTATTAATTATACATTGATAATGGTTAACACAAACATAACTCTCTGGGGTATTATGTTTCATTATAATTGATGTTATAACCTGCAGGTGGTGAATAGTCAAAGACAGTATCATAATAAGATTTATTGATAATGCATTTCTATCATATTTTGTATGCGGATTTAAACTAATAAAAGAGGAAAACCTCAACTTTCATTATTTTTACATTGCCAGAAAAAAAATGTTTTATCAATATCAAACCTGTATTTTTTGTATTCAGAATGTAGGATTTCCAACAAGACAAGATGGCTCTATCATTCCTTCCTTTTGAAAAAATAAAAACTACAAATATTGTAACATTTTCATTTATTTATCCATTCAAAAATTTAATCTTGATGTATTTTCAATATTAAATGAATCCGCGGCTTGTGTATCTTTTAAAAAGTGTGCATCACATATCAACGTTGGGCCAACGTAGATCCAGCGTTACCACATAAACTAAAAGCATGGGGAAACTATGCATCTAAATACATACGTTGGGCCAACGGTGGTCCAATGTTAGTGCATAAGACTTATTTTTCTCTGGAGTTTGTCAAATTTGTATGACGTTGGCCCAACGTTGGCGCAGTGTTGTACATATGATGCCAACGGTTAGCCAACTGTCCGACCATATTTCAACCATATTTCAACGTTGGGCCAACGTTGTCATGCTATCTGGGTAGTACACAGCCTTGCTTAAACTCCGTTTGTCACTGGGAATATATCAGAAAACTCGCAATCATTTTGGACCCGTGCAAACATACCATCGAGGAACTGCTGCACTATTACTATGAACTTGGCCGGACAGCCAAACTTTGTCATAATTTTCCAAAGTCCCTCTATCACGACTGACTTTGTCAAATCCTTGGGTATGGGCGACAAAGGTCATATTGAGGTCCATATTATGTTCCTAGCATTTCTCTTGAAGCTGTTTTGCGCCAGTACGAAAATAATCGCCTTTTGAGGTGTCTGTACTTTATTGGAAAAAGAAGACACCTTGAAGAAAGTGAGGGACCCCAGATGGGGTTAAACATTTGTGAAAGCTTGTTCATTATTGGTCGCTGCTTTACACCGGAAGTTGGGAACATCTTTTAGGTAAAAGAAAATGTGGTCCACGGCCAGACTATAGTTTTCCACGTTTTATCTGTATAAACTCCCACAAATCCGGAAGTATAAGTTTCATCTGAATTCAAAACAATGCATTTATGAGAATATCAGCTGTGAGATCATAGAAATATTGCGTTTAACTGAAATAATTATGTTGACGTTTCGTCCAGTACGGTTTCATACCTGAAGAGTTAATGATTGAAAGAGCACAAATACCTGGTTTTATAAAACTGCATAATTTAACATAGTATCATACATGAAAACAGTGTACCGTCGGTATTTAAAGTGAAAAATCACAGGTATACTTGTATTTATGAACGGTGTTTATAGGAACCATCGGCGTTAATCCGAGCCTTCTCTGACTTAAAAAAGCCTTCTGATATTTACTGATTGGCGGCTTTAGCGTCAGAGGACGTCAGTATGTCAAAACCCCAAAATTGTGTTTGTTCTATGGGTGCTCGTATTCCAGCCGTTACTGTCGCGTTGACATAAAGTTTCTGCAAGTGAAGTAACCTTACGCCAATAGGAAAAGAATAATTTTACCTGGCAACGCACTTAAACAAATTCCAAAGTCATTGAATAAAGTGTTATGGAAGATACTTTCTCACTGACAGCTAAATTTCAAATTACACGCCATATTTATGTTGACCCCAAATATTCACGCAACCTTTGCATGACGTGTGCGGTGCAGATACAAATTCTTACTTGCTGCTATAAATCCACCTGATACAAGTAGTAGATTTTCTAAAAACCTAGCGGTCTATTGAATGCGTACCGGGGAATTTAGAATTTCTGAAAAAAAAAAAAAAAAAAAAAAGATGCATTATTTCATGTCCAAATTTTGGATCTGAATCTGAACCTATATAAATAAATAAAAAGATGCATTTTTCATTTCCAAATTCTGGATCTGGATCTGAATAGTTTACTGGTGATACAGCACCAGAAAGAAAAGGGTCTAAATTTATCTGATTTCTAATTCAATTTTGCAATTCTGGCAATGTGAATGAAAGGTAATATAATATGGATGGGTGTGCTTGGGTGGAAGTTTCCAGTCAAAGAGTTCTCTGGATTTTAATTTTGGGTCATTTTAGGATTGTCCTCACCCGGATTGGGACATTGAACCAAAAGCTTTCTCAGTAGACTTCCACTGTAACTCGCACAGTTCGATATTCGGTTTCGTTACCGTAGACTACCCATAGACTACCCAGACCCTGAATGAGAATGACGCATTTGATTTCAGAATCAAATAAATTGCTGGTGATACATCAATAGACATTCATTCACCAGGGCAACTGAAGGGTAGTCTCATAATAAGGTTTAAAGATAAAGGAAACATGACAGCTCGTATTTTCTCGCACTTTTGATTGCCCTATGTTGGCAAGAATTTCACTGCAATAAAGCAATCCTCGTGATAGCTATGCAGAACCAAGTCACCCCGCATTCCCCCAAGTTAAAGCCAATATTAACAAAAGTCGCTAAACCCAGTTGTGTGTCTATCGCTCCCCCCACCCCCAGAGAGAGAGAGAGAGAGAGAGACGCACATATAGACAGCGAGATAAAAGAAGAAAGTAGATCCTTAAAATCTGTTCTAGCCTACCAAAAAAAAAAAAAAAAAAAAGGCTAAATAATCGAGTATCCCCTGTGTATTAGATGTGTCTACCATGACACTGTCGGAAACGTCGTATACAGGCTACTGCTACTCGATGTTCAGTCTTCATCAACAATGTAAATTGATATGATTATGAGAACATGTAGATCAGGGGCTGACAAATCCACTGCCCTGAGGCCCGGGAAAAGCTCAAAGTCGGTCCGGGCAAGCACCGTTTCCAAGGCTGACGCCCGGCCGGATAAGTAAAAAAAAATGTTAACATTGTTAATTTTTCAAAAGTTTCTGGTTTGCGAGGATTTAAAAGACAGAGAGCAGGTGGTCATTGATCAAGATAATCACCGACTCTTATCCCTGCCTTTCATATATTACTGATGTGTGTCTTGACTGATTAATAATTATTTGTTAATCTCCCTGCAACGCGCGTCGGTGAGATCAAACAGGTGGGCTCCTGTTCTACCGAGAACGTTGTCACCGATTGGCTTACATTAATATCGCGTTTCATTGGGCAATAAAAAAATACTTGTCCAATGAAATTTGGTATTTCCAACAGAAAAAAATGATGGCGGAGTTCTGCGATTTCAAAATGGCGGCCGCCTGCTAACTTGCAAATTCGTGCCGATTCCAAAGGCGATTTTAGCGGTGATATCGGTAAAAATAGTTTATTTTCTGGACACAATAAATTAGTGCAGATAATATCAAGACTTTTTTTTTTTAAAACTAGACATCATAGATAAAATTTCGGCTGCGAATGTGATAAAAAGTCACCGATACCGAAGTAACAAATTGGAAGCTCGGTGGGTAGGGTACGATGAAGTGATCGCATGAATCGGCACCAATACAAAGAATAACTTGAAAACTAGCACAGAATATAGTAGAAATATGAATTAAGCAGTCGTATTTGGTAAAACTCCGTTTCTATGGAATTATGGTAGCGATATATGAAAACGAAAACGGCGCCGATATTAAAGCAATCAACCGGGTTCGACTTCAAAGGCAATTTCAGCGGTAATATCAGTGGAATTGGTTTATTTCATTGACAAAATAAATTAGTATTGACAAAATCAAGACTGTTTTTGTGCCAGACAGTTTTGATAAAATTTCAGCAGCGAATGTGAAAACGGCACTGATATCAGAGTGACCAACCGGAAGTTAGGTTGGTGGTGCACGGCAAGTTTGGCGGGAATGGCTAAACCGCGAAAGGAAGGTTCCTTTCGCGAAAGGAAGGTTCCTTTCGCGAAAGGAAAGTTTTTTCTACGAAAGGAAGATATCAGTGGGGCCCAGGGAGATATTTTATGTATCTAGTGATACTATTGAGACAATTTAGTGGATATGGGGTCCTTTTTCCAAAAAGGTAGGTACTCGGGGATTGAACTCGGGGATTAAAGGGAGCGTGTCTTTCAAGAAACAAACTATTATTAAACAGGCTCCTTTCGCGAAGTCCCGCCAGAGCCTTCACTGTTCGTAAACATGAAGTTTAGAACTAGTGAATGATTCAGACTGAAAATCAAACATCTAGTCCCACTTGATTGCCGAGTATGCGTATTTGAAGAGTGTTTATACGGAGCACAAACAATGCCAAAATCTCTTGTGACGGCTCAAGTATGGTATAATACAATACAATAGATACAAAAAAACAAAAAAAAAAACATTGCCACATTTACTAGTCCCTGCATTTGTACTGTAATGGAATGTACTGTTCATAGTCAACCTTTAGGGCTTTATCAATGCCCGCTTAGCTGAAGGGGTCTTTGACTTTTCTGCCCGTTTCCTTTTGCCCTGATGTTTTTTTTTTCCGGCAGACGGAGTGTAAAGACAGGATCTTGTTCCGTCTGTTGATATGATCATGTTAGGGTTGGACCTCCCTTTGTCAGACAGGAATTTTTTCATCCTTCTTTCTCTTTGTTCCTGGGATATGTTCGACAAGTTGTCGATGTCTATCAAATGGTGCCTGAATGCATTGGAGAGTTTGAAATTCCCTTTGTCTCTAATTGCACGACCCCTTTCAATTTGTTCCCCGTTCACAATGTCATAAAACATTTCGATGAATTTTGGCATGTCTCTCGCTTTCCACGAAATTACTGACTTCAAGATATGGTTGGCACTTTCAGAGTTATTGTTTGTCCAATTTACTGGAACCTTTCCGCGTTGTATGGGTTTAATAACATGTGCCTCTAATAACGGCAACAGTTTGTTGTCAAAATACGTTCTGAAATGCTTTTCACTGGTTGTGCTGTCTTTTTCATCGATCAACATTCGCAGCCTTGCTACCCGCACATCAAAGACATCTACATCTGTTGCCTCTGTCAAGGCATCCCTTCCGAATATCTTGCTGATAATTTCTTGTCGATCTTTCAATGGTATTCCTACTTCATCCTCCATGTACCTGTTGGTGTTTTGCTTCAAATGTCTCGTGCATAGCACATGCGTACATCCATGGAAACACCGTTTAATAGCATTTTTGAACGCGGCCTCCTCGTCACTTCCTATTACTAGATTAGAAATTTCTGTGTCCGAAAGGTTGTCTGCAATATCGTGAAAAAATGCGCTGTACACTTTAGCTGAACTACATGTATGAATATAGGTCGGACCAAAACAAATCAGATGATCATTTACATGCGCTGAAGAGGGTGATGTCATTGTTCTCACTACAGAAAGATCCTTATAAACTGTAGGTGTCATGTGGAAATCACCCAGATTATAAGTTTTGTCCACTCCAATAACTGCACCCTGTTCTTTGCAATAAAATCTTTTGATGTCAGCAATCTGTTGATCTGTGTATAGCGTAACCACAGGTGTTGCACTCCACTTATATGTTTTACATTTTTGACAAAACTATGGGTTTTGGTCATTTCTTCTACTTTTATTATATTGTCTGCTGCGTTAGCACCAGAAGATATGTTTTTTTTGCGATGTATAGAATACTTCAAATTTCTTAACTGTTTTTCATTACGTTGTTTTTCATTGTCGTTTGCAGTTTCTTGGTTTAGCTCTCTCTCTACATTCTTTACTGTTTCCTGTCTCAAAAGTGTCTTTAACCTCTTTGTTACTTTTGGTTTAGTCCGTATGTACTTAGTGTTATCTTGTCGTTTGGTGTTTCCGTGATATTTCCTTGCGGGAAATGTACCAATGTATTCTGCTAGCGCAGTGGTTGGTAGTAGATCGTCCAAATAAGATGGTATGTTTTCAAACCACGTGATTTTCCTTCTAAATTGAGAAGGACCTGATGGAGAAGCTTCAAGGAACTGGTATAATCTGTGTACTTCCAAGACATCGCACTTGGCAGGCTGTGGGTCCAACGGAATATATGCAAGTGCAAAGCTATATAGGAAAATAAAACCTTCCTTTCGTAAACAAAATCTTCCTTTCTGAGACATTACCTTCTTTTCACAGACCAAATCTCACTACCTAGGCCCAACAAATATCTTCCTTTCGTAGATAAAGCTTCCTTTCGTAGACAAAAATCTTCCTTTCGCAGACAAAAATAATTTGTTAATTTTGTAACAAATATATGTAAGTACTACAATATATACGATAATAAAACCTTCCTTTCGTAGATAAAACCTTCCTTTCGTAGAAAAAAATCTTCCTTTCGTAGACAAAAAATCATTTCGTAATTTGTTCATTTCGTAACAAATATATGCAAGTGCAAAGCTATATAGGAAAATAAAACCTTCCTTTCGTAGACAAAATCTTCCTTTCTGAGACATTACCTTCTTTTCATAGACCAAATCTCACTACCTAGGCCCAACAAATATCTTCCTTTCATAGATAAAGTTTCCTTTCATAGACAAAAATCTTCCTTTCGTAGACAAAAGTAATTTGTTAATTTTGTAACAAATATATGTAAGTACTAAAATATATACGATAATAAAACCTTCCTTTCGTAAATAAAACCTTCCTTTCGTAGAAAAAAATCTTCCTTTCGTAGACAAAAAAATGATTTCGTAACTTGTTCATTTCATAACAAATATATGCATGTGCAAAGCTATATACGAAAATAAAACCTTTATTTCATAGACAAAATCTTCCTTTCTGAGACAATACCTTCTTTTCATAGACCAAATCTTCCTTTCGTAGACCAAACCTTTCTTTTACGAAATGAACTTTCCTTCCGAGAAATAAAAGTTTCATTCGATCCCCATATACCATAACATATAGCCCGAATTTTACAAAATACCCGATTTTATTTATATCATTGAATATGGTACCCTTTTATATGAAAACTAACTAATTGGGCCCCACAAATATCTTCCTTTCGTAGACAAACCTTCCTTTCGCGAAAGGAAGTTCCTTTCGCGAAATGAAGGTTCCTTTCGCTGTTTAGCCATACCGAAGGTTGGCTGCTGGTGTAAAATAGGCACCAGTACACTGAAAATTAGCACAGAACAGAGTAGAAATATGATTATCAATGTAAGATTAAATAACTTTTTTCTGAATGCATAATCTATTGAAAAATGAGGCCATATTAAAAATTAAACACACGCGTACATTTTTTGCTTTTATTTCTCCCCATTTATTTTTGCTATTTCAGATATAAATTCATATTTTAAAAAAGATGTTCTGCACACAGGGCGACTCTGGGATAGAGTCATGAACAGTGAAGATAAAAATGGGTCAGTCGCACTTCAATGGGCGTAAATCAATGCCTAAAACATTTCGGTTCACCCTCTCCTTCATTTATCTAGCTATCTGTATGTATAGTCTGTTGAGTTTACTAATTAAAGCAGAGAATTCACGAAAGTATCGACGCAAAACGGTGTCTGTATATTTCCACATCCCAGTTAGTAAAAAAAAAAAAAAATCCAATTTATACCGATTGACGAGTATCTATTATTTTTAACGGCATAAAACAGAAAACAGCACATACATACATGTTAATAATTGTAACCTGGACCTGAAAAAAGCGATTGTTGTTTGAAGGCCCCCCAGCCGTCCCACCCAACACGCACACACACGCTGCCAGATCTCGACGTGCCCTTTCTAAGTAGGTTGAAAACAAGCTAATAGCTGAGTATGTGTCAAACTTTGTTGTTTCTAAGATATAAACCATGTTCAACTTGGTTTATTTCACAATAAAATAGCGTAGAAAGAAATAAAAACCTAATGATAATAACAATCCTTATTTCTCTCAGCCCCGACATACCAAAACCCGCGGCCCCCCCCCCCCCCCCCCCCCTACACACACAGACACACAGACACACAGACTTTCTTCAGCCAAATAAGCTTCACTGTTGAGTTAAGAAATCTACAATGAAGTACCCGCCCCCACTCCCCGCCCCCACCAAACACACACACACACACACACACACACACACACAAAAACAAACAAACAAAAAAAACACATGCAAGTAGTTTCGTTGCAGTTTTAGCCTTGTGTGGAATGCTTTTGGTGTATGTGCAGTCTGGATGTAAAAGTGCAATAATGTTGTCCATTTTGCCTGCGCCGAAATTAACTCCGAATTTCCAAGGCTTGTATGTGGGTAAGGAGTACAGGGGGTGAAGTGGGGGGTGGGGGGGGGGCGGGAAGGATGCTCCTCTTTGTTTGCTACATAGCCTCGGTCCCAGCATCTAGTGTTTACCAAATGAAAATATACAGTACATCAGCAATACAAAAAAAAAAAAAAAAAAGAAAGATATCCGGTATAGCCATACCAAACAAAAATATCTGCAGATATTAGCATACTCAAAAAAATATTCCCCTTGCTTTCTTTTTACAAAAGTGTGGTTTTCATTTATTTGTCCTGTATAATGATTTTATAAGTAACATGTGCTTTAAATAGTTTCCAGCAGTAGCTGCGTTTTTACTTTAATGGCATTGAACTGAATGGCATTGAACTGATGCACAGCACAAATAGAGCTGTTAAAATTAAATAAAACAACTTATCAGTTCAACAGAAGGTTTTAACTCCGATTCTTACAATGCCCAAACAAATACCGAGAATTTCGATAGACCCCCCCCAAAAATAGTCAGTTTTGAAAGTGACCCCTCTCGCCAACCTGCCCCCCCCCCCCCCCCCAAATACCTACAAATGGCCGATACAAAAAAAAAAAAAAAAGTCACCTTTTCCCCAAACCCCAAAATAAGCAAAATTCACAATTCTATTTCATCCCCCTCCCCCCCTCCCCCCCCCCCCCCCCCCCCCCCCCCCCCCCCCAATCCCACATCCCATCCCATACACACACATAGTACAGATTGCCTATATATATTGAATAGATACACAATATATATAGCCAATCTTTACCATTAAAAGAAATGGTTACAAGCCTCTTTGATTTACAAAGCCTAGTGGTTTAGTCTAAGACGACATTTACCGGCAAGCACCCAGTACCAGAAAATCTATCGGGGCAGTATTTATATGTCGGCACCGTAACGTCACGCGCTGACTGTCAAAAGCACGTGGGGTTAGTAAACAAATAGCGATAATCTGGACAAGACGAAAATTAAACTGCCAGCAAAACATCATTTCCGTAAATTTTATTTGGATTTTAACATATGTTGATAGATTTATATTCCAACAAACGAGGTAGGTGGAGACCTACTGGATTTTATTGCAATAAAGCATGTTTTCAGTCAAAGAATTGATCGACGTCGGCCCTCTCCCGCACGGGAGAGGGAAATTTGGGATTTTTGTCAGCGATGTTACTCTGGCTGTCAAAGACCCCAAATCAATAAAAAGGCTTTGAACAGCCAGAGAAGGCTCGGGTTACATCGGCATGGACTCTTCAGGCAAAAGCAACCCTAAAATCTTTTTGAAAATTGCCATTTTGTCTAATTTGATGGAGCTGATAACCTTGGTTTTCTTGGCTGACAGTAACCAAATTTTAGCAGGAATATAAGAAAGCTCAGTGGTGAGCACACTGGCCACCAGAGCTAAAGGTACAGGGATCGATCCAAGGCGTAAGCAAAGGAATTTCGGTGTCTGAATACACTTTCCTTTGTGTGATTTGCAGGGATAGCATGAAGACGATACGCCATCCTTTGGATCAGCACATTAACTGGCAGTCTTTTGCATGGAAAGTCACTCCCTATGCAGGTTAAAAAACCCTACGCTAGTTCAAAATGGTGACTAGTTATATATAGTAGGCCTTCATCCTGAAACTGGGATCTACCTTGAATGTTTGCAAGGGCGTATGGCAGTATATAGAGAAAAAGGAATGAAAGAATATGTTTAGATTCATTAAATTCTGATATTGACAATGACACAATGACAATGATTTAATACCAATCAAGGGCCCCTTAAAGGACAAAAATTATGGGAGAACATTCTCCAGACATTGATTAAGAATGATTCAGAGAAAGTAAAATACAAATAATCAACTCCAAAAGAGCATATTTAGATACGTATCCATACATGTAATTATCACGATACGTATCCTTATGGGTGCCCACTCATATCTGACCATATCTGAAAGATAAAAATGGGCGCCATCATGGATATTCAAGCTCAGGATATAGCTAGCTAAGTAAACAAAACGCGTCACATCAACCCAACCATATACTATACACCAACCTCCCTGGAACATGGTTCTATATAACACTTCTAAAGATATAACAGGTTTTAAATATAGGAACCAAAAGAGAAAAATAAAAATAAATAGGTTACACATAAAAATGACCATTTATAAATGGCCATTTTCCTGTATAATCTATATATTTTGATTGGATATAACACATTAGTCAACTAACATAGTTTACAGATAATGAGCATAAGAACAGCTTATTGGATCTGTGGCACTCTTTTCAAAAGTAATTACTTTTTACAGATGAAATGACAAAATTTTTACTGTTTTAAGGAAATTGTTATATACTGATAATGCTGCCAATGCGAATGATTTTGCCGCATAAAAAAAAAATCCAACCCATTGCGAAGTTATGCCATTTAAAAGTCAAAAAGGACATTTTTCACATCCGAAAACACTTTATTGCCATAAATAATAATATAACCAACAATGCTATATTTATACCCCACAATGCTATGTTCTGTGATGGCATTGAGTTTTTAGATTTTTTATTAAAACTTTAAAACATAAAACATGTCATTTTCTTTCTGGAAGTTGCAGCTTTATGATATTTAACAATGTAACTTTTGATTGACAATGCAATAAATAATGTTTTATAATTTTAAACCCTGTTGCACAGTTGAAGTGTGAATTTAGAAAAAAAAAATCTTAAAATCCACATTATAGCTAGTTACAGAATAGCATTTACACTAGATCTTTAGATGTACGTTTAAGTGAAATTGTAAGGCACTTTCAAGAAATTTTGTCAAATTAAATCACAAAATCAAATTTAAACAATTTTAAAGTAAAATTTATATTGCAAATATTATGGTTCGTATTTAAAATGTTGATGATCTTTCTCAAAAAGCCAAAAAAAAAAAAAAAGAAAAGGATGCAGATCTTTAACTTTAACATGATGATAAACTGTCTAAACTGACACTTTAAAGGTCATAAATCCAAGTTTTCATATTTTAAATTATTAAAAAAAAAAAAAAAAAAAAAAAAAAAAAAAAGAAATGACCACTATGATATCAAAAAGGCCTCATTAATATTTTCAAACATCTCATACAATGTGTGAGCTGTTTGAAAAGCGTTTGGAAGATAGAGCTAAACTGCTTGAGTTCAAATCGCTATAACTTAGGAACTAATAAGAATTTTTGCGTGCAGTTTTCTGCATCACGATCCTGGATACAATGCCTGGAGAAAAAGGAACATAAATCTTTGTCATTTGATGTTTAAATATCTTGAGAAATTTTCAAGTTCTGTTGATAAATGATTAATCTGCAATGATAAACTGAGGAAGATACCTCTGTAGAGGGAAAACAATAGTGGCTTTGACATCAACCAGCTTTATCTCCATGAATGTTATTATGTTGGTTTCCTAATTTTGATGATTTAAATTATATGGCATTGGCAAAATTGCTCTTCTGTAGTGGACACTGAGATGCTTTCATAATATCTAGATGATATTTTGATTTGTGAAACCAGGTGCCTGTGTGAAAGGGTTTTGAAACAAACAGTAAACAAGCATTTCTGTTTTCAGCTGAAATACCAGAACAACGAACTAAAATACCAGAAAAACTTTTTGATTTATCAAAATAACCTCCTAAATACCAAAATAATTCAGCGGGCGCACAACGTTGAATTAGGTGGATTCAACATCTTGACTTGATGTTGAATCGACATTGAATTGACTTTGTTTCAATGTTGTGTGTCTGCCGGGAAAGTTTGAAATATTTGTAAAACTTCTTGTTTATTATAGTGACCTTACTTGGAATGTGTCCATTCAGCTTTAACCCTTAAAATGCCAAGAAAACCTGCATCTGAAAATGTCGTCTGCTGAATATTCTTGCAAACTTTTCAAACCTGTTTTTGCATACAGGCAAACAGTGTGGATCATGATCAGACTGCTCCTAGAGGAGCAGTCTGATCTGGGTCCACACTGTTTGCAAAAATGACTTTTAAAGTCACTAGCAGATGACGAAGCAGACGACAGTTGTTGTGATTGGCAGTTTAAGGGTTTAATTAAATAGGCGAATTGGTTAAGAATTTTGAAGTGTCTGGATGGCCGAGTGGTTAGAGCTCCCTACTTCCGATCACAAGGTCCCTGGTTTGAATCCTGCTGGAGGCGTAATTCAGTTCATGACTCTATGGTGCTTCATTTCACAGCCTTTCATTATCACCTTTCTGTTGTCTTGATATCATTTAAATGTTGAAAAGGACGTAAAACATCAGGGCCCAGTTTTCAAAGCGTCCTTAGCTTAACGAGCTTGTTAAGGGTCATTTCGTTAACTGTTTTAGCGGATTCAATACAAAATATTCTGATATTTTTTGCTGAAAAAATGTGAGTAGCTTTTGCACTGCAAAAGCTACTCACATTTTTTCAGCAAAAAATTTCAGCATATTTGCGTGTCACTCGATGTAAATTTTAACGAATCGTTAACTAACAATGTTGTTAGCTTTTAATAACTGGGCCCAGATCAACATCAGAATTTAAAGCATTCATGTTCTTGTAAATTGATTATTTTTAAGCATCCTGATGGCAAATGATTAGCTCTTCTGACTTTGGACCATGACGTCCTGGGTTCCACAGAGTTAACTCATGACTGCGCAGTGTTTCATTGTACAGCTACGGAGCCTTTCTTTATAACCCCTTCATCACCCCGATATTACTTAGATATTGTTGATAACATCATAGGTCTAGATAATAGTGGGTATCAGGTAAATATTTTTCTTATTTCTCAATAAAAAAAAATATGTTGTGGGTACTCATTAGAAGCACCTCAGCGAGGGCATTTCTAATGAGTACCCACAACATATGTTTCATTGAGAAATTAGAAAGGTATAGATTATTTTTTGGTTGAAAGAAGCACCTTATCAAGAGCTATGTGACATTATGAATTTTTCTTTCTTAGAAGACTTTGACATTTCATGTAAATTGTCCTTTTAGGAGACAATTATCATCAGTGACTCATCTGATGAATTTGCCCAGGGTGTGGTAAAATTAAAGTTAAAATCAACAGGTAAACGGTCAGTCTGTAGAGCCTGTTTCTTTTGACAGGTTTCACAGTAACTTGACAAAGCATAGTCATGACTAGGAAGAAGAAGGCTACAGTAAAAGATGCCTCTGATGAGGTAAGTTATCATTTCTCTATATAAGAGGGGATATCAAGTAAGGGTTGATGTGTCTTTAAGTCCCAACACAAATCTTTCAGAGAAATTGATCATGAAATAGTTTCTACAGTCATTCTGTCCAGCTGATTCAAGAAGGTAGTTGTCAGAATGTGTACAAGTACTGTTAACTGCTAAGAGGACTAAGCATGCCCAGGAAAAGTGTGGTTCCAAGGTAAACTGACCACACTCAACATGACCCTAGTGGGTTGACTGGGCCGTAAAACATCATCACAAATAAACAAACTCATGGTAAGGGTGTGCAAGAGCAACATTATGTTTCCATCCATCTGTCCAACACACTATTAGCAACATTTGCACGGAGCGTGGGTATTTTGCCATGGCGTATCATCGACTGTGCAAACCAGTTTTTTTTTTTTTTTTTTGCTAAAGTCTCTCCAGATGCAGCGTTCTGGAGCTGGAGCTCCTATTTAGGTATTTGAAGCTTGTCAAAAAAGCTCTGAAAAGACTGCTGCCTAAATAAAGACTGCAGTCTTGTTTACATGGTTTCGGAAAAGGTTTTTAACCCATTGAAGACTGAATGAATTCCCCCACAGTGACACTAAAAATTGGTAGGTCCTAATTTCGATTTAAGGTATGTCAGGCTATGTGATTTTGATATTCCTGGAGAAAAATGGTTGAACTGTTTGCAAACAGTTGGGACCCTGATCAGATGCCGCATTCTGTGGCATCTGATCTGGGTCTGCACTGTTTGCCAATTACCCTTTCAGGGATCTCCAGACTACAATGGGTTAAGCTAAGACTTTGATATTTGACCTAATGTTTGAGACTGACATGTAGGAAAACATAAGTTGTTGGTACTCAGAAGTTCCTCAATGAGACACTTCAAATTAGCACTGCCAACATATGTTATTTCACAGAGACACTTTTAATAAGTACACACAACTTTTATTCTTGTGGCTAAAAGGAAGAACACGGTACTTTTCAGTTTAATCCTGGCCATGCTGAATAAAATAAGATGCCTTGTCCACTCCTAATTTTAAGCCAGTCAGTTAACTTGATGAAGATTGTTGATACAAATTCACATACATATTGACAAACAGTGCAGATCCAGATCAGTTGGCTTCTGAAGAAGCCAACTGATCAGAATCTACACTGTTTGCAAAGGCAGGACATATCTGGGTTCAGCAAGACAGGGTGAAAAAAAAGTGCCTTATAGGGGCTATCATTAATTTTACTCATTTCTTTTTATTTTAAAACTTTTGTAGGGTGCATCTGGGGAACACTTTGAGCCACCTACTAAAGAAGGTGAGATCAGTACAGTCATTGAAATCCAGATGGCTGCCTTCATCAAGTACTATAAGGTATGTGGTTTACAATAAATCTCCTAAAATTTTGAACACTTTATTCCTTACTTTTTATAGCACTGCTTTGAAAAAGTGGGGCTATACTGAATTTGCCATGTCCTTCCATCATTCCATGACTGTGATTCCTTGAAATTAAAATGCATTTTGCTTTATAACTTTAATGTTTGTGGTCCTATTTCAGTGAAACTACACTTGGTCTCTAAGGTAAGTAAGGTGTAGTTGCAGAATAATGGTCAAGGGCCCATAGCTCTGGAGTTATGAACCTTGGTTGGTTTTCAAAATTTAAAATGCATTTTGCTTAATAACTTTTATGTTTGTGGTCCTACTTCGATGAAACTTATATCACACTTGGTCTCTAAGGTTTGAAGGTGTAGTGGCAGAATGGTGGCCAAGGACCCATAACTCTTGGAGTTCTGTCCTTTTGATAAGTTTTCAATTTTGCCATTCTTGAAAGTTTTTGCAACAGATTTCTCAGGAACTATAAAAGCTAGAAAGCTGAAAGTTTGTATAAACATGAACAATGACTGGATGTATCGTGTGTACCGGAATATGGGACCAAGGGTTCGTAACTCTTGGAGTTATGTCCCTTGGTAGGTTTTCAAAACATTAAAATGCATTCTGCTCAATAACTTTTATGTTTGTGGTCCTACTTCGATGAAACTTATATCACACTTGGTCTCTAAGGTAAGGAAGGTGTAATGGCAGAATGGTGGCCAAGGGCCCATAACTCTTGGACTTAGGCCCTTGGATAGTTTTCAAATTTTGCCATTCTTGAAAATTTTCGTTACTGATTTTTCAGGAACTATGAAAGCTAGAAAGATGAAAATTTGTATAAACATTGACAATGACTGGGTGTATAGTGTTTACAGGAATAGGGGCCAAGGGTCCATAACTCTTGGAGTTACATCCCTTGGTAGGGTTTCAAAAAATTAAAATGCATTCTGCTTAAGAACTTTCATGTTTGTGGTCCTACTTCGATGAAACATATACATCACACTTGGTCTCTAAGGTAAGGAAGGTGTAGTGGCAGAATGGTGGCCAAGGGCCCATAACTCCTGGACTTATGTTCTTTGATAGGTTTTCAAATTTTGCCATTCTTAAAAATTTTCGTAACAGATTTCTCAGGAACTAAGAAAGATAGAAAACTGAAAGTTCGTATAAACATGGACAATGACTGGATGTATAGTGTAATTTGTATACTGGAATAGGGGCCAAGGGTTCAGAACTCTTGAAGTTTTGTCCCTTGGTAGGTTTTCAAAAAAATTTAAATGCATTTTGCTGAATAACTTTCATGTTTGTGGTCCTACTTCGATGAAACTTATACCACACTAAGGGGTTTGAAAAAGTGGTACATTCATGGACAGTGGGTTAATGTATCATATATTCAGGAATCAGGGCCAAGGGCCCACAACTCATGGATTAAAATCCCCTGATAGGTTTTATGATGCCATGTTACCATGTCCTACAGTGGTGTTATCTGCTAAGGATGATTTCAAAATATTTCAACACTATATATATTTCTCTGATAAAGCTGCAGTGGGGCTGTAGTCAGATCATCTGACAGCTTTGGTCTAAATTTTTCTTTTTTATGCCATAGGTCTAGATGAGAGTGGGTATTAGGTAAATATTTTTTATGCCCCCACCATTTTCAATGGGGGGGCATATAGTATCACCGCTGTCCGTACGTCCATCCCGTCCGTCCCGTCCAGTATGTAACACTTTTGGTTTCCGTGTGATATCTTTTGAAAGGATTGGTGTATTGGATTGAAATTTTATACACAGGTATATAATCATAAAATGTAGGCAAAGTTTGATTTAGGGTAAAATCCACCAATTATTTTGGGAATTATGGCCCTTTTCAACTTTGAAAAATTTTCAACTTTAAAAAATGGTTTCCGTGCGATATCTTTTGAAAGGATTGGTGTATTGGATTGAAATTTTGTACACAGGTATATAATCATAAAATGTAGGTCAAGTTCGATTAAGAGTAAAATCCATCTATTATTTTGGGAGTTATGGCCCTTTTTCAACTTTGGAAAATGGTTTCTGTTCCATAACATTTGAAAAGATTAGTGTATTGGATTCATATTTTATACACAAACATATAATTATAAAATATAGGTCAGGTTTGATTTAGGGTAAAATCTGCCAATTATTTTTGTAGTTACGGCCATTTATCAGTGTTGAAAAATAGTTGAAAAATGGTTTCCGTTCGATATCTTTTGAAAAGGTTAGTGTATTGGATTTTAAATTTTATACACAGGTAATAATCATAAACTATGTCAAGTACGATTTAGGGTAAAATCCACCAATTGTTTTTGGAGTTATGGCCCTTTTTCAACTTTGAAAAATGGTTTCCGTTCCATAACATTTGAAAAGATTAGTGAATTGGATTCATATTTTATACACAAGCATATAATTATAAAACATAGGTCAAGTTTGATTTAAGTAAAATCCACCAATTATTTTTTGAGTTACGGCCCTTTATCAATGTTGAAAAATGGTTTCAGTTTGATATCTTTTGAAAAGATTAGTTTGTTGGATTCAAATTTTATACACAGGTATATAATCATAAAATGTATGTCAAGTTGGATTTAGGGTAAAATCCACCAATTATTTTTGGAGTTATTGCCCTTTTCCAACTTTGAAAAATGGTTTCAGTTCCATAACTTTTGAATTGATTAGTGAATTGGATTCATATTTTATACACAAGCATATAATCATAAAATATAGGTCAGGTTTGATTTAGGGTAAAATCCACCAATTATATTTGGAGTTACAGCCCTTTTTCAACATTGAAAAAAGTTTCAGTTTCTTTTGAAAACATCCGTGTATTGAATTCAAATTTAACACACAGGTATATAATCATAAAATAGAGGTCAAGTTCCAAGTAGGGTAAAATCAACCTATTATTAAGGGAGTTATGGTCCTTTTTCACCTTCAAAAAATGTTTTCCTTCCGATATTTTTTTAAAAAAGATTGATTTGTGTATTGGATTCATATTTTATACCCAGGTATATAATCATAAAATATGGTCAAGTTCGATTTAGGGTAAAATCTGCCAGTTATTATGAGAGTTATGGCCCTTTTTCAACTTCTTTTTTTGCAAAATACCTGCGTGTGGTTGAGGATGGCCCTGGGCGGGGGCATCTGTATCATACTGACACATTTCTAGTCTTATTTCTTGATGAAAACATATGTTGTGGGTACTCATTAGAAGTGCCTCGTCGAGGCACTTCTGATGAGTATCCACAACATATGTTTTTGTCAAGAAATAAGAAAAATACAGTCAAACCTGTGTTAGTGGTCACCTCTATTAAGCAGCCAACCTGTATTAAGCAGCCAGAGGAAAGTTGCCCCAAAATTCATATACCTATATATTTAAACTGTATTAAGCAGCCACCTGCCTTAAGCAATCACTTTTTAAGCTTCCCATGGGTGGCTGCTTAAGACAGGTTTGACTGTATAGACACTTTTTGGTTGAAAAACACGCCTTATCAAGAGCTATGTATGCAGTTGCTTCTTAACCCTTTCTCCCTGCATTTCTGAAACGGACTCTTCCATCTTTGAATTTGGATACTTCCTTTCTCTGTAAATAGGGAATTTTGTCGGTAGTCATTAATAAGATGGCAAGCAGTGTAGATCCTGATGAGATGAGCCATCTTATCTGATTCTATACTATTTGCTGAGATATCTTTACTGGTCTACAAGATTGAAAAGGTAACCCTTAAAATGCCAAGAAAACCTGCATCTGAAAATGTGGTCTGTTTATGTCAGCTGCTGAATATTCTTGCACACTATTTTTGCATACAGACAAACAGTGAGGACCCTGATCAGACTGCTCCTAGAGGAGCAGTCTGATCGGGGTCCACACTGTTTGCAAAAATGACTTAAAATCACAAGCGGATGACAAAGCAGACAACAATTTTTGTGATTGATTAATTAAGGGTAAAAGCACTTAGTAGAATGGCAAACAGTGTAGACCCTGGTCAGATTACTCCTTAGGAGCAGTCTGATCTGGATTTGCACTGTTTACTTATGTCATTTTGTCAGAAATTTTTATGTATGAAATTTAGGACAGCATTATTCCAAATGGACAGAAAATTTTTAGCACTTCACAGCTACAGATAGGAGACTTTACTGAACCAAAAAGTGTTGATATTTTTTATTTCTGCATAAAACTTGTTTTGTAGGTACTCATTAGAAGTATGTCTGAGGTGCTTCTATGTTTTTGTGGAGGGATTTATCTTTGGAATGTGGAAACAGTCTGCACTGCTCTGCAGTCGGATCATCACATTCAGTATAAAAGTATACCATATTTATCCTAAGTATTGGGACACCTTACCTACATACCATACTTGTCCTAAAATTTGCATTAGTTCATTCTAACACCTCTGTAAACTATTGCTGTATGTATTGCAAACAGTGACGACCCAGATCAGATACCGCATTTTGCGGCGTCTGATCTGGGTCTTCACTGTTTGCAAAGGCATGTATGTCCCGATATTAAGGGTTATTAAGGTATGCTTCATTTAGCACTTTCTCAGACTGGGCTGAAGTGTTTTACTGGCATAGTTGTTAGTTGTTAGTTTTCTAGACTTCATACCACAGTCGAAAGAATGTGCACAATACTGGTTAACCATTTAGAGGACTAAGCCTGCCCAGTAAACGTGTGGTTAGGTAAACTGACCGCGCTCGACATGACCCCATTTGGTTGACTGGGCCGTAAAACCTCAACACAAACAAACAAACCACAGTCCCTTGTTTGAATCCCGTTAGAGGTAGAATTCAGCTTAAAATGCTTTGTTGCACAGAGCCTTTCATAGATCCAGATAAGGCGCTTTTATACGATTAATTGTGCCAGCCTTATATAACAGTGTTGTTTTGCTGTAAAACTCCAACTCAAACAATATTACAAGAAGCGCCTCACTGAGGTGCTTCTTATGGGTACCCACAACATCCCTTTTTGAGGAGAAATAAGAAAAATATATAAAATCATTTTGAAATAAGTGTCTAATCTGCAGTTATGAGGCTTGATTGTAGTTTAGAAGTTATTAAGGAAATATTTGTCTGAATATTTGTCTGCCTTCTCATTTGAGGCTATTGTTAAAGCAAAGAATTTGCTCCATGTGGGAGCAAATTCTTTCCTTTAAAAGTAGCTCCCAGTTTTTAAGGGTTTCAGATATAAGGGAGGCAATTTCCTCTCCACAAATATTGTTTTCCATTGCAAAATGGTGGCAGGATCTTTCAGATGTATCCTTTTAACTTAATGCAATATTTTGTTAGGGAATGGGTGTAGTGTCGGAGCCAGAGTGGACAGATTTCCTGAAATACAACCTGAAGCCAACACCTGTGAGCCTGCGCATCATACCACAACACCGACTATGTTCTGTGCCACTTGATTCAGTTCCAGGGATTCCCAGGTCTGTATTGATTGGTTGGAATTACTATATAGCCAAAACGGGGTATCAGGAAAATATGTCTTGTTTCTCCACGAAAGCATATGTTGTGGGCATTCATTAGAAGCTCCTTGGCGAGGCACTTCTAATGAGTACCACAACAAAGATTTTTGTGGAGAAAAAAGAAAAATATCAACAGTTTTCAGTTAAAAAGAAAAAAAAAAAGAAGACAAAAAAAGGGTTATCTGGAATTATGGTATAGCTGGTTATTTTAACCCTTATCCTGTGGATCACATATATATATGCTTTCAGGAGGTAGGCCTATTTGAGAGCCCCTCAGCACCACCAGAAACAAGTCCTGTCCATTAGTTTTAGGTTGTCGGACTGAGGAGGGAATGTACCTTATCACAAACCTTCATTTTCTGTATTCAAAGTCAATTGGTGCAGTAATTCTCCAAACTTGCAGTAAAATTTCATCACTTTCATTTTTTACGTTTTTTTGGTCTCACCCCTATCTGATCAAATAGGCTCCTGTGCCAAACAACTTCCAGTGAAAATATGCACAAATGGTAGAGGTGTCATCGCAAGTTGTCAACTCTTTCCTGCAATTGCAGGAGTTTTCTTTTTTATATATAAGTATGTGAAGCAAACACCAGTTTGTTATATGACTCGCTATCAGGTGATAGTGTGATGTAAGTCAATGGATAACGAGGGAAATAATATGCTCAAGTAAGAGTACCTCTTCCAAAGACCCAGATCAGAAACTTTTGCTGCAGGATAAGGGTTAATAGGGAGATCCAAAATATGATTTTAGCTAAAAAGGAATGTTTAAATTTCTGTGATTTTTAACACAGACACACACACACACAGACACACACACACAATTAGAATGTCATCAGTGAAGACATTCACTGGTGATGTAGGATACATGTTTGTTTTCTTAACTTCCCTTTTTTCAAATGGGATGGGAAAGGCGTGTCAACATGGCCTTGATCTTTTGTCGTTTGTATTTCCAGTAACACCAATAACAAAATCATTCGATAACTGCAGATAGCAATAAACTTTTTTGGGCGGGATAATGATCAGCTATTGATCAACTCAGTATTGCAAGATAGATAGGCTGGAATACTGAATTAAACTGAAATGCAATGAAAGAAGAATGCCACTGGGAGGATTCATTCAATATTTATTTAGAAATGCTCTTCCAATGTTTCACTAAAGAAACAGAAAAATGTAAGCATCTGACCTACTTGCAATAAATAATTGAAAGTTCAAGAATTATTGTTAGTGAAATATAAAGCAAAAAACAAGGAGAAACCATAACCAGTAGCAGTTATCAAATTTGGCATACATTTCCCACTAATAGGATCTTTTTCACTGTGCCAGTGTGGTATTATTTTGTGAACATGACATACATATCTGTCATTCTTTACATGCATTTTAACTTGTTTGCATTTTTAACTTGTTTAAAATGCTGACAGGTGCCTGCAGGTGTGACACAACCTTCTGTGGAATTGTTGTCTCTCGTGTTTTTGGTTGGACACTGTCTTCTGCAGCATTCTTGTTGTTATTATTATCTTAAATATTTCAGTCAAGCCACAGCTCTGAAGAACTATATGAAGCATAAGTATGTTTCTCAAGTGACGAAACAGATTATTGAGAGCAAACCAGTTGAATTCAAGCCACTGGAATGGTAGGTTTTTAGGTCTTCTGGTCGGTCTTCTAGTCGGAGCCATTTCTTTTGCCTTTAACCCTTGTCCTGCTGAATAAATTAAGATGCCATGCCCATTTCTAATTTTCAACCAATCAGATTGCTTGATCCAGATTGTTGATATAAATTCGCATACTTAATGGCAAACAGTGCAGATCCAGATCAGTTGGCTTCAGAAGCCAACTGATCTGGATCTACACTGTTTGCAAAGGCAGGACATATCCGGGTTCAGCAGGACAAGGGTTAAGTTATAGTTAACCTCTATTTAAACCAACAGTTCCTGGCAAAGTGCTTGCCCTCTTGGCAAAGTCAGCAGACAACACATTGATGTTTTTCTTTTTTTTTCCCCTGTAAATAGTGATTGACATTTTATTCAAATGTAGCCAATTTGCATATCAAACCCTCTTTTCTTGGAAAACAAGAAAAATGTCATAAGTAAAGGAATCGTTAAGGGTGAGTATTTGGTGATAATTCTGGGTTATTTCTCCATAAAAGCATGTTGTGGGTACTCATTACAAGCACCTCTGTGAGTTGCTTTTAATGAGTACCCACATGTTTTTATGGAGAACTGGAGAAAATTATCCCATAGTTATCAACAAATACTCCTCCTTAACCCTTGTCATGCTGAGTAAATTGCCACGCCCACTGGGGGTGGTCGGGTGGTGCGAAGGTGCTGTGTATCTTACATCACCGGGGCGTCCAACTGATATTGGCTTACAGTTGGGCAAGGCCTGCTATCCTTGTAGTGGGTAAGGGTAGAGGGGGAATGTTTTTATTTCTTCTGTTTCTTCACTTTCATTCCTGTTCCTCTTTCTTCCCTGTCCCTCTCTTTCATCTCCTCTACTCTCTCTTCTATCTCTTTTCTCCCTTTCTCTGGGAGACGACACAAAATGACCCTCAAGGGTTGACGTGTCGTTAAACCCCAACACAATCAATCAAAGCCACGCCCACTACTAATTTTCAGCCAAGCAGATTGCTTGATTTGGATTGTTAATATAAATTTCCATGTTTAATGGCAAATAGTGCAGATCCAGATCAGTTGAGTTCTCCAGAAGCCAACTTATCTGGATCTACACTGTTTGCAAAGGCAGGTTATCTGCCTTCTGCATGACAAGGGTTAACAAAATTTGTCTGCATGATCAGTTTGTTGTCTGCTGATTTTGCCAAATGACTGTTATGACTTATACTGGGGAAAAAAAATATGGCAGACAACATTTTGAAATATTCTTATTTTTCCCAGAAACACAGGTGTTCCAAGGAACACGTGCCACTTGTGGGGTCAAGTTTATCTTTAGGGGAATGGCTATACTTTTAAGGGAGACAACTATGTCAAAATTGTTTTTCCTCCCTTCTGAAAGGGAACTACTGAAAAAGGAAAGTTTCTGCTTGGGAGAAGAGGTTTAGGTTTGGTGTACTGGAAAGAAAACTGCCGCAAAATTTGTCTCCCTTGTCAAAAATGATGTAAAATCTGTAAGGTTTCCATTCACCTTAATCAAAAAACAAAGAAATACACAGAAACTGGTTTTCCGTGTGAGGGGTCTAATTTGTGTCAGAATTGATGTTATTTTCAAACTGAGACTGTCAGTTATGGATGAGTCCACTTCAGAAACAGGGTCTAAATGGTTGATAGTTTAATTTTCAGTTGCTGAAGACATGTTCTTTTATCTGGAGCTACATGTGGTGGGGTGTGGGTAAAGATTTGGGGCCAGTTGTTCAAAGCATTGTTAGGTTAACAAGCTCATTAATGACAAACTCGTGAACTGTTGTAGCTAAGGTATTTTCAAATACATTGATATTTTTGCTGCAAAAATGTGAGTAGCTTTTGCAATACAAAAGCTACTCACATTTTTCCAACAAAAAAAATCAATGTATTTGCCATATTTCAAAATCGAAATTTTAACATCACCATAGCTAACAACTTTGTTTGAGTTTTGAACAACTGGGCCCTGCTGTACTCTCACAAGATTGGGGGAAGGGCGTATGTTAGTGTATTTCTTCTGTTTCTGCACTCATTCACTGTTTCCTAATCTTTTTTCTCTTTTATCTATAAGTTCTTCTGTCTGTATGCTTCCTCTCTCTAAGGGGAACACAAAAGCACCCACGCTGGTTGATATGTCATTGAACAAGAGCTAAAATTAACAGCAGCTCTGTTTCTTTAAATTTTTAGGTATCCCAATGAGCTGGGTTGGGCGACAAATTTCAACTCGGATGATATCAAGAAATACCTGGGTTTAAAGCAGCTTGACGACTTCTTGTGGAATGGAAAACAAGAGGTAGGTTGGAAGAGTGGGTGTTCCTTGTATTCTTAGAATTGAGCACATGGAGCAATATCATAGCTTCAAATAAGGCAATTTTTTCAACCGAAAAGTGTTGATATTTTTCTTTTTTCTCCAGGAAGACATATGTTGTGGGTACACATTAGAAGCACCTCGCTGAGGTGCTTCTAATGAGTACCCACAACATATGTTTTCATGGAGAAATAAGAAAAAATATTATGTTGATACCCACTCTCTTATCTTGAGCAATAGATATTACCTTTGAACAAAACAATTCTTGTCTATTCAATTTCTCATATGCAATATAGGGACTTGTAAACATGGTAGAGTAGAAGTTTTGGGGATAATTGCAGAATTTTTCTTATTTCTCCTTATAAACGTATATGGGGGACCTTTGTTGAGGCACTTCTAATGAGTACCTGCAAGATAAGTTTTTGTGGAGAGCTAGAAATAGTTGTCCAGAATTACATGTATCATCAGATATTCCTTAAACCCATGTAGTCTCGAGACCCCCAAAAGGATAATTGGCAAACAATGCAGACTCAGATCTGATCAGGGTCCTCACTGTTTGCAAATTGCTTTAAAAAGCCATTTTTCTCTAGGAATATCTAAATCACATAGCCGGACGTACCTAAAATTGAAATTGGACTCTTCCAATATATAGTGTAGGGGAGTTTATTCAGTCTAAAATGGGTTTACAAGTCCTCTGGTAACAGTATAAATATACATGTAGAGTTATTCATTTTTTTCTATTTATGAGTATTTACTGAATTTAGCCATTGCTTTCGATAATAAGCTTGATTACTGCTGTATTTTACAATATCTTTTGCTGTGATTGTCCCAAAACATGTTGGTTTGGTACTTACTTGTATTCCTTGCTTGATTGAATCTATCAAGTACCCAGAATATATTTTGATATAAAAATAACAATTAACCCTGGTCATGCTGAATAAATTATGATGCCATGCCCAATTGTAATTTTCAGCCAATCAGATTACTTAATCCTTGTTATTGATACAAAATTATATACGTAATAGCAAACAGTGCAGATCCAGATCAGTTGGATCTACACATTTTGTTAAGGCAGGGCATATCCAGGTTCAGCAGGACTAGGGTTAATATAATCTGAATATGTCTTTTATCTTAATTCTCTGTATAATAGCAGAGAAGCCGCCGGCCTCGGTGGCTCAGTTGGATGTGCCACTGTCACTTCATTGCACAGAGCCTTTCATTATCACCCTTCCATCTTCTCGGTATGGCCGGCTTCGGTGGCTCAGTTGGATGTGCCGTCCGACGAGACCAGGTGGTCGCGGGTTCAACCCCCGCCGAGGTCGGCATCATTCTTTCATGGAGATTGATCATGAAATATTTTCTACGGTCATTCTCTCCCTTCCGCTGATTCAAGAAAGGCAGTTGTCAGTTTCTGAGGAAAGAATGTGCACAATACTGGTTAACCGCTTAGAGGACTAAGCCTGTCCAGTAAACGTGTGGTTAGGTAAACTGACCACGCTCGACATGACCCCATTGGGTTGACTGGGCTGTAAAACCTCAACTCAAACAAATCTTCTCGGTATGACTTAAATAATGTTGAAAGAGACCTAAAATAATGTTGAAAGGGACCTAAAACACCAAACTGTCATCATCGTCATCATCATCATCATGATCACCATCATTTTCTTGTAGAAATTTGGAAAGAAAAAATATCAGTTCTTTTGATTTGGGGAAAAAGCCTAGTGTCTAAAGCTATGGTATACTGTGTTTCAGTTCCATATAATCCGAGAAGAGATCTGGAGTATGTTACCTCCCTTACTTTTGGAGGTTAAGCCGTTCCACAAAGTCCTTGACATGATGTGTGCACCAGGATTCATGGCTTCTCATATCTCTGAGATGTTGCATTCAGACCCAAACATGGCAAATGGTGAGTACCTTTAATGTTGACCCTAACTATTTCCACAGAGGGGCCTGGGCAGACAGTGCAGACCCTGATCAAACTGCTCCTATGGAGCAGTTTGGTCTACACTGTTTTCCACTGAGTAATTTTTTAACACATTATCAGCAGTTTAATGACCTTATTCAAATTTATTGCATAAAAAGCAGTGTCGCACGTTATTAACAGCCATGCATTAACCGATGAAAACCATGTATTAACAAAGTTGTTCACATGCTGTTAATGCACAGCTATTCAACTTTCAATATGATCGTACCGGGGCTACAGATTTGCTGCCATTATGAGATATGACTGCCCGGCCCTGGAACGAGCATAGTCCATGGAAATTATGTTTGCGAGACATCTGTGAAAAGGCGAAACAAAACGGTGCAAAAAATAACGCGCAATGTAGCAAATGTTTTCAGTTTTTATGCAATAATTGTGATTGAGCATGGTTTTTCAATGCATTAACATTCGCCAGGTCCCGTGGGAGGTGTTATAAACCGAAGCCGAAGGCATGAAAAGCCATGTTTGATCCCTATATTAGTGCAATGATTTATGGTGTCCGAATATTTCAGGTAATTACAGTAACATAGCATTTGGGATCTCTGTACCAGACTTGAGTGCCGGCCTCGGTGGCTCAGTTGGATGCGCCGTCCGACTGGAGACCAGGAGGTCGCGGGTTCAACCCCCGCCAAGGTCGGCAACATTCTTTCGTGGAGATTGATCATGAAATATTTTCTACGGTCATTCTCTCCCTTCCGCTGATTCAAGAAGGGCAGTTGTCAGTTTCTGGCAAAAGAATGTGCACAATACTGGTTAACCGCTTAGAGGACTAAGCCTGCCCAGTAAATGTGTGGTTAAGTAAACTGACCGCGCTCGACATGACCCCATTGGGTTGACTGGGCCGTAAAACCTCAACACAAACAAAACCAGACTTGAGTACTGTATATAATGCAAAAAATGTCACTTGTTTTTCTTTTGTCCTATCCCATTTCTAATTTTCCTCTCCTCTCCTATTCTGTTCTGTTTCTTGTTTTCTGTGCGAGATGAGACAAAATGACCCACAAGGGTTGATGTGGGTTGATGTGTCATTAAAGGTTGATGTGTCATTAAACAAGAACTCAAACAAACATGTATCCAACCTTATACCAAATAAACTACAGTAAACTCTCGTTACAATGACAGCATTTGTTCCCAAAGATATTGCCATTAAAATGAATTTGCTGTTGTAAAGAATTCTCAATGAGTATAATGATATGCAACAAATGCCAAGTTTAATTTCATTTCTTTATAAACTGTATGATTTGGATATTTGTTAGAATTGCCTCAGTGAGGCAGTTCTAACAAATATCCAAAATATATGTTGCTTGAAGTATTGAATAATAATGCTACTGCATAATTTCTAATTAACTGACCCCTTTTGAGAGAGGGTTTCCGTGCTAGTCAAATTGTCAGTATAACGAATTTTGTCTTTGTATCGAGTGTCGGTATAATGACGGTTGACTGTACAAAGGCCTGGATCAGACAATATAATGGACTGTGTCTGGGTCCACAGAGTCATCAGTACGTTTAACTGCAGATCCAGCAGTTGCAAGTTCCAGTCCCAGCTTGGCTTCATAACTTTTGTGGACATTGATCATGAAACCATTTCTACCATCATTCTCCCACTTCCACTCATTCAATAAGGGCAGTTGTCAATTACTGGCAGAAGTATGTGCACAAATACTTAACTGCTTAGAAGACTAAGCTGGCCCAGCAAAAGTGTGCATAGGTTGACTAACCAACTGCATATGACCTTAACAGTATTGACTGGGCCATAAAACTCCACTCAAAGTAATGGACAGGCTGATCTATGCCTTCACCATTCATATATGTTCTAAGGCATCTCTTTGCATTTCAGCACAGTCTGGCCTTGTAACTATTGTTTAACCTTTACCACTCCATTGGCTAACTCAGCAGAGAACAAATTAACAATATTTTTTCCTATTTTTACCAGAAAATTAGCTTTGGCTTTTCATGCAAATTGTGTCCTAATTTATAAAGAGGCACTTTGCATGAAATGTCGAAGCCTGTTTTGGGGAGAAAATAAAAAAAAAATATTTCAGAATGTGGTCTGCTGAATTTTTTTTTTCTGGAAAACAGGCTAGGACTTTTCATGCAGTGACAATTTGTATGAAATGTAAAAGCCTATTTTCTGGGAAGAACATGAAAAATGTTTCAAAATGTTGTCAGCTGAAATTTTTATTCAGCATGCACAGCAATAAATGCAAAGAACCTGCATGATTTGGCTCATATTGACTCTCGTTATCTCGACTTCGCTGATCTCGAATAATTGCTTATCTCGAAATGAAAATCTGGTCCCTGTTTAAACATGAAAATCTAACAACAGGTAACAAAATATTGTGGAAAAGAGGAGAAATTGCTCCTAAGGAGCAATTTCTCCTCTTTTCCACAATATTTTCAATATATCTTTACCTTCAGGAGTCAAATTACATACTCATTTGTGAAATGTGGTTGTTCAATTTATTTTTCCTCATTTCTGCAAATCTGATATGTCAAGGTATGGATATCTCGAAGTATTTCAGAGAGTCCCTTGGACTGCAAGATAACGACAGTCAGCTGCCCATGTATTTACAATTCATATGTTTTTATTATTGTAGAGGGTTTGCTGATCTGTAATGACTGGCAGATGGATCGTATGCAGTACAGGTGGACCCAGGGAGTGAAAACATTGTTTACACAGTGTGACGCTACTGTGTTTCCTGATCTGTACCTTTCAGAAGAGGTAATTCTCAGTAGCAGCAAATATAATAGATTAAGTATACAATCAATCCTATCCTTGTTTGTGAAGTCTTGTAGGGAAAAACTGATTGAAAAATAAAAAAACTAAAAAAAAACAAAACTTTAGAATTCAATAAAGTCAGGGACAAAACATGTATTCATATCTTTAGTTAACCCTTAAGATGCCAAACATAATAATTGTCATCTGCTTTGTCTTCTGCCGGTTACTTTAAAAGTCATTGTAGCAAATGGTGTGTACCCAGATCAGACTTCTCCTCTAGGAGCAGTCTGATCTGGGTCCACATTGTTTGCCTATATGCAAAAAGTATGTTTGAAAAGTTTGCAAGAAGATGCAGCAGATGACATAAACAGACAACATTTTCAGATGCAGAGAAGAGTATGCAGGTCAAATTTTTTTTATATTTTTTCCTCAAAAATGTATATTTTTGATACACTCGCTGGTTGTGTCTTTGTGGCAGTTCCAGTGAGTATATATATATACTAGAAAATGATATTCATTTTCCACAATATGGGTGTTTAATATGTTAATGAATAAATACAAAAAGTCAGATGCTTAATTTTTGCCTGACCGCTTTCATGACAAAAGTCAATTTTCAAAGCCGTTTATTAAAAGCATCAACTAAGATATAATGGCATCATGTTACCAAGAAAGCTTATGTAAAGTAACATAACGTTATTAAATTCCATCCGGTATGTAAAAAAATGGAATGTATTGCATATTAAGAAATGTGATCATCTAAAAACTTTTGAATGATCATTAATATCTGGTGAGACATATGTTTCAAGCTGAATTTAAGTCTGCTCTATATCTTTGTATTAAGTACTTTTCTTTTCCTTTTACGTCTCTGCTACAGTCCATTTTCATATTTTTAAAATGGAACTATGAAATGTTTACGTTCTGCTGATGAGCATGGTGCTATATGTCCACTAAGTGCCGGGCGTGGTTGGGTTAGGCAAAGGTGTCGTGTATCTCACATTGGGGCGTCCAACTGAGATTGGCTTACAGTTGGAAAAGGCCTGCTGTCCTTGCAGCAGGTAAGGATAGAAGGGGGATGTTTTTATTTCTTCTGTTTCTCCATTTTCATTCATTTTCCTCATTCTCCCCTTTCCCTCTCCTTCATCTCCTCTACTATCTCTCTTCTCCCTTTCTCTGGGAGACAACACAAAATGACCCAAACGGGTTGACGTGTTGTTAAACCCCAACACAATCAAATCCACTAAGTGGGATCATTCTCAAGTGTTCCTGCCTAATTTGTTGGTTATGTAAAGTTGTTCTCTTTTTCAAGTTGTTTGTTTTCTTAATTTTATATTTATTGCAGCCACTGCATTAAATGAAATACATAAAATTCTTAACTGTACATGACACATCACAGTTTATGATTGTTTGAAAATTTGACTTTCTGTTAGTAATTTCTTCAAATTTGGTGGTTGCTGTTTACTTTTTAGCAAGATTTTACTCTTGTATGGGGATTTCAATCGCCCAACCCTAAAAATTACCTAAATATTACATTGGGGAAACAAACAATTTGAGAAAGAGAGCTTTGCATAACCATCATATTAGGCAAGAACATTTAATCCTTGTCCTGCTGAACCCATATGTGTCCTGCCTTTGCAAACAGTGGAGATCCAGATCAGTTGGCTTCTTCAGAAGCCAGCTGATCTGGATCTGCTCTGTTTGCCATTAAGTATGTGAATTTATAACAACAATCACGATCAAATAATCTGATAGGCTGAAAATTAGAAGTGGGTGTGGCATCTTAATTTATTCAGCAGGACAAGGGTTAAGAATGATCCCACTTTGTGAACATTTTGCTTCATGTTCATCAACAGAACCTAAATACACCACTTCCGCTTTAAAACACTTTTATTGGATCCAAAGCAAACACAGTGTTAGCTTAACATTTTTTTTTCATTTATTTATTTTCTTTTTTCTTCAGAATAGGCTTTGGCATTTATTTGTATAATCTATACATTTTAGTTTGGATACAACACTTTTGGGGGTCCACCTTTAAACTGTCTTATATCTGAAACCGTCTTATAATGAACAGTCTTATAAAGAGGTTGCAGTGTAGTTAACCCTTGTCATGCTGAATAAATTAAGATGCCACACCCACTTCTAATTTTCAGCCAATCAGATTGTTGACAAATTCATATACTGTATGACAAATAATGCAGATCCAGATCAGCTGGCTATGAAGAAGCCAGCTGATCTGGATCTACACTGTTTGCAAAAGCAGGGTCTATCCGGGTTCAACAGGACAAGGGTAAATTTATTGCCATTTTATAAGAATAAAAAGGGTTACTGTAACTTTCGTTGCTTTTTGTCTTACAGCATACACCTGAAAATAAACTACGGTATGACAGGATCTTGTGTGATGCAAAATGTTGGTAAGTCCTGCAGTGATTGTCTTGATATGTCATATATGTCTAGACAAGTGCTTTTTTTTATTACCAAAAAGTATTGAATTTTTTTTTTACATTTCAGCAAAAGCATATGTTTAGAGGCTCAGTAGAAGCACCTTGGTGAGGCACTTCTAATGAGTACCCACATCACAAAAACATGCCTATATAATTTTGACCCTCTTGAACCCCACTTTTATATAGTAAAACTGGGGTTTACAGGGGTATACATTATTTTTCTTGTTTTTGCTCACAAAACATACATTATGGGTACTCATTAGAACAGCCTCATGAGGTGGTTCTAATGAGTACCCACAATCTATGTTTTGAGCAGAAATATGAAAAATATCAAGAGTTTTTTATCTGAAAATTTTCAGTTTTATGAGGTGAAATTTTCTATATACTTGAATAGGCATGTTTTCGTAATGAGAATACAGAATACAGTCAAACTGTGTTAAGCAAGCACCTTTGGGAACATCAAAAAAGCGGTTGCTAAAGACAGATGCTTGCTTAATACAGGTAAATTTACACTTATTTTCCTTTTATGGGACCCAAAAAAGGTGGCTCTTAAAGACAGATGATTGCTTTATACAGTGACTTTTAAGATAGGTTTGACTGTATATGTAAATGTGGAGAAATAAGAAAACTGTATATACCTAATACTTCTCTTGTCTAGAGTTATGCATTAGAAGTGGTGACTACTAATGAGTACCAACAACTAATGTTTTGTGGAGAAGCCAGAAAAATTACCATCAATTCTCCTTGAAACACTATGGACAAGTAAGAAATATTTTTTCCAATACTCCTCTTATCTGGAGCTATGATAAATGAAGACCAGCAGTTGGACTAACGGCACTTTGAACAACTGGGCCCAGTTGGATTAAGGCAAGTAGACAAACCTGGGCCCAATTGTTCAAACATTGTTAGCTTAATGAGCTCATTAATGACAAACTTGTTAACTGTTGTAGCCAAGGTATTTTCAGATACATTGCTATTTTTTGCTGCAAAAATGTGAGTAGCTTTTGCAATCACATTTTTTTGGGGCAAAAAATAGCAACGTGTTTGCCATATTGCAAGGTAGAAACTTTAATGTCATGATAGCTAACAACTTCGTTAAGTTTTGAACAACTGGGCCCTGGAGTTTTGTGGCCATGTTTCAAAGGGAAACAACTTTTGCAGGCAGGAGTTTGCTTCCCTAGTATTATTAAATCCTTTCCAAAATGGGGTCTCTTATTCCTTAAAACCCAAGTAATGGAAAATTTATTTTTGAATTGTTCATACTATTAAGGGTAAAGAAAAATCTATTTCTGTTGCTGGCTTTAGACTTTGGTTGAACCTGCAGCATCTCATGTAGGCAAGCATTGAGGTATTTATGTTTATCGCAGGAAGTACATCTATGATTGTATTCCTGTTTTCATTGGTGGAAATAAGATGTCAAAGGTTAAACCAACAGGATGGAGCAAGACCAGTAAACTTTCCTTGAAGCGAGAATTTCAGTTCAAATGGCAGCCATGTCTGTTCTGGGATTTTGGATAAAAATGTACTGTGAAAAAATTTATAGAAGATTCTGGATAAGAAAGGTGTAGTTTATAAGTAGAAGACATACTTTTTTTTAACTGGATGTACTAATTATATCAGATTACAAACAACTGCACCCAAGAATTCTGGTCAGGTACATATAGGTGAAAATTGGCTTAAACCTGGTTTTATGGCTATGCAATGCTCACCCTTAACACTTCTCTTGCTAAACACGACATGCCCTGTCTTAACAAACAGTGTAGATCCAGATCAGTTGGCTTTTGAAGAAGCCATCTGATCTGGATCTGCACTGTTTGTCATTAAATATGTGAATTTCTATCAAAAACACAAATCAAGTAATCTGATTGGCTAGAAATTAGAAGTGGGCATGGCATCTTAATTTATTCAGCATGACGAGAGTTAATCCTGGTACATTTCCAGCTTCATATAATTGTTGCATCCTTGTAGAGATAATGAGACCTAACAAGGCAATTCTGAGCCCAGTTGTTCAAAACTAACGATGTCGTTAGTTAATGTATTGTTAGAACTTTGATCATTGAATATGGCATATACGCTGATATTTTTTGCTGAAAAAATGTGAGTAGCTTTTGCTACTCGCATTTTTTCAGCAAAAATACCTGTGAATTAGATATTTTACTTACTAGAGCAGTTAATATTTTGACCACTAACAAGCTCGTTAAACTAATGATACTTTGAACAACTGGGCCCTGATAATTCTGATTTTTGTGGAGAAATGACAAATATATCAACAATTCATGGTAAAAAAATGCATATTGTCTATAGCCATATAAGATAACTTTTTGTATTTATAGAGGGTCCGGGTGGCCAAGTAGTTAGCCCACTTGACTTCGGATAATGAGGTCCCGGGTTTGAATCCCATTAGAGGCAACGTTCAGCTCATGACTGTATGGCACTGGATAGCACAGAGCCTTTCATTATCTCTCCCTTTATCTTGATGTGACTAAAATAATGTTGAAAGGGACGTTAAACAGTAAACTATCATCATCATTTTGTGCTTCTTGATTGTGATTGCTTAAGGTAAATGGATACTTCGGTAGTTTTGCTGCCATTTTGTACAAGGGAGATAACATTTGTGACTTCCTATATCCTGTCGTGCATACCAGGACCATTCTAAAAAAGGATTTACTCTAAAATGGAAAGAATATGTTCCCATGGGGAGCAAATTCTTGTAGAGACGACGCTTTTTCAGAAGGGGTGCAAAGGCAATTTTGACATTTTCCTTCCATGGGGGAGCAAATTCTTGCAGAGTAGACCCCTTTTCAGAAGGGACACAAAAGTTGTCTTATGCAGAGCAAATTCTTTTTTTAGAGTAGACCAGACCCCTTTTCAGAAGGGATGCAAAAGCAATTTTGATAGAGTTGCCTCCCATGGCAAGCAAATCCTTTCTTTAGACAGAGTTGCCTCCCATGAAAAGTATGCATCCCCTGTAAATTTTGAAGTGTGTCATTTCAATGCTGATAGAAACTTTTTTGTTTCAGTGCTGATGGTACAATTCGTAAGAATCTCAAGGTCAGGGACATGTGGGAACCAATGCAAGGCAACAGACATCATAGGTATATGCTAGATTCATACAATGTATATGAGGGGGCACACAGCATTTCCTACAAAATTGCATATACATCTAAGGAAGACTGATCAGCCTGACCATCCACGCAGTCTGAACAGTCTTCACAGGGCACTCTGTAGGTAGCCAAAGATCCAAAGCGTCTTCAGGTGAAGACAGCCCGGTATGATCACAGGCCGAATGGGTATGATCACAGGCCGATGTGAGCTTTTAGTGTCCTTATGTGCAATAAGGTACCTTTTTTCCTGTTGCAGCTTTGGCAGATTATCTGGTAACTGCACCATCTGTTTGCCATAGTTATACTGAAACCAGTACTCTTGATAGTTGTTGACGCAAATGACCCTCATGTGTTGACCTGTCATTAAACCTGAACTCATCATCACATAGCTGTAGATAAGAGTATCAGGTATTTTCTTATTTTTCCAAGAAAACATATATTGTGGGTACTCATTAGAAGGCTTCTAATGAGTACCACAACATATGGTTTTATGGAGAAATGAGAAAACGTCAATAATTTTTGGTTGAAAAAAATGTCATATCAAGAGGTATGTTGTAGGAAGGGCGCTGTCTGTGAGAGATGCAATTTTTTCTGTTGCAAGAAAATTAAAATTTAGCTGTCAGGAGTGATTCTGGACAAGAAGAACAGAACTGAAAGATTCAGGTGCTACTAGTCATTTGTTTAGATGCAAATATTAAAACATAGATACATGTCCATGGAATTAGTCCCAGTAGGGCTTTTTGATAAAGAAAACCATTGTAGATACTCTTAGCTGTAGATAAGAGAGTTTTTTAAAAATAAAACGGAATTCTGCTTAAACAGTATTCTTTATTTTAGGGGCTCATGTCATTCTGTTCTCTACAGTTAACTCTTTCTATGCATTGCAATGCTTAATTGTTCCAATTAAAGAAACGAGTCTCATTAATTGGAGAAAATCATCCACTTGCGGCCAGTCATCAATTCCCACCCCATAAAGAAAAAAAAAAAAAAAAAAAAATTACATTTAAATAATGGTCTCATTATCTAAGCCATCCTAAAATAAATATGTTGAAATTTCTTTATACCCCACCACATGATAGCAGCAGGGTATTATAGTTTCACGTTGGTCATCCATCTGTCCGTTATCCATTCATCTGTCATCTGTCAGTCCATAATTTTGTTTCTGGAAGATAACTTGAGTAAGTATCAATGGATTTTAACCAAACTGGGAATGTGCATTTATATTGTGGAGATCTGGTTTGGGATTGCTAATGTGCAAATTTTAACAATTTTTGATAGATTTATCTGCCTAGAACACGATAGTGACGGGGTATTATGGGTTCACGTTTTTATTCTACAAATTCCAGGGATCAGATGAAAGCCCTTCGACGTGGTCTGGAGCTCTTAGCGGTTGGCGGAAAACTGATGTACACCACTTCCTCTTACAATCCTGTCGAGAATGAGGCCGTGGTTATGCATATGCTGAAAGAATGTGATGGTAATATCTGCATAGTTTGTCCTATTTGCTGTTAGACAAACAGTAGAGCAAACAGTGTAGACCCAGATCAAACTGCTCCTAAAGGAGCAGTTTGATCTGGGTATGCATTGTTTGCTATTCAGTCAGACCGTGTTGACACATCACCATGTACTTAACCATCAAAGTGCCTGTCACAACAACAGTAGATGGCATTCACAACATTTTTATAGTAGTTTTCTGAGAAAACGAGGCTTGATATTTTGAGTGAATGGTCTCCTTAGCTACTGATACATTAAATGTCAAGCCTTATTTTCTCAGAAAAATGATTATAAAATATTTTAGAATGTCGTCTGCTATAATTTTGAATGGCACTTTTGATATGGTTTAGGAGCAGTTTGATCTGGGTCTGCTCTGTTTACTATTCAGCTAGACTTTTATAGACATCACTAGGGGGGCAAATGTGTCCTTAACTCATCGTAGTCTGGAGACCCCTAAAAGGGTAATTGGCAAACAGTGCAGACTCAGATCAGATGCCGCAGATGCGGCATCTGATCTGGGTCTTCACTATTTGCAAATAGTTCATCCGTTTTTTTCTAGAAATATCACATCGCCTGACATACTAAAATGGAAATTGAATCTTCCAATATATAATGTGGGGGAGTTCATTCAGCCTACAATGGGTTAAAGTGTGTGGCACAGCAACAGCAGGCCGGCCTCGGTGGCTCAGTTGGATGCGCCGTCTGACTGGAGACCAGGAGGTCGCGGGTTCAACCCCCGCCGAGGTCGGCAACATTCTTTCGTGGAGATTGATCATGAAATATTTTCTACGGTCATTCTCTCCCTTCCGCTGATTCAAGAAGGGCAGTTGTCAGTTTCTGGCGAAAGAATGTGCACAATACTGGTTAACCGCTTAGAGGACTAAGCCTGCCCAGTAAACGTGTGGTTAGATAAACTGACCGCGCTCGACATGACCCCATTGGGTTGACTGGGCCTTAAAACCTCAACACAAACAAACAAACAGCAACAGCAGACTACATTATAAATTTTTATGCCCCTGCCTATTCGAAGAATAGCGGAAAGGCATTAAGTGTTACCCCTGTCCATCCCGTACGTAGGTATGTACGTCTGTCCCAATTCATGTCCGGGCCATAACTCCTAAACCGTATGGAATATATTTATGAAACTTTACAGGTGCATGCATGACATTGAGACGATGTGGCATGAACAAGGAAGACAACTCTTGCTTGTTTGGTTTTTGAATTATCTGCCCTTGACTTAGTTCCATATAGTAAACCGGGTCCAGGCCATAACTCCTAAACCATATGGAATATATTTTTGAAAATTTACAGATGCATGCATGACATTGAGGCGATGTGTCGTGAAAAAGAAGACAACTCTTACTTATTTGGTTTTTGAATTATCTGCCCTTGACTTAGTTCCATATAGTAAACGGTGTGTGGGCCATAACTCCTAAACCATATGGAATATATTTATGAAAATTTACAGATGCATGCATGACATTGAGGTGATGTGTCATGAAAAAGGAAGACAACTCTTGCTTATTTGGTTTATGAATTATCTGCCCTTAATACATAACTTTTTTCTGAATGGCATTTTGGCGGGGGCATCCATGTCCTATGGACACTTTTTCTAGTCATGCTTTAATTTTATGAGCAAATAAGCTTGGCATTTCATGTGAATCTGGCAGATTCATAAAATGTCAAGCCTTATTTTCTCTGTAAAATAAAATAATTTAGAATATTTTGTAATCTCATCTGCTACAATTTGAACGGCACTTTAAATATGAGTTTAGAATATGTACAGTAAAGGGTTACAGTGCCAGAATATTTCGGGTAGTTCTGGTAGTCAGGAACTGCACAGTCTGCATACACAATGGTAGAATTGGTATAACAGCAGACATACATTACGAAAACACGCCTATTCAAATATATAGAAAATTTTATCCCCAAAAACTGAAAATTTTCAGATAAAAACTCTCAGATATTTTTCATATTTCTGCACAAAACATAGATTGTGGGTACTCGTTAGAACCGCCTCGCCGAGGCGGTTCTAACAAGCACCCAAAATCTATGTTTTGAGCAGAAATAAGAAAAATAATGTATACCCCTGTAAACCCCAGTTTTACTATATAAAAGTGGGGTTTGAGGGGGTCAAAATTATATAGGTATGTTTTTGTGATGGACACTGTTTGACCTGTGTGGATGTGTAAGCTGATTACTACCCTCTTTTTAGCATCCTTTTGAAAGACATTTTATAGTTGTTCAGTTGAAAATAGAACAAAAAAATGTGTTTATTCTGTTTGTCATTTTCAAATTTCTCCATAATCATTTTATAATATCTCAAAGGAATCTCAAACTTGTCTAAATACATTTTCACTATGAAAACAAAAAGCTTCTGAGGCCCCCAGGTTTTTACATGACGTGATTCCTGATCAGATCATACTGTTTAGAATGTAGGGGTTTCTACCAGTGGTTTTTTACAGTATCTTTGTTTTTGCGTATAAAGATCAGGGAGGAGATTAAGACTTCAGTAAGGGGATTATATGATTATTTAAAACTGTAAAAAGAAAACCAGATAAATTAGCATGTCAAACAGTAAATAAATAAACAGTAGCTCCCTGCTCGGTCGGCAACATTTTTTTGTGGAGATTCGATCATGAAATATTTTCTATGGTCATTCTCTCTCTTCTGCTGATTCAGGAAGGGCACTTGTCAGTGGCGAAATAATGTGCACAATACTGGTTAACTGCTTGGAGGACTAAGCCTGCCCAGTAAACGTGTGGTTAGATAAACTGACCGCGCTCAGCATGACTCCATTGGGTTGACTGGGCCATAAAACCTCAGCACAAACAATTAACCCAAGTTCTGCTGAACCCTGATATACCCTGCCTTTGCAAATAGTGTAGATCCAGATAATTTGGCTTCTGAAGAAGCCAGCTGATCTGGATCTGCACTGTTTACCATTAAGTATGTGAATTTATTTCAAGAATCTGGATCAAGCAATTTGATTGGCTGAAAATTAGAAGTGGGCATGGCATCTTAATTTATTCAGCATGACAAGGGTTAACAGTAGCTGTAACATTTCTTTTCAAAAATGGACTTTTCCAGATGACATTGTGTGGAGCAACAATGTCATCTTCGATGCACAATGGAGTCGTCAAATGATGCACAATGCACAAAAAGGGCCCTTATGCAGTTAACTGACAATGCAGGCCCAGATCAGCCTGCACAAAGGCACAGGCTGATCAGGGCCTTTGTTGCCAGCTTATAGAATCAATGGATACTTAACCCTTAAAGCGCCAGTCACAAGTATTGTCGTCTGCTTTGTCATCTGCTTGTGATTTTAAAAGTCATTTTTGCAAACAGCGTGGACCCAGGTCAGACTGCAGTCTGATCAGGGTCCACACTGTTTGCCTGTATGCAAAAATAGGTTTGAAAAGTCTGCAAGAATATTCAGCAGACGACATAAACAGATGACATTTTCAGATGCAGTTTTTCTTGGCGCTTAAAGGGTTAAGTGTATGTGAACAACTTGAGAGTGCTCAGAGCAGACTGCACAGATGAGCAGGTTTGATCTGGACGTTTGCTATTTGCATATGGCGTAATGGCTTTTTTCCCACGTTGTACATCAGATGAAATTTCATGTGCAATAGAGTAATAGTGAGCAAGAATGTCTTTAATTCTTAATCTGATGAGCTGCTACATGAGAAAGGGCCGTTATTACATATGCAGACTAAGTTTTTAGTCAGTTTTTAATGCTTGTCATGCTGAATAAATTAAGATGCCTCACTCACTTCTAATTTTCAGCCAATCAGATTACTTAATCCAGGTTATTGATAAAAATTCATAGTCATTCTCTCCCCTTTGCCGTTTCAAGAAGGGCAGTTGTCAGTCTTTTGGCAAAAGAATTAGCATAATGATTAACTGCTTAGAGGACTAAGGAAAATTGTGATTAGGTAAACTGACAGATTCGACATGACCTAAATAGTGTATGCTGGGCCTTAAAACTCCAAACCAACCAATCATTATTTGTAAGAATTACTTGGTTTATAGGAGCTGCTGAGCTGGTGGACTGTGCGGACAGGATACCCGGATTTATGACGCGGCCAGGAATGAACACATGGCGGGTAGGTATTTGTTTACTCCATGGTATCAAGACTACATTGTACTTAAGGGAACCGGATACATGCCTTTTTTCTGACAAGGGAGACAACTTTTGTGACTTCCTCTTTGCTTTCCTGTACACTATTCCCCTTCTGAAAGGGGTCTACTCTAAAAGGAATTCTTTCCTTTTATAGTGACCCCTTCAAGAAGGCTGGGGAAAAAGTTTGACAGAGTTGCCCACCCTGAAAATGTGTCAGTTTTTCCATTTAGAATATTCTCATGTCTGTCATTATTTTGAAGGATATACAGAATGATGCTGTTCACACTTCTATAATAGTCTTTCCTACTACACACCCTTTTTAGCCTTACAAATGTTGATGACCTTCAGTACACTACATCTTTTTCAACTAGAAAACCAGCCATTATTGCCCTGACGAGTGTTCCAGACCTTAGACCTAATACATTTATCCACCATTTTCAAAAACAATTATTGCCTGACAAGTGTTGAAGACCTGCGGCCATATATATCTATCCACAGTTTCCAAATCAGAGGATTGCCCACCAATGTTTCCCTGACAGGAATTGAAGACTTTAGCCTCATACAGCTACCCACAGTTTCTAAATCATACGGAGAAAGAATTTGGATACTTTTTGGCCATTATTAGGACAATTGTCAAAATGGCAACAACATGTTCAGCTGTCTCTGTTGTTTTAGAAAAAACTCTTTTCAGTCAGTGGAAAGAAATGAGGAAAGAAGACTATTTAGTCCACATTTTTTCCTTAGACAACTTTTTGAAGTATGTTTCCTAGATTTCCCAGTAATGATATCCTAGAGTATGTAGAATGTAGATTTGCTTGAAGAATAAGATAAGCAATTATCTGAAAGACTGGGCCCGGTTGTTCAAAGCGTCGTTAGCTTAACAAGCTCATAAAGGGTCATTTCGTTAACTGTTTTAGCAGATTCAATATACAGTTTTCTGATATTTTTTGCTGAAAAAATGTGATTGCAAAAGCTACTCACATTTTTTGCTGAAAAAATTTCAGCATATTTGCGTATCACTCGATGTAAATTTTAACGAATCGTTAACTAATGATGTCGTTAGCTTTGAACAACTGGGCCCTGTTTGACATTAATAGGCAGTATTGGCAAGAATGTTATTATTTAAACATTTCTTTTGGCATATAATTTTACATAACTGATAGTAAATAAAGTATGGCTTACACCTTTTTCATAAAATTCATAACATGGATGTAGAAATCCAAATGTTGTCATTGCTCTGGAAACACTTTACGAAAGATCATGGATGGATCCAGTGCTATTTTCCGTGGACTGCTTAATGTTATTGTAACCAAATATTAGCTTTCACAAAAAGCTTTGTCTAAGCTTATCACTGCATATACCAGGCTTTTTGAGAAAGATAATATTTTGCTAAAAGAATTAGGTTGTGTCATGTCTTCAGGGTGACCAACTTCTGACCGACATACTTTTAGTATTGTAAAAATTAAACCAAATAGATTCACAGAAAATTACTATATTATATACATGTACAAGGTATTATCAGTGATGCTATTCTTATTAACCCTTGTACTGCTGAATAGCTTGCCACACCCACTTCTAATTTTCAGCCAATCAGATTACTTGATCCAGATTGATGCTATAAATTCACATACTTAATGGCAAACAGTGTAATTCCAGATCAGTTGGCTTCTTCAGAAGCCAACTGATCTGGATCTACACTGGTTGCAAAGGCAAGGTATATCTGGGTTCAGCAGGACAAGGGTTAATTAATTTATATGAAAAGGTAATTATCTTTTTATGGTAAATATACCAATATTAAAAGGAATTTTATAGATTAGGTACTGTATTATAATTATTTATATAATGTATTATAAAAAGTCAGTTGAAAATTTAGATTCTAGATTTTTCAGTCTTTACTTGAAATTCTAGAGATAGCTGGTTTTTCGGCTTGATCTTTTCTTGGAAATTCCAGTAAGTTGGTCAGCCTGTAAATTTTTTTAAATAGTCATTTTTTAATAGTTTACTTCCTATAATATCTGGACTGTTCACTCAATTCTTTGCCCAAAATGTTCCAGAGAATTGAGTGAACAATCAAGATATTATAAAAAAAAGTTATTTTCCATTTATTATGTGATAAATTTTAACCTATAGTCAGTCTCTACATTATGATGAAACCCCCTTCTTTACACTGCCCTGCAATGTTCATTTGCTTTATGCCAATGATAATTTAGACCTACAAATAGCCATGAGATACATAAAATCATGGCAAAACAGTACCCCACCTAAGGTAAAGGTCATGACCTGGAAGATGCTTTATACAAACCATATGGCTGAGGACCCCTACTGCAAGATTTCTGGCCCCAGAGGAAATTACTTGCCTTGTGAAACGGAATCCAGTGTGAAGTTCTGATTCATGTGGGATTACATTTTCAGCAAAATTTCACCTATGACCTGTAGGTGCTACAATGTGATTGGAAGATACAGTTCCATGACCTTGACCTTTGACTATATGTCATCCATTATCAGACAGCATAGGAACTGTGAGAAGATGAGAACATGAACCCAACCAGTGGTGGAGAAGAACTGAAAGCATCATCTGAAATCTCATTTTAATTACAGGGCCCGGTTGTTCAAAGCTAACGACGTCGTTAGTTAACGATTCGTTAAAATTTACATCGAGTGATACGCAAATATTTTGATATTTTTTGCTGAAAAAATGTGAGTAGCTTTTGCAGTGCAAAAGCTACTCACATTTTTTCAGCAAAAAATATCAAAATAATGTGAATTGAAGCCGCTAAAACAGTTAACGAAATGACCTTTAACGAGCTCGTTAAGCTAACGACGCTTTGAACAACCGGGCCCAGGTCTCAGCATTATTCCCACATAAAGTATAGTGTGGAATAGATGTGCCATGTATTCCATTCCCAGAATAAGAGATATAGAGTTGCCCTTTATTTCTCATTCCTTCCCATCCTCCACAATGCCCTACCTGAGAAAATCGAAATACAAAAAGCTTCCAATGATAATAGAAACACCATCTTGGCCTGCCAAAACTTTATACCGTATATACCCTAAGCATTGGGACCCTAAACACCATACCAAACTTGTCTTAAAATTTGATAAAGTCTATTTGAACACCTGTTGAGGTGTTCTGGGGGAGTTGCAAACAGTGTAGACCCTAATCAGAGGCTGCATTCTGCAGTGTCTGATCTGGGTCTACAGTTTGCTTAGGCCTTTCTGTCCCAATATTTAGGGTTGTTATGGTCGTGTAAAACCTTTAATACAGAAATTTTGTCCCCTTACAATCCTGTTGCATCAGTTCCGGTTTAATTCTTTGAACATGTTTGTGATACAAAAATATTGTCTTTTGTTAAACTAAGTATTATCTGTTAATTTTCCCATCACATGGCATGGACCTCTTGATTAGTGAACTGACCAGATGCTTAAATGTTGAATTTCATGTCCTGCGATACCCTATATTTTTGCCCCGTTATGTATGGTGAGATATCATCTCATGATTGTTTACCCAAGTTCTAAGTAGGAATTGTATGATAATTATGCTGTAAAGTTTTCTCCATATTCTACTCCTAGAAGGTAAGTGGTGTCACCTTATTTATCCTGAATATTTGCATATCTCAGCTCCTTATCATAATTGGACAGTTTGAACAATCCAGGCCCCGAGGTTATAAAACTTTTTTCATGCTCAACTCAGCTGAGCATGAAATTTGTCCTGCTAATAAATCTAAAATTACTAATAACTGAAAATTCTTTCTTGCTAAACATTGCTGAGCATGATATTTTCTCTGCTAATAAATTTGAAAATGCCAACTATTGTTGGCATTTTCATATTTATAAGCAGAGAAAATTTCATGCTCAGCTGAGTTGAGCATGGAAAAATATTTTATAACTACCTGTTCATGTATCTAAAGCCTGCTGGAATCGTGACAAACAGTGTAGAGCCTGATCAGATGTGGCAAACTGTGGCATCTGATCTGGGTGTTTGTGGTGTCTGATCTGGGTGTACACTATTTGCTCAAGTCTGTCTATCCGAATACTTAGGGGAGATACAGTAAATTCGGCCCGTAACCAGTAGCCTGCTGCTTTTAGGGGATGTTATTTTAAAATGACTTTCATTACACTTGCTTTAACAAGCAAGTAAGCTATAGGTATCAGATTTTCCTTCCATCTGTCTGTCCATCAATATTTGCTTGCACCCTTTCATTCAAGTCTATTTCTAAATAAATATGATGCCTACAATGATCTAATCTTGCATACACTTCCTCCCACGTAAGGAGTCAAGCAATGAGGTATCATTTTATGATCATGGTCTGTTTTACATTGTCTAATGACTACGCCAAGTTTGAACCCTAACATTTACCTCCATTTCTGATTAAATGTTACCAACAATCATTTAACATGGCATGTGCTTTCTTCCTTACAGAGAGTGGTGAAAGCACTCATATAGAAAATAAAAAATACCTAAGTTTTCTTGGCCAGACTAGCTAGTTTCGGCCAATGAAGCCTTATCAGTGACCCTCATAACTCTTCTAAAATATCAGGGCCCAGTTGTTCAAAGCGTCGTTAGCTTAACGAGCTCGTTAAGAGTCATTTCGTTCTGTTTTAGCGGATTCAATATACAATATTCTGATATTTTTTGCTGAAAAAATGTGAGTAGCTTTTGCACTGCAAAAGCTACTCACATTTTTTCTGCAAAAAATTTCAGCATGTATCACTCGATGTATTTTAACGAATAGTTAACTAACGACTTCATTAGCTTTGAACAACTGGGCCCAGAATGGGTTCAGTGTTCACAAAGCACCAGTAAACACAAACTACACTATAGTGAAAGTACAGGGGTGTTTTACAGCCACCACAATTTTCTACATTTTTCTTAACCTCAGTGCAAAATGGCGGGCCCCTGTAGCCTATTGAATAGGAGAGTTGACTTAATCCATTAGGTTTCTCACTACTGTGGTTCAAGCCTCGCTCAGGTCACATGTGGGAAAGCCAAGTTCTGCTTACGGATGGTCAGGTGGTTTCTCCGGTTTTCGCCCACCTTTGATGAACGATCAGCTCAATATAAGTGAAATATTCTTAAATGGGCCGAATCAAGAAAAAAAAAAAAATATATCAGTGCAAAATGTAGAAATTTGCTTTTTCTGCATTTTGCATTCATATGGTCAATATTGTGATCATGAAATATTTTCTACGGTTATTCTTTCCCTTCTGCAGATTCAAGAAGGGCGGTTGTCAGTTTCTGGTGAAAGAATATGCACAATATTAGAGCCTGCCCAGTAAAAGTGTGGTTAGGTAAACTGACCGCGCTTGACATGAGTCCACTGGGTTGACTGGGCCGTAAAACCTCAACACAAACAAATGGTCAATATCAATGTGAATGTAGAAATGCAGAGAAATTTTGTAATTAGTCCTTAAAATGCCAAACACAACAATTTTCGTCTGCTTTGTCTCCTGCCAGTTACTTTAAAATTCATTGTTGCAAACATCGTGGACCCAGATCAGACTGCTCCTCTAGGAGCTGTCTGATCTGGGTCCATACTGTTTGCCTAGATGCAAAATGTATGTTTGAAAAGTTTGCAAGAAGATGCAGCAGACGACATAAACAGATGGCATTTTCAGATGTAGTTTTTCTTGGCATTTTAAGGGTAAGTATATGTGGTTGAATTAGGTGTCACCATCTGGGAGATGTATTGTTTTTTCATTGTCATCTGTCTATAAGGCAAACCACTGTACTGTGACCTATGCCGGCCATCACCTCATGACACAAAAGTATATGTTATAAAGATGACTGATGTCTGAACACAGTGGTATTTATTTCATATAATTAAGCTAAAAAGTAATATCCTATCTATCCATGCAAAATATAGAAATTACTACATATTTTATTTAAGCTAACCAAAAATGTAGAAAATTTCTACATTTTGTGTTATCGTCAAAATGTAGAAATTTCTACACTTCTGCATTTTGCATTGTAAAACACCACATGAGGTAAAATAGATTTTATAATGTCGTCTGCTACAATTTGCTTAGGGTTTTATGGGTTAACTATTGCCTAAATATTGAGAGTTCTTGGCCTTTAGACCAGGAATAGATTAAAATACAAAGCCATAGATAAATAAAATTAATTTTGGATTCATTCTGTATGCATCTCTCAGGACCCTTCCACTATTAAGGGTCCCAAACAAGGCTTGAGGGGTAAAAACTTCCAAAACCCTAGTCAGGGAAAACACTGATCAGGAAAATACAGACTCTATAGACAGATGTCTCCATTCACATAAAGCTGGCCTCGGTGGCTTGGTTGGATGCACGTCCCGACTGGAGACTAGGAGGTCCCGAGTTCGATCCCCGCCGAGGTCGGCAACATTCATTCGTGGAGATTGATCATGAAATATTTTCTATGGTCATTCTCTCCCTTCCGCTGATTCAAGAAGGGCACTTGTCAGTTTCTGGCAAAAGAATGTGCACAATACTGGTTAACCGCTTAGATGACTAAGCCTGCCCAGTAAACGTGTGGTTAGGTAAACTGAACGCGCTCGACATGACTCCATTGGATTGAATGGGCTGTAAAACCTCAACACAAACACAAACAAACAGTCACCTAAAGAGGACAAGATAGACTTGGCAGATTTTCTAACAGCTTCTAGTTTGGACCCCCTTTTAGAAGGGAGGCAAAAGTTTGTGTTATCTCTTGAAAGTGTCCCATTCACTGTAACACATTTTAGTCTGGGGACTCCCACAAGGGTAACTGGCAAAAAGCGAGGACCCACATCAGATGCCACAGAATGTGGCATCTGATCAGGGTCTCCACTGTTTGCAAAAAGTTAAGACATTCTTCTTTAGGAATACCTAAATCACATATCTTGACATATCAAAAATTGAAATTCGACTCTTGGAGAGGTGGAGTTTATTCTGTCTAAAATGGGTTAAACAAACTACAGTGATAATAAAAAGAAAATGATGCACATGTATATAGGCCTTAATTGATTGGCTATGCCCTAGAAATTCTTTTCACTTAACAAATTATTGTTACAGGTTATGTTGAATGATGGAGAGTTCTACGCAAATTATGCAGATACGCCAGAAAAATTCCAGAAAAATTTCCCTGAAACTCTCTTTCCCTTGCCTGAGAAAGAAATGCAGGATTTAGGAGTAGACATGTGGTATGTGTCTGTTTTTGGTAATTAAGAAAAAATTTTTAAGACTGCCCACTGAAAAGGGTGGAGCCTAATTGAGTGCTAGCAAGTGGCAGAATATCCGAAACTGAAAGCAGTTTTCCTATCTGTTAAGAAATAATTTTTCTCTACTGTGAATTATCGCCGAATAACACATGGTGTTGGAGGGCAGGTTTTGAAGTATTAATTCACGATAATTTAACCTTTAAAGCACCAATCACAACTGCAGCAGATGACAGATTTGGATTCATTTTTTTTTTTTTTTTTTTTTTTTTTTTATTATAGAAAATAAGTAAGCATTTCATGTGAATTGCAGACAGTTCACATGAAATGTTCATTTTCTGTGAAAAAAAAAAATTTCTACAATTTTTTCTTGGCAGTTAAAGAGCTGTATTTGATAATAATCTAACATTGAAAAATACTATATGTATTTCCAACTGAACTGCAGTTGTTTCAAGAAATTAGCTCTTGACATTTCATGCAAATTAGCTGCTAAATATAATAGATTGACAGTTAATGCAAACTTGCCTTCTTAAGAAAATGGCTTTGAAATTTCAAGCATATTGCCTCGTTAAAAAAGAAAGGCTTGACATGCCTATTACTTGTATCAATTGAAAGAAAACGGGGCTCAACTTGATGATTCCTGCAAATCATGTGACAAATACTTCTCAACAAAGAGATCTTTGTGTTTTCTTACTTTAAACTTTGATTTAACAGTTTAAAATAGAAAGTTTATCTATACACCACAACCTCTTTATACACAGAGCTAAAACCATGCTAACTAAACAACTGTATCCAAACAGAAATGTTTAGATTACAGTCGACTCTCGTTATCTCGAATTCTAAAGGACTCTCTGAAATACTTGAGATATCCGTACTTCTACATATCAGATTTGCAGAATTGAGGAAAAACTAATTCAATTTACCACATTTAAAATATATGTGTAATTGGACTCTTGAAGTTAGAGATATATTCCACAATATGTTTTACATGTAGTTAGATTTTCATGTTTAGGCAGGGACCAGATTTTCACTTCGAGATAAGCGGTTATTCTAGATAAGTGAGGTCGAGATAGCGAGAGTCAGCTGTATATATATATATAAATGAGCACCGCATGCAGTTGCCAACACTCGGCTGCAGTTTCTTTTAGAAATATATAGGGCATGTTTGATTATAAGCAACAGAACTACTTAAATACATTAAATTGGAAGTGCCATAAATATGTAATACCAACCATGATCAGAATTCCTCCATCAGTTCTTGAGAAATCGCAGTGAAACCATTTTTCAACAAAAATTCTAAGTCGAAAAAGGGGCATAACTTATTGGTATGAGTTCCCCTTTTCATAATGAACAACTATTCGAGTTTCAAGTAAATATCTTCAGTAATGACAGAGATATTACAAAATGTCCAAGTTTTTGCACGACGACGACGCAGACGCAGACGACGCCAGAGCTATGACAATACCTCGTCGTTTTCTTCAAAAACAGCCGAGCTAAAAATGACCATTAATGGTCATTTTTCTATATCATCTATACTTTTTTGTTTTGATACAACACTCTTGGGTCTACCTTTAAACTATCCTATATCTGAAACGGTCTTATAATCAACTGTCTTACAAGGAGGTTCCTGTCTACAGTCGAATCTCAACAGCTTTAACACCGATGGCTCGTTCACCATGGCTAATACGAACTCAGTTTTGAGTCCCTACGAAATTCTTCCGATAGATAAAGAAAACAAATATTTAAGGAAGCTTTCTTATTTCATTATGAAATTGTATGTTGTGTGTACTCATTAGAATCACCTCTTTGAGGCAATTCTAATGATATATTGTGTGTACTCATTAGAATCACCTCTTTGATGAGGTTCTAATGAGTACACTCAACATACAATTATTGTGTAGAAGATCGATAGATTTCCCAGAATTAGCAATATTTGCTTCCCGACCTGGCGCCATGATTAACCTTCATTGGCTTGAACTACCCATGGCTCGAACAATTTTCCATGGTTCCAAAACTGTTTGAGCCATTGAAGTTCGACTGTGTATTGTTTCCCCAGCAGACCAGGAACAAGTAGACTTGCAGTATTTTAATTTCATTTCAGTATGCGAGTTGTTCCTCCTGATAATGATACAACTGGATTTTTCTGTGCTCTGATTACCAAAATGAGTGAACTTCCCTGGATCATAAGTAAGTAAGATGTTCTATCTATATCTGTCAAGTTACACAACTTAATGCTTAGCATACTGGGTGAAGAATTCAGCATAAACATTTTGAAATATTTCTTATTTTTTTTTACGGAAAACAAGACATTGACATTTCATCAAATTGTCTCCTTAGGAGGAGACAATTTGCATGAAATGTCAAAGCCTGTTTTCTGGAAAAAAAATAAGAAAAATATCATCAGTTTGTCATTTGCTGAATGTGCTGAAAGAATAGTAAAGATAAATATTATAATACATGTATTGCCTTTACAAACATTGGAAAAAACATAACTCTAAATTTACCACAATTTTGGGGATATAGAACCATTCACACGTCACAAAAAAAAAAGTGCAAGAAATTATTTTAAAATGATATCTAGGCCCACTTGTTCAAAATTTAACAAAATTGTTGGGTAACGCGACGTTAAAGTTTCTATCATGAAATCCGATGTTAAAATTTCTATCTTGAAATATGGCAAATACATCAATATTTTTTACTGAAAAAAATGTGAGTAGGTTTTGCAAAAGCTACTCACATTTTTGCAACAAAAATATCAATGTATTTGAAAATAGCTACAACAGGTAATAAGTTTGTCATTAACAGGCTTGTTAAGCTAACGATGCTCTGAAAAACTGGCCCGATATTGAGCGCTGAGCCTGCTGGGTAAAATTTCCAGCACACAACACTTTTAATACTGTGTTCATAGTTTTCCATAAGAGGGGGTATAGGGTCACTATTTTTTTTGTTTCTGTATGATGAGTATGGTGTGAGTACTACGAGCCTTGCCAGGGCCCTTTTAAAGAGTACCCAGGAGGTGGTTGGGTGTGGGGAAGGTGTCGTGTATCTTATGTCAGCTGGGCATTCAACTGATAATAATTAACAGTTGGGCAAGGCCTGCTATCCTTGTAGCAGGTTTGGGTAGAGGCGGAATGTTTTTATTTCTTCAGTTTCTTCACTTTCATTTCTGTCTTCCCTGCCCCTCTCTTTCATCACCTCTACTATCTTTTCTATCTCTTTTCTTCATTTCTCTGGGAAACGACACAAAATGACCCACAAGGGTTCATTGCAACAGATAAGAGGGGGTATCCACATAATATTTTTCTTATTTCTCCATGAAAACATGGAGAAATAAGAAAGATATCAGCATTTTTTCGGATGAAAAAAGCGCCCTATCTGTTTCTATGAGGGTTGATGTGTCGTTAAACTCCAACTCAAATTAATGAGTACCCACAACATACCTTCTGGTGCAGAAATAAGAAGAATATCCATACCTTTTGGTTGAAAAAGTGATGTTTTATCTGGAGCTGTGTCACAATTTTCCACAGAGAAAGAGGAAGAAGCCGCAAAGGCTGCTGAAGCGAAGGCCGCGGGAGATGTGGAAGCAGAAAAGCCGCAGTACAATTACCCAATCAGAGTGAAGTGTGGTGTAGCTGTGACCGATATAGAGTGGACAACGGAGGTGACAGATGCAAAGCTACATACCACCACCACGACTGAGGTGTCTGAATTTGAGCAGTTTGGTCTGGAGATGGACCATAGGTTAGACCTTACCTATTTATGCTTAGTGGACTCTTCCAACTCACTATTTGGATAACATCATTTCCGGTTTAAGGGATGTCTGACTTTTTATTATTATTACTCGTTATAAAAATTCCTGCAAAAAAAAAAACCCAAAGAAAACAAAAAAAAATATACCACAATCTGCAGCATCTGCTCTGGGTCTACACTACACTAAATGCTCCTTACAATGACAGCATTCAGCATTTGTTCCCAAAGATGTTGCCATTAAAATGAATTTGCTGTTGTAAAGAATCATTTATGGTCAGAATGATATGTAAGTAAGACCTTGTTTCATTTTTATTTCCTCATAGAACATATGCTTTGGATATTTGTTAGAATATACTGAGGCGATTCTAAAAAATATCCAAACATATGTTGCTTGAAGTTTTAATGCAATATTCTTGCATAATTTCTCATTAACTGTCACCTCTTGAGCAAACGTTTCATGACAGTCAAATTGTCATTATAAAGAATTCTGTCATTGTATCAAATGTCGGCATAAAGATGGCTGTCTGTATTTGCAAATGTCCCTTTTATGAGGCTCAAGGCCTAAATGGGTGAGGATAAATGGCCATACTAGATATTTTACTGCCAGTTTGCAAAGGGAGACCACTTATGCAGACCTAGTGTTTTGTACTCTACAAAAATTACTCTCCTTTCAATATCTTTTGGAAAGTTATCTTTTTTCAACTGACACTTTACACAGAAGCAGTAAATTTGCAAACTTTTAATATAATTAAATGCAAAACCATTTGTCATCACTGCTTATGCGCAATTTTTTTTTCATGTGACAGATTTAAAAAAATTGATTACTTTCATTTTTTCCAAAGTTAAAGTGGCTGTAAAATAGGCAAAAATCGATACGGCAAGTAGTTTTGATGCGGGTTTTCAACAATGTCCATTTACTCAAAATTTCTGAAACTTTCACAATATTATTATGGAACATCAGTCATTTAAAATCAATGGAGAAAAGCAAAAAAATATATTTTAATAAAAAAATTCCAAAAACCCAGTTTACAATAGGTCAGACGCATTTTTTGTCATAAAATTAATTTTGCACATCCAGTCTTGCAAGAACTTATGCTTTTTTGCTCACATAAGCTGTAGGCCAAGGGACAACTTCAGCTAAGGGACTGGGCATGGACACTGAATAATTGATTTGATCGCTACGAAAACACGCCTAATCATTGAAAATTTTACAACCAAAAACGGAAAATTTTCAGATAAAAAATTCTGATATTTTTCATATTTCTGCCCAAAACATAAATTGTGGGTACTTGTTAGAACTGCCTCAGCAAGGCGCTTCCAACGAGTACCCACAATTTATGGGGTTTTTTTTAGCAAAAAAAATAATGTATACCTCTGTAAACCTCAGTTTTACTATATAAAAGTGGGATTTAAGGGGGTAAAATTTTCGTGTTTCGTGATGTTGTGATACGGCTCGTATATGAGAAATAAAAAAAATTATCAGTATTTTTTGGTTAGAAAAAGTGGTTTTTCTAAAGCTATGACTTGTCTTCTGATTATCAAGGTTTAGAATTGTAAAACTTAAATGTAAAATCATATCTATAGATGAGTGCTTTTTTCAATAAGATAAGATATTTTACTTAATATTCCTTGAAAACATAGAGGCAAAATTTGGGAGGCATTTCTAATGAGTACTCTTAACATAAATTTTCTGGAGAAATTAGAAAACTATTGATCTGATTACCCCTTGTATGGAAATTAGTGGAAGAAAGCATCATATAATTTTCTGGTTTAAAGAGTAAAATCTCAGTGACAAACACCGATGACTCTTTTACCATGGATAATTCGAACTTGTTTTTGATTCCTTTGGAAATTCTTCCAACACCTCAAGAAAACAAATATTCAAGGATATTTAAGGAATTTTTTCTATTATATCCTGAAAATGTACGTTGTGTGTACTCATCAGAATTGCCTCATTGAGGCCATTCTAATGAGTACACTCAACATACCATTTTATTATAGAAGATCAAAAAGACATCCATATATTACTTCCATTTGTCTCCTACCTGGCACTATGATTCAACCTCAGTGGCTCGAACTACCCATATCTAGAAAAAATTTCCATGGTCCCAAAGATGTTCAAACCATTTGTACATTGATCTGATTGCAGGTGTTTACCGAGGAAGGAAAGAGTTCAAGATGTTTTCAATCCCAACATGTTCTGTACCCCGGATGATGATATCTGGAAAGAAATCAAGTAAGTTCTCAAGCACATGCTTACAAAATTAGTGGAACAGTCACAAGAAATGACCACATCAGATAGTACAATTACATAGTCATACTGAGAACAATACATTGAGCAGTTAGCTCTCCTTAGTTTTTTTTTCATGCTCAACTCAGTTGAGCATGAAATTTTCTCTGCTATTAAATATGAAAATGCCCACTATTGTTGGCATTTTCATATTTATTAGCAGGGATATCATGCTCAGCTATGTTTAGCAAGAAGGAATTTGCTAGTGTTAGTAACTTGAGATTTATGAGCCGAACAAATTTCGTACTCAGCTGAGTTGAGCATGAAAAAGTTTTATAACCTTTGGGCCAGATCATGACAGTCCCATGTTCAATTGAATACCACTGAACCGGCACAGTGGCTCAGTTGGTAGAGCGTCCGCTTTGTGACCGAGATTCGCGGGTTCGATCTCCAGCCGAGTCATACCAAAGACTTTAAAAATGGTACTAGCTGCTCTTTCGGTTGGCGCTCAGCATTAAGAAAGTAGAGCTAGGAATCAGAACTGGTCAGCTCAATATCAGTATAATGTGACTGGGTGGAATATCATGTCAAGTGTCTGGGGCATGATATTTCAGTGAGGCAGCACTCGAAAAGCGAGCATTGAGCTCCCTGCCACATCCAGACACTGTCGCGATATGACTGAAAGATTGTTGAAAGCAAAGCGACAAAAGCCCGAATAAAACTAACTAACAAACAATTGAATCCCACTAGATGCGGAATTCAACACATGACTGTATGGCACTTTATTGCACTTAAACTTTCAGAATCACATCATCTCGATATGACTCGAGTAATGTTGATAGAGATGCTAAACACCAAGGCCCAGTTGTTCAAAGCTAACGACTTTGTTAGTTAACAATTCGTTAAAATTTACATCGAATGATATGCAGATATGCTGAAATTTTTTGCTGAAAAAATGTGAGTAGCTTTTGCAGTGCAATAGCTACTCACATTTTTTCAGCAAAAAATATCAGAATATTGTATATTGAATCCGCTAAAACACTTAACGAAATGACCTTTAATGAGCTCATTAAGCTAACGACGCTTTGATCAACTGGGCCCAAATCATCATGAGCTATATGAGCCTTAATATCATAAAATGTACTTTAGATATATGTGCAGGGCCCCTAGGGGAACTTTAAAACCTTTAAAACCTTTAATTTTATATATATGTGCAGGGCCCCTATTGTCCTTTCAACATCTTTTGGAAAGTCGTTTTTTGCCTGGCGCTGTACACAGAAAAGTAAATTTGCAAACATTTGTCATGATTTAATGCAAAACCATTTGTCGTAACTACCTATGCACAAAAAGTTTTATTCTAGTCATTGGTTTTTAAAAAATCAAGTATTTTCACTTTTTCCCATAGTAAAAATGAATGCAAATTATGCAGAAATCTGTAGGGTAGGTAACTTGGAGGCAGATTTTCAGCAAGTTCCGCTTGTTCAATTTTTTCTGAAATTTTCACAATATTGTTGTGAAACATCAATAATTCAAATTCTGCAAAGAAACTTGAAAACTACTTTCTTAATCAAAAATTCCAAAAAATCACTTTACTATAGAAATTGCCAATTTTTGGCCATAAATTTTAGGGTATAAATTTGAGAACAAAACACAGAAACAGAAAAGACAAATGGTTTCTGATAAGATATGGTCATTCAGAACAAAATATTTTCATTTAAAATAAAACACCAAGCAATAAACATCTTTCCGAGTGATGTCTAAAGGACAGTAGGGGTACTTTAAAACCTTTAAAAACCTTTTATTTTGTTGAAATCCTTTAAAACCTTTAATTTGGCTGAAAAACCTATAAAAACCTGTATTTTGATGAGAAAACCTTTATATTTGGCAATTTGTAAATGCAAGAGAAGGATGGAGTAAATATGTAGCATTTCGTAACAACAAACTATAGTTCTGTTACTTAGATTCATATGTTTCTAAACAGAAATGCAAGTTAATATTGTCATTACCATTTAAAGATGAAAATATCAGATTTTCTCTGCAGTTTTTCTCCCTATTTTGCTTGAGAGGCAATGATGCAGAGTCCGTTGCTTGGGATCTGCCAAGAAATTTAACCATTAAATGCTCTTTATTTTGTACAAAATTTATCCTGAAAAACCTTTATTTGGCCGAAAATAGCCTTTATAAAAACATAGCAACAGATAAAAATATGCTGATATCTTTCTTATTTCTCCACTAAAGCATATGTTGTGGGTACTCATTAGAAATGCCTCGCCGAGGCGCTTCTAATGAGTACCACAACATATGTTTTCGTGGAAAAATAAGAAAAATACTAGATCACGCCATCGCAAATCCCCACGCTTCTGGCAGAAATTGCCCTTGTACCACACAGCAAAGTTTTAAGCAACCAGGTTTAAAAAATGGAATATTTTTATGGAATTTAGAGTAATTTACTTGTCAATAACTTTTCTGCTGATAAGATATACTAGGATATTGTTTGTAACCATCAACTTAATTTTTGACCCCGCCCCACCCCCCAAGTCCCAGCCCAAAGGGTGTTCCTGGGGTCGCAAAGTAAATCCCGTTCAATATGTTTTACATCTATCACTACTGAGTATATGTGCACATTTTCGCATAAAAATCTTTAAAATTGACTTTGAAATTGGAAATTGTTAATATTTGACCTTTTGACCCCTCCCCAGGGCCCCTGGGGGCGGGGCCAAAAATAAACCTGCTCTTGCATGCCCCACTTGTGTAAGCAAGCCACTCACCAAATTTGGTTGGATTCCGTCCAGCGGTTTGGGAGGAGATAGCATAACGGACAGACGGACGGACGGAGGTGATAACAATATCCCCGATGCTTTTTCTAAAGAGAATGGGGATAATTATGTGGATACCCCCTCTTATCTGTAGCTGTGTAAAAAGCCTTTATTTTTTAGAGAGACTGCTAGGGGGCCTGTATATGTGCCCAACAAAGACAGATCAATTTGTGCATCTATGCAGCCTGATCAGAGTCTTTGTTGCCCGCATGAAGAAACTTTCCATCCTTGGATAATTATCCAAAATGTGGCCAGTGAAGATCTGATCAGACTGCGAATAAGTAGCATCATGAAAACATGCTTGTATAATTTTGACCCCCTTAAACCCCACTTTTAAATGTAAAACTGGGGTTTACGGGGGTATACATTATTTTTTCTTATTTCTGCTCAAAAATATATATTGTAGGTACTCATTAGAACTGCCTCAGCAAGGTGGTTCTAATGAGTACCACAATCTATGTCTATGTTTGAGCAGAAATGTGAAAAATAGAGTTTTTTATCTGAAAATTTTCAGTTTTTGGAGGTGAAATTTTCTGTATATTTGAAAAGGCGTGTTTTTGTAATGAGGTTGATCTGAATTTTCACTGGGGGCACATGTCCGAAGGTACGTTTTCTGATGTGCAGCATATATTTATCAAGTATCCAAGTGCCCTTCTGATGAAGTGGGAAGAAGGCCATGCTCAGACTGCCCAGAATGAGCAGGATGATTTAGGTCAATTATTGTTCATACAGTCCTCTTTATGTAAGATACAGCTCACATTTTTCGTCTTTTTCTACAGAAAAAAAATGTAGTTTGCATTTATTATGACAAGGAGCATTTAGTTCGTCTTCATTATGCTACTTACTTGCAGAAAAGAGTCTCTTAGTGCAAAAATGTCTTTTGGGCTGAGGATTTACATGATGTGTCAGGCCTTTTTTCTTTGGAAAATAAAAATAAAAAAAAAATAAACAAATTTTAGATTGTTTTCAGAACGACTCTTTAAAGATTAACATTTGTCATTATGCCCCCTCCCCCTCCCAACCCACACACACTATCATACAAATCCCAAATCCCATTGATGTCAAAATTGGTGTGATACAGCGGCATTGGCATTTGCATGACACTGTTTTGTCTGCACTCTATCTTGTGAACCAGTGTTTGGATTCTTACCAAATTTACTTGGATATATAATTGGGATATGAAAAAGAACTGATTAGATTTTGGTGACCTTAACCTAATTCTCAAGGTCACAGCAGTAGAAAAACTGAAGATTCATGGTAGGGGGACATCTGTTTTCTCTGAAAACACTGTTACTTATTGATATTTGAATTCAGCATAATAAGCTTCCCTGGGTACACTGTTAATAGTTGATATTTGAATTCAGCATAATTAGCTTCCCCAAGTAGAGTTAACCCTCCTTATACTGACACTTGTTAAACCATACATTTTTGGCATGAAACCATTATAAAGTGGGGACAATTACTCAGATATTATGTAGGAACATTGTGTTTTATAATACTTAAAGACACTTGTTTTGAATATTTGTTAAAATTGCCTCACAGAGGTGATTCTAACAAATTTCCAAAGCACATGTTTTGTGGGGAAATAAGAACAATACAAGACCTTTCTTACATATCATTCTGCTCAGTAAGGATTCTTTACAACAGCAAATTCATTTTAATGGCAACCTCTTTGGGAACAAATGCTGTGATAGTAGCAAAGGTTCACTGTATAAGGATGGTGAAATTTTCATTTTCTTTTATTGTAATTTTCATCTCATCTGATTGATTACAAGGCAGATACACAGCTTGCCTGGCCCTTCACTGTTCACATTGAAAAATGTTTTTCAGTAAACTGTTGTATTGTTGTCACACCTGGATTAGCATAGGGGACTTAGGTGTGCAAGTTTCTGTCAGTTTGTTTGTCCATCCATTCATCCATGTACATGCATTCTCCTCGCTCGACATGACCCCATTGGGTTGACTGGGCCATTAAACCTCAACACAAAAATACGACCCCAGTGACCAGAGTATCCATCCTAACATCCACCCTAGTGTCTGCCCTAAATGAAGACTACAAACTCTAAAATTTTACAGTATCTCTTCACTAATTATTTTATATGTATTTATCTAAACAAGGGTGACAACTCTCACTCTTCTAGTGCTTGTGTTATGTGCCCTTGGCCAAAAGTTCCACATTTTAGTACGCAGGTGTGATGTAACCTTCAGTAAAGTTTTTTATGTTTTTCTTAGAGCATATCTGAATACATGTATATAGTTTCTGTATACTTTTACTTTCAGGGAGTTTTATAGTATCTCTGATGACTTTGACCCGACAAATCTTATTGTGAGACATGATAAGCGGGCATTTTATCTCACCACACCTATTGCCAAGTCGGTGATCCACAGCAACACAGCTATCAAAGATGTCAGAGTAAGTCTTGATTTAGCTTTCTGCATTAAGAAAACCAGTTGATTGATTTTTGTAAGGGGCCAGTTTTCAAAGAGCGTTGTACAATGTTGATTTGACCACAGCAGGTAAAAAGATGTCTTCAGCTAAATATCGATAGTGATGGCCAAGATCAGACTGCACAAATGTGTAGTCTGATCTAAACCATCATTATCTACTTGCAGAAGGTGTCTTTGGATGCTTTAAATGAAACTAGAATGGACTTTCAACTTATCCCTACTTTTCCTACTCTTTCCCTACTTTTTGGATCTTTTCCCTACTTAGCCCTACTTTTCCTACAAAAATTCTGTACTATACCTTCTTTTTGGTAAAAAAAAAAAAAAAAAAAAAAGAACCTTAAGTGATTAAAACTGCAATATATTCATAGGTCTAGATAAGAGTGGGTATTAGGTAAATAGTTTTCTTATTTCTCAATGAAAACATGTTGAGGCGCTTCTAATGAGTAGCCACAACATATGTTTTCGTCAAGAAAAATGAAACATATAGATTGAAATATTGAAAAAAGCCCTTGCATCACGAAAACACCCCTATATAATTTTGACCCCCTTAAACCCCACTTTTATATAGTAAAACTGGGGTTTACAGGGGTATACATTATTTTTCTTATTTCTGTTCAAAACATAGATTGTGGGTACTTGTTAGAACTGCCCCAGTGAGGCGGTTCTAACGAGTACCCACAATCTATATTTTGAGCAGAAATATGAAAAATGTCAGGATTTTTTATATGAAAATTTTCAATCTTTATGGTGGTAAAATTTTCAATATATTTGAATAGGCGTGTTTTCGTAATGTCAAGAGCTATGCATATTTATGCCCCTGCCTGCTGAAGGCAGCAGTGGGGCATATAGCATTCAACAGTAATGGTACATGAGTATGTGCTTACGTTCATAACCATAGTCTAACGAATGTTTAACTTTACTTTTAAATTTACTTTGACATTTACGTCCCCGTTTCTCTTGGAGGTTTTAACTTGGGTATCATATATGCTGGATAGCTAGGAAGTTGAAATTTGGTAAGCTACTTAAGCAACCTTAACCTTCAAGTCTGTGCTAGAGTTGCCACTAGGTCTGGCCCTGGGGTGGGGCTAGGGGCCAAAAAGTATAACAAGATCAGATTGAGCATTTGGAAAATAGTTGTTGAAATTTATGAATCCAGATGTTGTTTTCATATGGGTAAAGAGAAAAAGGCAGGGGCATTTCTGTGCTTTGGACACGTCTGGTTCTTGACTCGCTCACTGTTTATAAAAATTAGATCAAGCTTTTCTGAGTAGTAGAGTCGCAAGCTTAAGATATATTTGTCTAAGTCTTAATTTCTTTTTTTTTTATGCCATATGCCAACCCCACCCCTCTACTCCAATGGGCTATATTAGAGCCATATTGTAACATCTGTACATGCATCTGTGCATTTGTCATGTTTTTAACCAGAATAACAAATGTTTATTTTTACATTCAAATTTACGTTAACATTTGCTTCCATGTTTCTCTTCGAGGTCATAACTTGGGTACCTTTTATGCTAGGAAGTTGAAATTTGGTATGCTTTTTACCCAGACCTTAACATTCAAGAAAATGCTAGAGTTGCCACTGGATGATGTCTGGAGGGTGGGGCTTGGGGTCAGAATGTATAACAACAAATTGAGCATTTGGAAAATAGTTGTTGAAATTTATGATTCCTGATGTTGTTGCCATATGGGCAAAGAGCAAAAAGCGGGAGCATTTGTGTACTTTGTGTGTAGTTGGATTTTGGCATTTCCTTTCCATTGTAATGCAATTTTGTTGTTCACAGATAACACTTTGCATATTGTATCCTTTATTTGAGACTGAAGACATGCAGAGTGCCCATTCTATACCTACTTTTCATGACGAAAATTCCTACTTTTGCCCTATTTTTCAAAATTTTCAGCCCTCTTTTTCAGAGGAGGGTAGTTGAATGTTTGATTATGCCACACTTTGTCTGTTAGTACCTTGTTTTGTCATACACAGGAAAGTCTGATCCTTTCGTATATGCTCAAAAGCACCTTTTTGCTTGATGAGGCTTAATTTGGGCAGCATCAAGTGAAAAGGTGCCGTCAAACTTGCGCAAAATGGGCAGATTTAGATCATCCTGCACATGCCCGCCACGGTGGCTCAGTTGGATGCGCCGTCCGACTGGAGACCAGGAGGTCGCGGGTTCAACCCCCGCCGAGGTAGGCAACATTCTTTCGTGGAGATTGATCATGAAATATTTTCTACGGTCATTCTCTCCCTTCCGCTGATTCAAGAAGGGCAGTTGTCAGTTTCTGGCGAAAGAATGTGCACAGTACTGGTTAACCGCTTAGAGGACTAAGCCTGCCCAGTAAACGTGTGGTTAGGTAAACTGACCGCGCTTGACATGACCCCATTGGGTTGACTGGGCCGTAAAACCTCAACACAAACAAACAAACATGCCCGAAGTATCATCTGGTCCTTTGCTCTCTGTTCTCTCATTATGTAGTATCCAGTGATTCTGTTAGCGGACAGTGAAGGCCCTGATCAGACTGTGCAGATGCACAGTCTGATCTGGGCCTTCGCTGTATTTATATGCCCAAAGACAGGTTTCTGCATGTTATGGCCTATTTATCCTGTTACCCTACATTGTATCTCTGTGGACTTTCACATGGCACAAATCACTTTGTAAAGGACCAGTCACATCGGCCTTCGGACCAGGATGCCATTTGATGTTTGACCAGTCCAATAAACAAACTGCAATTAGTATTGAAAAAACGAAAATGTGCATTTTGGGCAGACTCACTATCAAAATTAGTAGCAGGGAGGTTTTTAAACTTTACCAGTTACTGAGCTAATTTAGCAGACCACATTAACCCTTGTCATGCTGAATAAATTAAGATGCTATGCTCACTGCCAATTATCAGTCAATCAGATTACCCTGAATCCTTATCCTACTGATGGAGCACTATATAAATCTTGTAGGAAGTTTAAAAAAATAATTGTATCCAAAAATGTGAATATATATTTTCTACAATCACACAAACTGTATTTTCTGAAACAGAGTTATTTCTAAAAACTAGTCTGTATGTTTAGTGAAGATTCAGATCAGCCTGCACATCTGCACAGTCTGATCATTCTTCACCACACACTCTATAAGATACACTGCTTCTTTGGCCAAATAGCACAGACTGATCTGGCTGCGGAGATGCACATGCTGATCCGAGTCTTCACTGAGTGTACATGTTATTTTGCAGAAATTAATGTGATTTGTTTCTTTAGTACCTATCAAAACTGTGAAATTCTTTTTCCATTGTATATTGCATTTTTATGACAAAACTTTCAATAATCAATGATTATTTACTAAAAGCAGAAGGGCATTATTATTATACATTGAACTGCTGGGAAAGAAAGAAGAGCAAAGAAATATTTTTTTCTTATTTTTTCCCGGAAATAGGACTTGACATTTCATGCAAATTGTTTCCTTGGAGACCATTCACATGAAATGCCAAATCCTATTTAATGGGAAAAATAAGAAAAATCTTATTAATTTGTCGTCTGCTGAATCCGCCCATAGCGTGGTGAGTAATAATTCTCAAATGTTTGTGCGAAAAAAAAAAAAAATTGCTACAAAATTATGCTTCTCCTGAGCAATGGGTTTATTTATTTCACCCTTTTCAGTGATTATCTTTTGACAAAGCTACTGAAATAGTGCTACTGGAAATTTATGCAAATAAGAAACAGATAAGAAGAGGGCATTTGACGATATAGAGGCATAGGTATCTGTATTTCTCCATAAAACATGTTGTGGGTATTCATTAGAGCTGCCTTGGAGAGGCGATTCTGGGCCCAGTTGTTCAAAACTAACGATGTCGTTAGTTAACGATTCGTTAAAATTTTGATCGTGTCATACGCAAATATGCTGAAATTTTTTGCTGAAAAAATGTGAGTAGCTTTTGCAGTGCAAAAGCTACTCACATTTTTTCAGCAAAAAATATCAGAATATTGTATATTGAATCCGCTAAAACAGTTAACGAAATGACCCTTAACGAGCTCGTTAAGCTAACGACGCTTTGAACAACTGGGTCCTGATGAATAACAACCAGCTCTATTTTATTGAATAAAAAGAAAAAAAAAAATCAACATCAAATTACCACCGAATAACCCTCCTTACCTGTTTCTCTGTTTTCATCATAAACTTTGCTGATATCAAATCTAATTTCCCCTTATCAGGCCCCTATCTATAAGGGTGGCCAAAGTCATCAAGGATTTCTTATCTTTATCTGCTTATAGTCATTAGGGTGTTATGCAATCCAAAATGTGTCTTTAAGTGTGCAGTGTTACCAGACCACACCATACTAATATATGTAATTACATTGTTTTTCAGTTCCGACCAATCTATGGTGTTGTGGTTTTCCAGAAAGTGGACAATGATGGCTGGTGTAAAACACCCTGCAACATGACTATGACAGACATGGTGAGTACAGTTTCATAGTGAGTCATAACTCCAGATAAAAGGATTTATCAAGTAAATACTTTTTTTTTTTTTTTTTTTTTGCACCAAAGTATATATTGTGGGTACTCAGTAGAAGCAGGCTTTCAAGCGGGCCCTACTTTTACTATTATTCCTACTTTTCCCTACTTTTTTTTTTGTGCCCCTAATTTTCCCAACTTTTTTCTGAAAATGCCCTACTATCCCTACTTTTTAGTCCAAAAATGTTTGAAGTGAACAAAAAAAATGTAATTTTTTCCACGCTGTCTTTGTTCGCTCGCAGTTTTTAAAAATTAGATCAACTTAATCTGAGCAGCCACGATGCAGAAGTTTATAAAATAATTTTACTTCAGTTGTAACTTTTTTTGGAACATTTATTTTGATATTTCCTTTCCCTGGTAATGCAGTGTTATTGTTCAGTGAAAACTTTGCTTGCTTAGTATATCTTTTTCTAAGTCTTAAAACACTCAGAACATCCCTACCAATACTGCTTTTCATGATTAAAATTCTGTCTTTTGCCCTACTTTTTCAAACTTTTGAGCCCTACTTTATCCCTACTTTTTTGATGGAGGGCACTTGAAAGCCTGTAGAAGTGGCTTGGCGAGGCACTTCTAATGAGTATGCACTAGGTGTTTCTGTGAAGAAATGAGAAAAAATATACCTTTTGGTAGAAAAACTTCTTATTTGGACTTACGGTGAGTACACTTTTGACACTTCTTATGAGTACCTAGAATATGTTTTCATGCAGAAAGGTAAAAAATTCATGCTTTTTGGTCAAAAAAAAAAGAAAAGATAAAAGCCTCTAATATGGAGCTATAGTGAGTATCATCACGAAAACATGCCTATATAATTTTGACCCCCTTAAACCCCACTTTTATATAGTAAAACAGGGGTTTACAGGGGTATACATTATTTTTCTTATTTCTGCTCAAAACATAGATTGTGGGTACTTGTTAGAACTGCCTTGTTAGAACTGCCTCTGTGAGGCAGTTCTAACGAGTACCCACAATCTATGTTTTGAGCAGAAATATGAAAAATATTTGAATTTTTTGTCTGAAAATTTTCAATTTTTCGGTGATTAACTTTTCAGTATATTTGAATAGGCAAGTTTTCTTAATGACATTCGATTCCATTCAAGTTCAGAGGTGTTTGAAAGTGACTATTGCTATAAGTTTGGATCGGGCCCCGAGGTTATAAAACTTTTTTCATGCTCAACTCAACTGAGCATGAAATTTTCTCTGCAAATAAATAAGAATAACAATAGTTGGCATTTTCATATTTATTAGCAGAGAAATTTTCATGCTTAGCTATGTTTAGCCAAAAAGAATTGCAATTGTTAGTAATTTGAAATTAATTAGCAGGAGAAATTTCATGCTCAGCTGAGTTGAGCATGAAAAAAAAAATTGTATAACCTCGGGGCCAGGCTTCTTTGTCAGTCGGTTTTGCTGTTGGCCAGTAATAGTTTATAATGTGTTAACAGTATACATGTTTTTATTGGGTCATTTCTTTTTCCCCCTGAAAATAGGATCTGACATTTCATGCAAATTGTCTATTAAGGAGACAATCTGCTTGACGTGTCAAACCCTCTTTTTTGGAGAAAAAACAAAAAATAAGAAAATGTAGTCTGCTGATAGTTTTATCTGAGATGTTAAGCGTTAAGTGTTTTAAGGGCTAATTTTATTATTATTTTTTTTCAGTCTTATACTCTCACGCATACCTGACTTGTTTCATTATAACCATTTCAAATTGAAAAAAATAATATGCCGTTTTGGTGCAAATGACTCTTATTGGCTGATGCGTTGCTAAGCCTGAACTCATCGTCATTAATATAGCTTGCTTTGTGCCTGTTTTTAGGGCTGGGCGTCTTTGTATCCCTTTGTGAGGAAGCAGATCGTGAATGTGACAACAAATGATGTCTTGAACCTTACACATAAGGAGAAGGTGAAGTTCTCCGAGCTCAGTGATGATGCGAGAGAGGCTCTTGAGGATGTAGGTCAGTAAAGAGTTTAGAAAGATTAATTTTCTACAAATTTAGTAAAAGGGACCAGGTAGCCTATTAAAATAAAACCTAAGAGAAAATATTTTCCTTAAAGGCTACATATTCGTCTAAAATAGACATTTTATTATCCATGAAAGGTTTTAAAAAATATTAATAAAATCATAAAATGTGGCACCTGACAGCCTGTAAAATTTCAGTTAGTCTCTCATGCTTGAACTGATCAAAAATAAAATTAATTTTTTATAGTATCTCTGAATTAATGTTGCCAACATTAATTGAGGGACAGGAAAAAAATTCATTTTATTTTTGACCCATTTCAAAAACGAGAGACTGACTAAAATTTTACAGGCTGTCAGATGCCACATTTTTAGCTCACCTGAGCTGAAAGCTCAAGGTGAGCTTTTGTGATCACTCACTGTCCGTCGTCGTCTTTGTCCGTATGTCCGTCCGTCCGTCCACAATCTTTAAACAACATCTCCTCCTAAACCACTGATTGGATTTTGACCAAACTTCACAGGAATGATCCTTGGTTGGTCCTCTTTCAAAGTTGTTCAAATGGTTCTGGTCCGTTGCATATCTAGGTCACAGGAGCTTAAAATAGATTTTTTAACTAAAAACTTAAAAAATCTTCTTGTCAGAAACCACTGGACCGATTTCAATATAATTTTGCAGAAATGTTCCTTTGGTGATCCTCTACAAAGATTGTTCAAGCCATTCGGATTCGTCAAAAAACATGGCCGCCAGGGGGCGGGGCTTATTTTCCCTATATATCTGTATAGAAAACTTTAAAAATCTTCTTGTCAGAAACCACTGGACAGATTTCAATATAATTATGCAGAAATGTTCCTTTGGTGATCCTCTACCAAGATTGTTCAAGCCATTTGGATTCGTCAAAAAACATGGCCGCCAGGGGGCGAGGCTTATTTTCCCCATATATCTATATAGAAAACTTTAAAAATCTTCTTGTCCGAAATCACTGGACCGATTTCAATATAATTTTGCAGAAATGTTCCTTTGGTGATCCTCTACCAAGATTGTTCAAGCCATTTGGATTCGTCAAAAAACATGGCCGCCAGGGGGCGGGGCTTATTTTCCCTATATATCTATATAGAAAACTTTAAAAATCTTCTTCTCAGAAACCACTGGACCGATTTCAATATAATTTTGCAGAAATGTTCCTTTGGTGATCCTGTACCAAGATTGTTCAAGACATTTGGATTCGTCAAAAAACATGGCTGCCAGGGGGCAGGGCTTATTTTCCCTATATAATCTATATAGAAAACTTTTAAAAACCTTCTTGTCCGAAACCACTGGACCGAATTGAATATAATTTTGCAAAAATGTTTCTTTGGTAATCCTCTACCAAGATTGTTCAAGCCATTTGGATTTGTCAAAAAACATGGCCCCAGCCTCGGTGGCTCAGTTGGATGCGCCGTCCGACTGGAGACCAGGAGGTCGCGGGTTCAACCCCCGCCGAGGTCGGCAACATTCTTTCGTGGAGATTGATCATGAAATATTTTCTACGGTCATTCTCTCCCTTCCGCTGATTCAAGAAGGGCAGTTGTCAGTTTCTGGCGAAAGAATGTGCACAGTACTGGTTAACCGCTTAGAGGACTAAGCCTGCCAAGTAAACGTGTGGTTAGGTAAACTGACCGCGCTCGACATGACCCCATTGGGTTGACTGGGCCGTAAAACCTCTACACAAACAAACCAGGGGGCGGGGCTTATTTTCCCTATATATCTATATAGAAAACTTTAAAAATCTTCTAGTCCGAAACCACTTGACCAATTTCAATATAATTTTGCAGAAATGTTCCTTTGGTGATCCTGTACCAAGATTGTTCAAGACATTTGGATTCGTCAAAAAACATGGCTGCCAGGGGGCAGGGCTGATTTTCCCTATATAATCTATATAGAAAACTTTTAAAAATCTTCTTGTCTGAAACCACTGGACCGATTTCCATATAATTTTACACAAATGTTCCTTTGGTGATGCTCTACCAAGATGTTCAAGCCATTTGGATTCGTCAAAAAACATGGCCACCAGGGGGCGGGGCTTATTTTCCCTATATATCTATATAGAAAACTTTAAAAATCTTCTTGTCCGAAACTACTGGACCGATTTCCATATAATTTTGCAGAAATGTTCCTTTGGTGATCCTGTACCAAGATTGTTCAAGCCATTTGGATTTGTCAAAAAACATGGTTGCCAGGGGGCGGGGCTTATTTTCCCTATATATCTGTATAGAAAACTTTAAAAATCTTCTTGTCAGAAACCACTGGACAGATTTCAATATAATTATGCAGAAATGTTCCTTTGGTGATCCTCTACCAAGATTGTTCAAGCCATTTGGATTCGTCAAAAAACATGGCCGCCAGGGGGCGAGGCTTATTTTCCCCATATATCTATATAGAAAACTTTAAAAATCTTCTTGTCCGAAATCACTGGACCGATTTCAATATAATTTTGCAGAAATGTTCCTTTGGTGATCCTCTACCAAGATTGTTCAAGCCATTTGGATTCGTCAAAAAACATGGCCGCCAGGGGGCGGGGCTTATTTTCCCTATATATCTATATAGAAAACTTTAAAAATCTTCTTCTCAGAAACCACTGGACCGATTTCAATATAATTTTGCAGAAATGTTCCTTTGGTGATCCTGTACCAAGATTGTTCAAGACATTTGGATTCGTCAAAAAACATGGCTGCCAGGGGGCAGGGCTTATTTTCCCTATATAATCTATATAGAAAACTTTTAAAAACCTTCTTGTCCGAAACCACTGGACCGAATTGAATATAATTTTGCAAAAATGTTTCTTTGGTAATCCTCTACCAAGATTGTTCAAGCCATTTGGATTTGTCAAAAAACATGGCCCCAGCCTCGGTGGCTCAGTTGGATGCGCCGTCCGACTGGAGACCAGGAGGTCGCGGGTTCAACCCCCGCCGAGGTCGGCAACATTCTTTCGTGGAGATTGATCATGAAATATTTTCTACGGTCATTCTCTCCCTTCCGCTGATTCAAGAAGGGCAGTTGTCAGTTTCTGGCGAAAGAATGTGCACAGTACTGGTTAACCGCTTAGAGGACTAAGCCTGCCAAGTAAACGTGTGGTTAGGTAAACTGACCGCGCTCGACATGACCCCATTGGGTTGACTGGGCCGTAAAACCTCTACACAAACAAACCAGGGGGCGGGGCTTATTTTCCCTATATATCTATATAGAAAACTTTAAAAATCTTCTAGTCCGAAACCACTGGACCAATTTCAATATAATTTTGCAGAAATGTTCCTTTGGTGATCCTGTACCAAGATTGTTCAAGACATTTGGATTCGTCAAAAAACATGGCTGCCAGGGGGCAGGGCTGATTTTCCCTATATAATCTATATAGAAAACTTTTAAAAATCTTCTTGTCTGAAACCACTGGACCGATTTCCATATAATTTTACACAAATGTTCCTTTGGTGATGCTCTACCAAGATGTTCAAGCCATTTGGATTCGTCAAAAAACATGGCCACCAGGGGGCGGGGCTTATTTTCCCTATATATCTATATAGAAAACTTTAAAAATCTTCTTGTCCGAAACTACTGGACCGATTTCCATATAATTTTGCAGAAATGTTCCTTTGGTGATCCTGTACCAAGATTGTTCAAGCCATTTGGATTTGTCAAAAAACATGGTTGCCAGGGGGCGGGGCTTATTTTCACTGTATATCTGTATAGAAAACTTTAAAAATCATCTAGTCAGAAACCACTGGACCGATTTCCATATGATTTTGCAGAAATGTTCCTTTGGTGATCCTGTTGCAAGATTGTTCAAGCCATTTGGATTTGTCAAAAAACATGGCCGCCAGGGGGGCGGGGCTTATTTTCCTTATATATCTTTATGGAAAACTTTAAAAATCTTCTTGTCAGAAACCACTGGACCGATTTCCATATGATGTTGCAGAAATGTTCCTTTGGTGATCCTGTTGCAAGATTGTTCAAGCCGCCATGATTCGTTAAAAAACATGGCCGCTAGGGGGCGGGGTTAATTTTCCCTATATATCTATATAGAAAACTTTAAAAATCTTCTTATCATAAACGACTGGACCGATTTCAATATAACTTGGCAGAAATGTTTCCTTAGTGACCCTCTATCAAGATTGTTCGAGCCGACATGATTTGTCAAAAAATATGGCCGCTAGGGGGTGTGGGGCTTATTTTCGATATAATTCTATATAGAAAACTTGAAAAAATCTTGTCGTCAGAAACCACAGGACTGATTTCAATATAACTTTGCAGGAATGTTTCTTATGTAACCCTCTATCAAGATTGTTCAAGCCATCACAATTCGTCAAAAAACATGGCCCCCAGGAGTCGGGGCTTATTTTCCTTATATATCTATATAGAAAACCTTAAAACTCTTCTCGTTAGAAACCACTGAACCGATTTCATTATAACTGCAGAAATTTTTCCTTGGTGACTCTCTACTAAGATTGTTTAAGTAATCATGATTCGTCAAAAAAAATGGCTGCCTGGGGCAGGGCTTATTTTCCCTATATATCTATATATAAAACTTTAAAAATCTTCTTTTCAGAAAACAATGGACCGATTTCAATACAACTTGGCAGGAATGTTTCTTTGGTGACCCTCTACAAAGATTGTTCAGGCCGTCATGATTCATCAAAAATCATGGCCACTAGGGGGCAGGGCTTATTTTCCCTATATATCTATATAGAAAACTTTAAAAATCTTCTCGTAAGAAACAGTTGGACCGAGTTCAATGTAACTTGGCAGGAATGTTGCTTTGGTGACCTTCTACCAAGATTGTTCAAGCCTTCATGATAGTCAAAAACCATGGCCTACAGGGGGGTGGGGCTTATTTTTCATATATATCTGCATAGAAAATTTTAAAATTCTTCTTGTCACATACCCCATGACTGATTTCAATATTACTTGGCTGGAATGTTGCTTTGGTGAACCTCTATCAAGATTGTACAAGCAATCATGATTCGTCAAAAAACATGGCTGCCATGGGGTGGGGCTTGTTTTCCCTATATATCTAAATAGAAAACTTTAAAAATCTTCTTGTCAGAAACCACTGAACAGATTTCAATATAACTTGGTAGGAATGTTCCTTTGGTGACCCTCTACCAAGTTTTTTCAAGCTGTCATGATTCGTCAAAAAACATGGCCGTTAGGGCGTAGGGCTTTATAGCTTTATAAAACTTTTTAAACCACTGGACCAATTTCAATATAACTTGGCAGAAATGTTCCTTTGGTGACCCTCTTTTAAGATTCAGTTCAGGTCGTCAAGATTTGTAAAAAAACATGGCCAGGGTATGGTGGAGGGGGATGGGGGTGGTTAGTGCTATAAAGTTTATACAAAAATCCTAGAGCAGTGAACTTGGCTGAATCTTCAACAGTAAATATGCAAATCTGTTTGGTCAGGTGAGCGATATAGGACCATCATGGTCCTCTTGTTTTTTATCTTTTTAATACCATGTATCCATTTATTATATCTTTCTTGGATAAAAAATGTCTTTTTTTGAGGACTATGGAGCCTTTAAAATATTATATTTGGATTAGTTGACTATATAATTCTGTTTGATCATCAGTCAAAAGATGCAAAAGTGACAATAAACATTTAAAAGCCCCTCAGTACACTAGATGTTGAGGGTGAACAAATCGTCATATTACCCTCATACAAGGGCAACGATTGTTTTATTAGCTCACCTGAGCCAAAGGCTCAAGGTGAGGTATTGTGATCACTCACCGTGCGTCGTCGTCCGTCTGTCCATCCGTCCATCCATTCACAATCTTTAAACAACATCTCCTCCTAAACCACTGATTGGATTTTGACCAAATTTCACAAGAAATGATCCTTGGTTGATCCTCTTTATCTAGGTCACAGGAGCTAAAAATAGATTTTTTAACAAAAAACTCAAAAAATCTTCTCATCAAAAACCACTGGACCGATTTCAATAAAATTTTGCAGAAATGTTCCTTTGGTGATCCTCTACCAAGATTGTTCAAGCCATTTGGATTCGTCAAAAAACATGGCCGCCAGGGGGCGGGGCTTATTTTCCCTATATATCTATATAGAAAACTTTAAAAATCTTCTTGTCAGAAATCACTGGACCAATTTCAATATAATTTTGCAGAAATGTTCCTTTGGTGATCCTCTATCAAGATTGTTCAAACCTTTAGATTCGTCAAAAAACATGGCCGCCAGGGGGCGGGGCTTATTTTCCCTATATATCTGTATAGAAAACTTTAAAAATCTTCTTCTCAGAAACCACTAGACCGATTTCAATATAATTTTGCAGAAATGTTTCTTTGGTGATCCTCTACCAAGATTGTTCGAGACATTTGGATTCGTCAAAACACATGGCCGCCAGGGGGCGGGGCTTATTTTCCCTATATATCTATATAGAAAACTTTAAAAATCTTCTTGTCAGATACCACTAGACCGATTTCAATATAATTTTGCAGTAATGTTCCTTTGGTGATCCTCTACTAAGATTGTTCAAGACATTTGGATTCGTCAAAAAACATGGACTCCAGGGGGCAGGGCCTATTTTCCCTTTACATCTATATAGAAAACTTTAAAAAATCTTCTTGTCAGAAACCACTGGACCGATTTCAATATAATTTTGCAGAAATGTTTCTTTGGTTATCCTCTACCAAGATTATTCAAGACATTTGGATTCGTCAAAAAACATGGCCGCCAGGGGGCGGGGCTTATTTTCCCTATATATCTATATAGAAAAGTTTAAAAATCTTCTTGTCCGAAACCACTGGACCAATTTCAATATAATTTTGCCAAAATGGTCCTTTGATGATCCTCTAGGAAGATTGTTCAAGCCATTTGGATTCGTCAAAAAACATGGCCGCCAGGGGGCGGGGCTTATTTTCTCTATATATCTATATAGAAAAGTTTAAAAATCTTCTTGTCCAAAACCACTGGACAGATTTCAATATAATTTTGCAAAAATGTTCCTTTGGTGATGCTCTACCAAGATTGTTCAAGCCATTTGGATTCGTCTAAAAACATGGCCCCCAGGGGGCAGGGCTCATTTTCCCTATATATCTATATAGAAAACTTTAAAAATCTTCTTGTCCGAAACCACTGGACCGATTTCAATATAATTTTGCAGAAATGTTCCTTTGGTGATCCTCTACCAAGATTGTTCAAGCCATTTAGATTCGTCAAAAAACATGGCCGCCAGGGGGCGGGGCTTATTTTCCCTATATATCTATATAGAAAAACTTAAAACTCTTCTTGTCCGAAACCACTGGACCAATTTCCATATAATTTTGCAAAACTGTTCCTTTGGTGATCCTGTTGCAAGATTGTTCAAGCCATTTGGATTCGTCAAAAAACATGAACCCCAGGGGGCGGGGCTTATTTTCCCTATATAATCTATATAGAAAACTTTAAAAATCTTCTTGTCCGAAACCACTGGACCGATTTCCATATAATTTTGCAAAAATGTTCCTTTGGTGATCCTGTTGCAAGATTGTTCAAGCCATTTGGATTCGTCAAAAAACATGGACGCCAGGGGGCGGGGCTTATTTTCCCTATATAATCTATATAGAAAACTTGAAAAATCTTCTTGTCAAAACCACTGGACCGATTTCAATATAATTTTTCAAAAATGTTCCTTTGGTGATCCTGTTGCAAGATTGTTCAAGGCATTTGGATTCGTCAAAAAACATGGCCACCAGGGGGCGGCTTTTTTTCCCTATATATCTATATAGAAAACTTTAAAAATCTGCTTGTCTGAAACCACTGGACCGATTTCCATATAATTTTTCAGAAATGTTCCCTTGGTGATCCTGTACCAAGATTGTTCAAGCCATTTGGATTTGTCAAAAAACATGGCCACCAGGGGGCGGGGCTTATTTTCACTATATATCTGTATAGAAAACTTTAAAAATCTTCTTATCCGAAACCACTGGACTGATATCCATATGATTTTGCAGAAATGTTCCTTTGGTGATCCTGTTGCAAGATTGTTCAAGCCATTTGGATTTGTCAAAAAACATGGCCGCCAGGGGGGAGGGGCTTATTTTCCTTATATATCTATATAGAAAACTTTAAAAATCTTCTTGTCATAAAGCACTGGACGGATTTCAATATAATTTTGCAGTAATGTTTCTTCAATGATCCTCTACCAAGATTGTTCAAGCAGCCATGATTTGTTAAAAAACATGGCCGCTAGGGGGCGGGGTTGATTTTTCATATATATCTGTACAGAAAACTTTAAAAATCTTCATGTCATAAACGACTGGACCGATTTCAATATAACTTGGCAAAAAAATTTCCTTAGTGACCCTCTATCAAGATTGTTCAAGCCGTCATGATTTGTCAAAAAACATGGCCGCTAGAGGGTGGGGGGCTTATTTTCCATATATATCTATATAGAAAACTTGAAAAAATCTTGTCGTCAGAAACCACAGGACTGATTTCAATATAACTTCACAGAAATGTTTCCTTGGTGACCCTTTACCAAGATTGTTCAAACCGTTATGATTTGTCAAAAAACATGGCCGCTAGGGGGCGGGGCTTATTTTCCTATATAGCTATATAGAAAATTTTAATAGTCTTTTCAGAAACTACTTGACCGATTTCAATGTAACATTGCAGCAATGTTTCTTATGTAACCCTCTATCAAGATTGTTCAAGCCGTCATGATTCGTCAAAAAACATGGCCGCCAGGAGTCAGGGCTTATTTTCCTTATATATCTATAGAAAACTTTAAAACTCTTCTTGTCAGAAACCACTGAACTGATTTCATTATAACTTTGCAGAAATGTTTCCTTGGTGACCCTCTACTAAGATTGTTCAAGTAATCATGATTCGTCAAAAAACATGGCTGCGGGGGGCAGGGCTTATTTTTCCTTTATATCTATATATAAAACTTTAAAAATCTTCTCTTCAGAAACCAATGGACCGATTTCAATACAACTTGGCAGGAATGTTTCTTTGGTGACCCTCTACAAAGATTGTTCAAGCCGTCATGATTCATCAAAAAACATGGCTGCTAGGGGGCGGGGCTTATTTTCCCTATATATCTATATAGAATACTTTAAAAATCTTCTCGTAAGAAACAGTTGGACTGAGTTCAATGTAACTTGGCAGGAATGTTGCTTTGGTGACCTTCTACCAAGATTGTTCAAGCCTTCATGATATATCAAAAACCATGGCCCCCAGAGGGGGCGGGGCTTATTTTTCGTCTATATCTGCATAGAAAATTTTAAAATTCTTATTGTCACATACCCCATGACCAATTTCAATATTACTTGGCTGGAATGTTGCTTTGGTGAACCTCTATCAAGATTGACAAACAGTCATGATTCGTCAAAAAACATGGCTGCCAAGGGGTGGGGCTTATTTTCCCTATATATCTAAATAGAAAACTTTAATAATCTTCTTGTCAGAAACCACTGAACAGATTTCAATATAACTTGGCAGGAATGTTCCTTTGGTGACCCTCTACCAAGTTTGTTCAAGCTTTCTTGATTCGTCAAAAAACATGGCCGTTAGGGTGTAGGGCTTTATAGCTATATAAAACTTTTTTAACCACTGGACCAGTTTCAATATAACTTGGCAGAAATGTTCCTTTGGTGACCCTCTTTTAAGATTCAGTTCAAGTCGTCAAGATTTGTAAAAAAACATGGCTGGGGGTGTGGTGGAGGGGGGTGGGGGTGGTTAGTGCTATAAAGTTTATACAAAAATCCTAGAGCAGTGAACTTGGCTGAAACTTCAAATATGCAAATCTGTTTGGTCAGGTGAGCGATATAGGACCATCATGGTCCTCTTGTTATACCTATCATTCAGTATGACTATTAGAACTGTATGGTGAAACATGAGAAAGTGAAGGTTGATGTATTTTAGTAAATGTCACTTTACCATGACATCACAGCAAGGGTAATATTACTTGGTTTGACATCACAGTGAGGGAAATACACTACAGCTTCATTATAACACTATTGTTGGGGTCCATAGCATAAACCGTGTTAGTTAAACAATCGTGTTATATCCAAACAAAAATAAATGGTCATTTTTCAATATAATCTATACATTTTTGGGATCCATCTTTGAACCGTGCTATATACAAAACTGTGTTATAACGAACCGTGTTATAAAGAGGTTGTGGTGTATTACTTAAGATGACATAATCAGAGGGTAACACTGCAGAATATTACCCTGGGTATGACATGCAGTCTACCAATGATTGATTGATTGAGTTGAGGTTTTATGGCCCAGTCAACCCATTAGGGCCAACTATGCTTGACATTGTCATATTTTTTAACAGAGAAAATTTCATGGTCAGCTGAGTTGAGCATGAAATTTTTGTTTTCCTCAGGGCCAGGTTATCATTATTTTTGTTTCTTTTAGATCCTGGATGTGTTCTGTTCCTTCACAGACCAAATCTCAAGTAAGTTCCTTTGTTTCTTTTTGAAAATTGGGTCATGATGCAAATTTTTTTTGCTGGGCTCAATAGCAATGTTGATAGTGCCTCTGACTGCAGATTAAGGTGTTGTAAGTTTGAATATCCTGCTTGGCTACATAACTTTCATGGAGATTGATCATGAATTCAAACACAGCATGCCTATAATGGCAACCGAAATGAACTGTATTATTCTGCAACTGGGCGGAAGAGCGTGATGCGAAGAGCTGCCTCTTGTGTTGTTTTTAAGAATTTTTCTGACATCATTTGCTGTTTCCTGGGTGTTAGATTGTGTAACATCTTTTTCGCATTAGATACATTAGAAATAGATGTTAACCCTTGTCCTGCTGAATAAATTAATATGCCACACCCACTTCTAATTTTCAGCCAATCAGATTACTAGATACAGCTTGTTGATATAAATTCACATACTTAATGGCAAACAGTGCAGATCCAGATCAGTTGGCTTCTTCAGAAGCCAACTGATCTGGATCTACACTGTTTGCAAAGACAGGACATATCTGGGTTCAGCAGGACAAGGGTTAATACATTTGTTACAGCCAACGAAGTTGGAAGGTTTCATTGAACAATGGCTGAAGGTAGGGAGAACTTGAAGGAATCAACACTCGCTCTTGGTTTAACCCCAAACATATGATTTATTACTCAACAATTCACGGCTAGAGCTCTTCTTTGTTTGTGTTGAGGGTTTACGGCCCAGTCAACCCTAAGGTCATGTTGAATGCGGTCAGTTTACCTAACCACACTTTTACTGGGCAGACTTAAGTCCTCGAAGCAGATAACCAGTATTGTACATACTTTTACTAGAGCTTTTCTACTTCTTAAATTCCCGTCTGCTGATTCAAGAAGTGCAGTTGTCAGTTTTTGGCGAAAGAATGTGCACAATACTGGTTAACAGCTTAGAGGACTAAGCCTGCCCAGTAAACTTGTGGTTAGGTAAACTGACCGCGCTCGACATGACCCAATTGGGTTGACTGGGTCCTAAAACCTCAACACAAACAAATACTTCTAAAATCATTTCTACGGCCATTCTCAGCCTTCTGCTGATTCAAGAAAGACAGTTGTCAGTTAATGGTGGAAAATATGTGCACAAAGTAGTGGTTAATTGCTTAGAGGACTAACTGTCCAGGAAATGTGTGAGTAGGAAGCTGGTTAAGTAACTTGCTCAACATGACCTTAACAGTGTTGACTGGGCAACTCAAACAATTTAAATAGAGTAATGTGGTAGACAATAGCCCTAGATAAGGCACTGTTTTCGACCAAAAAGTACAAATGGAAAAGTATTAATATTATTGCCTTGGTTAGGCGCTTCTAATGAGTACCCACAACAGCTTATGCGCAGGCTGATCAGGGCCTGCCTTGTCTGCGAAATACATAAGGGACCTGTTCATACCATAGCTTCAGATAAGGCACTTTTTCATGTCCCCGGTAGCAATAGCGGGGACATTTTGTTTTTGCCCTGTCTGTTTGTTGGTTTGTTTGTTGGTTGGACAACTTTAACATTGGTCTTAACTTTTGAACTGTTTGAGATAGAGCCTTTATATTTGGCATGTAGGTTCCTTGTGACAAGGGCTTCCCACTCATACAAAAAATTTGACCTGTGACCTTGACCTGTGACCTATTTTAAAGAATTGTTTGGACAACTTTAACATTGTTTTTCATTTGAAAAGTATTGATACATGTCTTATTTCTCCATGAAAATATAAGTTGTGGATACTCAATGTAAGCCCCTCACCAAGGTGCTTCTAATGAGTACCCATAACATGTTTTCGTGGAGAAAAAAAAAATGATTGGATACCTTTTTCAGATAAGGCATACATGCTTTATTTTTTCATGAAAACATGTTGTGGGTACTCATTAGAGGAGCCTCTAATGAGTACCCATAACATAAGTTTTTGTGGAGAAATAAGAAAAAATATTATGTGGATACCCCCTCTTATCTGAAGCTATGGACATTTCTGTAGAGCTGTGGATTTTGCCTGTATTTCAGATCTTCGGAAGAGTTTCCACAGTGTAATATTACGTTCATTGGCTGGAAGGATGAGAAGTGGGTATGTGACTACACAGAAAAGAAGAAAATAAAGGAACATTTCTACAGACTCTGTGGAATGGAGCCCGCAGATTGGAGTAAGTGAATTTGATAGGGTTGTTCTAATGATAGATCCTCGGATTGATGATGGGAAAGAATTTCAGTCAACTAATTGGAAAATTCTATTTTTTAGGAACATATTTTTTCTCACTTTTTATACCCGCCACACAATAGTGGCGGGGTATTATGGTTTCACGTTGGACGTCCGTGTGTCTGTCCATCCGTTCATCCGTCTGTTTTTTTGTTTCCGGATGATAAATTGAGTAAACATCAATGGATTTTCACCAAACTTGGTACGTGCATTGATATTATGGATAATTGGTTTGGGATTGCTAATGGGCAAATTTCTTCAAATTTTTATGGAGTTATCTGCCCCAGACATGCCCATATTTTCGTTTTCAGACGATAATGTGAGTAAATAACACGGGATTTTAACCAAACTTACTATATGCATTAACATTAAGGAGATCTGGTTTGGCATTGCTAATGGGCAAATTTTGTCAAACTTTTACGGAGTTATCTGCCCAAGACACGCCCATATTTTCGTTTCCGGACGACAACTTGAGTAAATAACAAGGGATTTTAACCGAACTTGCTATATGCATTGACATTAAGGAGATCTGGTTTGGCATTGCTAATGGGCAAATTTCTTCAAATTTTTACGGAGTTATCTGCCCCAGACATGCCCATTTTTTCGTTTCCGGTCGATAACTTGAGTAAATAACAAGGCCTTTTTTAACCAAACTTGTTATATGCATTGATATTATCAAGATCTGGTTTAGGATTGTTATCTGTCCATTCAGGGCTCGGGAAAACCAAAGTTCTTTCGGTCCTAGACCAGAATTCAGAAATTGGGACCAATTGGAAACAGCCAAAAGCCAAAAAAAAATCGGTCCCATACTGGCCCAATACTAAGGAAATTTTCTCCTATTCTGTCAGATATTTAGGATATTCTCAAATTCTAAACTTACCTAGCTCAGATGACAATCAGTTAATTACACATGACTAATCCAATAATTGCCTCGAGTCAAGTTGTGTGAACAAATTACCTGAGATCTTGTAGTTCATCGCGTTATCTCGAATCTCGTGAGATTACAGTGGTCGTGTGAAAGTAATTAGCTTCGGGCACTATTACTGAAGTTTAAAGACTCCTTGATGTGTTCGATGTTTTGATAGTTAAGAAATCTGTTTTGCTGTGTTTGTAAAGTGCAACACTTAATTGGACATAAAACAACACATTAGAAACACATAGTGAAAAGAAAATAATCTCAGGAAACCAAAGATAGATGTAACATGGTACATTTCGTATTTTTATTATGCCCCCAACTTCAAAGAAGTTGGAGGGGCATATTGCTTCTGGGTTCGTCCGTCCATCCGTCCGTCCGTCCGTCCGTCCTTCCGTCCGTTCGTCACGCTTTTTGATGCATAGCATAACTTTAAAACCGTGAATGCTACTGTTTTGAAATTTCATATATGGATTCCTCATGAAAAAATAGCTGACACGTATTTTTTTTCTTGACAGGATTATGCCCCTTTTCTGAGTTATGGCCCTTTGAAAAAATATGGATGCAATCTTGTCAGCAAAATATCTCAAAAACTATTAAAGCCAGAGCCTTGAAACTTGATGAATAGACTGGTAGTGATGAGTAGACAACCTGATTAACTTTAGAAGAAATTTTGAAAAATACTTCTTGAGTTATGGCCCTTTGTAATTTTGGGCAAGTTTACCTTGTCAGCAAAATATCTCAAAAACTGTTAGAGCTAGAGCCTTGAAACTTAGTAAATGGATTTGTAGTGATGAGTAGATGACCTGATTAACTTTTGAAGAAATTCTGAAAAATACTTCATGAGTTATGGCCCTTTGTAATTTTGGGCATTTTTATCTTGTCAGCAAAATATCTCAAAAACCGTTGGAGCTAGAGCCTTGAAACTTAATGAATAGACTGGTAGTGATGAGTAGACAACCTGATTAACTTTTGAAGAAATTTTGAAAAATGCCTTTTGAGTTATGGCCCTTTGTAATTTTGGGCATTTTTACCTTGTCAGCAAAATATCTCAAAAACTGTTAGAGCTTGAGCCTTGAAACTTAGTAAATGTATTTGTAGTGATGTGTAGATGACCTGATTAACTTTTGAAGAAATTCTGAAAAAACACTTCATGAGTTATGGCCCTTCGTAATTTAGGGCATTTTTAACTTGTCAGCAAAATATCTCAAAAACAATTGAAGCTAGAGCCTTGAAACTTGATGAATAGACTGGTAGTGATGAGTAGAGAACCTGATAAACTTTTGAAGAAATTTTGAAATATACTTCTTGAGTTATGCCCCTTTGTAATTTTTGGCATTTTTGTCAGCAAGATATCTCAAAATCTGTTAGAGCTAGAGCCTTGAAACTTAGTAAATGGATTTGTAGTGATGAGTAGATGACCTGATTAATTTTTGAAGAAATTCTGAAAAATACTTCATGAGTTATGGCCCTTTGTAATTTTGGGCAATTTTACCTTGTCAGCAAAATATCTCAAAAACTATTAAAGCTAGAGCCTTGAAACTTGATGAATAGACTGGTAGTGATGAGTAGACAACCTGATTAACTTTTGAAGAAATTTTGAAATATACTTCTTGAGTTATGCCCCTTTGTCATTTTGGGCATTTTTATCTCAAAAACTATTAGAGCTAGAGACTTGAAACTTGGTGAATTGATTGGTAATGATGAGTAGATGACCTGATTAATTTTTTTGTAAATTCTGAAAAATATTTCATAAGTAATGGCCCTTTGTAAATTTGGGCATGTTTCCCTTGTGAACAAAATATCTCAAAAACTATTGAAGCTGGAGCCTTGAAACTTGATGAATAGATTGGTAGCAATGAGTAGATGACCTGATTATGCCCCCAGTTTCGAATGAAATTGATGGGGCATATTATTTTGCCTTCATTTGTCCATCCGACTGTTTGTCCGTTCATCAAGCTTTTTTTGTGCATGCCATATCTTAAGAACCCTGCACACTAGGGTTTTGAAATTTTATATTTGGGTTCCCAATGAAAAAATAGCCGACCCGTATTTTGTTTCTTGTCTAGCATGTTTATTTAAAGTTATGCCACTTTGAAAAAAATCAGAATTAAATCTTGTGAGCAAGATATCTTGAAAAGTATTTAAGCTGGGTTCTTGAAATTCGATACAGTGAGTGGGAATGATGTGTACATTACCCAGTTATATTTTGAGAGAATTCCATGAAAATATTGATAAAGTTACGGCCCTTTGCAGTTCTGCTCATTTTGACCTTGTCAGCAAGATTTCTCGAAAAGCACTTAAGCTAGTGTCTTGAAATATTATATGCTGATTGGGGATGACGTGGAGATTACCTGGTTTGTTTTTTAGGGAATTCCATGAAAAATTGATGTAGTTATGGCCCTTTGTAGTTCTAGGCATTTTGACTTTTTCAGCAAGATATCTCAAAAAGTATTTAAGCTAGAGCCATGATATTTGGTATACTGATTGGGATTGAGGAGGAGATCACCTGAATAAATTTGAACCAATTAAATGAAATGTTGGAGTTATGGCCCTTCGCAATTTCGGGCCATTTAATGTCGTTGCTTTATTGTGTATAGCATAAGTTTAGAACCATGTATGCTAATGTTTTGAAATTTCATGTTTTGATTCCTCATGAAAAAATAGGTGATCCGTATTGTTTTCTTATCCCAATCATCTCCTATTTTAGAGTTATTTCCCTTTGATAAAATAACATTGAAATCATATATTTGTACTGTTGTTACCGTCATGGCTAAGCAGTGTTGGAGTCAAACAGTGTTAGAGTCAGGCAGTTGGGGGCATAGTGTTTTACAAACACCAGCTCTAGTTTGTTTTTCTTTCCCATTTTACATGATGGGTAGCACAAACAACAATTGTCCCAGAGTCTTGTCTTGTTAGCTCGCCTGTACGAAGTACAAGGAGAGCTATTGTAGTCACCCCGGTCGTTTGCGTTTGCGTTCCCGTTCCCGTCACACTGCGTTAAAGTTTTTCAAATGCTTATATCTCAACAGTCACTCCTCACAGAGGCATCAAATTTGGAACTTAGGTACCTTGGAGGGTCTTCTGAGATTCCAAGAGAATAAACCCCTGGGTTCATGCCCCTGGGTGGGGCTAGGGGTCAGAATCTAGGACACCTTTGTAATACTGTGTTAAAGTTTTTCAAATTCTTATATCTTGACTTTCACTCCTCATAGAGCATTCATATTTAGAATTTGGGTACCTGGAGGAGTCTTCTGAGATTCCAAAAGAACATACCCCTGGGTTCATACCTCAGGGTGGGCCTTGGAGTGGGGCTAGGGGTCAAAATCTAGGACACATTTGTAAAATCTTATATGCCTACAGGTTATAGACACAACTGGTTATACATCAGCTAACTATGTGACATCGGTTTAAGTGTAAGAGAGTGAAGGTCATGGTGACCTACATTTTATGGTCCAGGTCACCTAGATTTCACGGTCCAGTGATTTTGCCTTATATCTTGAATACTATTTGTTGGATAAATGTCACACCTGGGATATTACTTCCATGTGACCCAATGAATGACCACTTACTATATCTAGGTCATTGTGACCTATATTTCATGGTTCAGTGATTTTGCCTTATATCTTGAATACTATTTGTTGGATAAATGTCACACCTGGGATATTAGTTCCTTGTGACCCGATTATTGACGTCAAAATATATCTCTGTTGGTGTGACCTATATTTCATGGTTCAGTGATTTTGCCTTATATCTTGAATACTATTTGTTGGATAAATGTCACACCTGGGATATTAGTTCCATGTGACCCAATGAATGACCACTTACTATATCTAGGTCATTGTGACCTATATTTCATGGTTCAGTGATTTTGCCTTATATCTTGAATACTATTTGTTGGATAAATGTCACACCTGGGATATTAGTTCATTGTGACCCGATTATTGACGTCAAAATATATCTCTGTTGGTGTGACCTATATTTCATGGTTCAGTGATTTTGCCTTATATCTTGAATACTATTTGTTGGATAAATGTCTCACCTGGGATATTACTTCCATGTGACCCAATGAATGACCACTTACTATATCTAGGTCATTGTGACCTATATTTCATGGTTCAGTGATTTTGCCTTATATCTTGAATACTATTTGTTGGATAAATGTCACACCTGGGATATTAGTTCCTTGTGACCCGATTATTGACGTCAAAATATATCTCTGTTGGTGTGACCTATATTTCATGGTTCAGTGATTTTGCCTTATATCTTGAATACTATTTGTTGGATAAATGTAACACCTGGGATATTAGTTCCTTGTGACCCGATTATTGACCTCAAAATATATCTCTGTTGGTATGACCTATATTTCATGGTTCAGTGATTTTGCCTGATATCTTGAATACTATTTGTTGGATAAATGTCACACCTGGGATATTACTTCCATGTGACCCAATGAATGACCACTTACTATATCTAGGTCATTGTGACCTATATTTCATGGTTCAGTGATTTTGCCTTATATCTTGAATACTATTTGTTGGATAAATGTCACACCTGGGATATTAGTTCCTTGTGACCCGATTATTGACGTCAAAATATATCTCTGTTGGTGTGACCTATATTTCATGGTTCAGTGATTTTGCCTTATATCTTGAATACTATTTGTTGGATAAATGTCACACCTGGGATATTAGTTCCATGTGACCCAATGAATGACCACTTACTATATCTAGGTCATTGTGACCTATATTTCATGGTTCAGTGATTTTGCCTTATATCTTGAATACTATTTGTTGGATTAATGTCACACCTGGTATATTAGTTCCTTGTAACCCGATTATTGACGTCAAAATATATCTCTGTTGGTGTGACCTATATTTCATGGTTCAGTGATTTTGCCTTATATCTTGAATACTATTTGTTGGATAAATGTCACACCTGGGATATTAGTTCCTTGTGACCCGATTATTGACGTCAAAATATATCTCTGTTGGTGTGACCTATATTTCATGGTTCAGTGATTTTGCCTTATATCTTGAATACTATTTGTTGGATAAATGTCACACCTGGGATATTACTTCCATGTGACCCAATGAATGACCACTTACTATATCTAGGTCATTGTGACCTATATTTCATGGTTCAGTGATTTTGCCTTATATCTTGAATACTATTTTTTGGATAAATGTCACACCTGGGATATTAGTTCCTTGTGACCCGATTATTGACGTCAAAATATATCTCTGTTGGTATGACCTATATTTCATGGTTCAGTGATTTTGCCTTATATCTTGAATACTATTTGTTGGATAAATGTCACACCTGGGATATTAGTTCCATGTGACCCAATGAATGACCACTTACTATATCTAGGTCATTGTGACCTATATTTCATGCTTCAGTGATTTTGCCTTTTATTTTTATTACTATTTCATGGAGAACTGTCATTATTATATCTATGTGACAAAATGTTTTACATACAAATACATCTAGGTCAGTGTGACCTATATTATATGGCTTAATGATAAAAATGTTACAATATAAAATGTACCCAGCAGGCGAGCTCGCTGTCCTACGACAGCTCTTGTCTTGTATATGGTCCCGGTAATTATACTCTCAGCCATATCAGGTTGTCTCCCCTGACCACGTCATTCAAGTATGTCTTCTGTCATGTCAGCTTTGCCTACGAACACGTTCTAGTCTTGTATTTGCTTTTACATGCGTAGCTAAACGTCTTTAAATGTTTGAAACCAAGAACTCCACCAAACACAACAATGTACGACCATTGTACCGAAATCGGGATTAATTCATAGGACTTCACTTATTGTCATTAGTTTCCGTGACAAGTATCAAATTTTTTTTTCCTATGGAAATTAGTTAGGTGATGACATCATTGGCTGGACCGATTCATTTTTCAATATTTCCCGAGCCCTGTGTCCATTGATATTATCAAGATCTGGTTTAGGATTGTTATCTGTCCCTCCGCCATTTTCTTTCCAGACATTTTTGCAACGATAAGTTTTAATACATATCGATGGCCTAAACAGCAAACAAATGATTGCTGTGGCGGGGTATTATGCTTGCGTTGCTTTTATTATTTTAATAGGCAAGTTGTGAAAAATGAAATACTTAGCTGTATATTTGGGTCATTTTAAATTTATGGTGAAAAAAATTGAAGGAATTTGCTAAAAATAGCCTTAACCCATTGTAGTCTGGAAACCCCTAAAAGGGTAATTGGCAAACAGTACAGACCCAGATCAGAGCTGCAGAACTCGACATCTGATCAGGGTCTCCACTGTTTGCAAAAAGTTCAACCATTTTTCTGTAGGAATATCAAAATCACATAACCTGACATACCTCAAATTGAAATTAGAATCTTCCAATATATAGGATGGGTGAGTTCATTCAGTCTACAATGGGTTAAATAAGCATAAGCTTCAGATAAGGTCCTTTTTTCATCGAGAAGTACCGATATTTCTCTTACTTCTTGATGTAAACATACTTTATGGGTACTCATTAGAAGTGCCTCAATTAAACATACTTTGTGAGTACTCATTAGAAGTACCTCAATGTAAACATACTTTGCGGGTACTCAATAAAAGTGCCTCATTGTAAACAAGCTTTGTGGATACTTATTAAAATGCCTCAATGTAAACATACATTATCATTATGGGTACTCATTAGAAGTGCCTCAATGTAAACATACTTTGTGTGTACTCATTAGAAGTGCCTCAATGTAAACATACTTTGTGGGTACTCATCAGAAGTGCCTCATTTTCATGGAGGGTACTCATTAAAAGTGCCTCATTGTAAACAAGCTTTGTGGATACTTATTAAAATGCCTCAATGTAAACATACATTATCATTATGGGTACTCATTAGAAGTGCCTCAATGTAAACATACTTTGTGTGTTCTCATTAGAAGTGCCTCAATGTAAACATACTTTGTGGGTACTCATCAGAAGTGCCTCATTTTCATGGAGCAATAAGAAAAGTTTGTAGATAACCCATCTTATCTGGAGCTGGAAGAGGGCTAAAATAAAAAATAATATATTTTCTATAGGTTGACTATTAGTTGATGATTAGTCTGTGTTATGAAATCCTGGCCAATTCCAAACACAAGAATCTAAGGATTTTTAGCTCATCTGTACAAAAGTATAGGAAGAGCTATTGCACTACCCCAGGCAATGGCGTCAGTGTCGGTGGCAGCGGCGGCGTTAACAAAAATGCGCAAGTTTTACATCAAAGTTTTTAAGACCTTATATTTTCCAAATCCTCAGATGAATTTACTTTATATTTGGTATGATAATAGATATTGGTCCAAAATTTTATTCAGCACAATGCATACCCCTGCTCTTGACCTAGAGGTCAAGGTCACGGAATTAGAAATTTGAGTTAACAAACATGTTCAAGTTTTACGTCAAAGGTTTTTAATACCATATCTTTTCTAAATCCTCACATGGACTTACTTTATATTTGGTATGGTTATAGATGTTGGTCCAAAATTTTATTCAGCACTATCCACACCTCAACTCATGACCTAGAGGTCAAGGTCATGGACTTAGAAATGTGAGTTATCAAAAATGTTAAAGTTTTATGTCAGTTTTTTTAAGACCTTATATTTTCTAAGTCCTCATATGGACTGACATTATATTTGGTATGAGTATAGATGTTGGTTCAAAATTTTATTCAGCACTATCCACATCCCTGTTAATGACCTAGAGATCAAGGTCATGGACTTAGAAATTTGCTTTAACAAAAATGTTAAAGTTTTATGTCAAAGTTTTTAAGACCTTATATTTTCAAATCCTCAGATGGATTTACTTTGTGTTTGGTATTAGGATTATAGATGTTGGTCCAAAATTATATTCAGCACTAGAGGTCAATATCATGGACTTAGAAATTTTATGTTAAAGTTTTGCGTCAATTTTTTTAAGGTCTCTAAATTCTAAATCCTTGCATGAATTTACTTTATATTTTTGACATGATTATAGGTCCAAATTTTATTCAGCACTCTCCCCACCCCTGTTTATGATCTAGAGGTCATGGTCACAGACTTAGAAATTTATGTTAAAGTTTTCATCAAAGTTTTTTTAAGGTCTCTTAATTTCTAAATCCTTTCATGGTTTTACTTTATATTTGGCATGATTATAGATATTGGTCCAAAATTTTATTCGGCACTATCCCCACCCCTGCTTATGATCTAGAGAACAAGGTCACAGACTTGGAAATTTATGTTAAAGTTTTGCGTCAAAGTTTTTTTTACATCTCTTAATTTCTAAATCCTTGCCTGGATTAACTTTATATTTGGCACGATTTTAGATATTGGTCCAAAAAATTTATTCAGCACTCTCTCTCCTCCCCCCCCCAACCCACCACACACACACACACACACAAACACACACACACACACACACACACACACACACACACACACACACACACACACACACACACACACACACACACACACACACACACACACACACACACACACACTTTAATTTAACATGCTTGGCAGACAATTCACATGAAATGTCATGACTTTTTCTCTAAAAAAAAACAAAAAAAAAAAAAAACACACACAAAAAAAAAAACAAAAAAAAAACAACTTTAGAATGTCATCTGCTAGAAATTTTGTATGGATCTTTAATTTAACATTTTTATGTCCCCCTCCCCCCCCCCACCCCCCCCCCCCCCCCCACACACACACACACACACACAACCCCGCTAAAGGAAGGGGGACATACTGTTTTTGGAGCGGATCCGGTAGGCTTTGGTGTAGGTATGACTGTTTCTTGTCTGTACAATATCTTGTGAAGCAGTGGTTGGATTCTTACCAAATTTTCATGGATATATAATTGGGACATAAAAAACTGATTAGATTTTTGTGACCTTGACCTAATTTTCTTATTCTTCCAGAGCGTAAGGAGCAAGATGAGAAACTGAAGAAAGCCTTGGAGAAAGAGAAACAGATGGAAATAAAAGTGGAAGTGACAATGGAAGAGGAAGGAAGTTAGAGCTAGGAATTATGGGATTGGAGACTAAAATATCAATTGTGGACAGTTCTTTATGTTGTTTAAAAGTGACATGACTAATGTCCACTTGTTCGGAAATATTAATTCCATAGACCCGCTGTGTAAATTTAGATGTCACACTTTACACTTACTAATGAAAATTTAAATACAAGAATAAGATACCAAATTTGATTTTATGTTGTTTTTTCTTTAAACAAATTTCGAGCCGTCTTTTTTTTTTTTTTTTTTTAAATATTGCAATATAAACTCGAATAGTGTCTCAAAATTGACTTTGATACACAGTTTTTGCTGTGATCAGATGAAGATTTCCCGAATATTTTTTTTTTTTTTTTTTTTTTTTTTTTTTGCAACTAAGTATGGTTCTGTCAAAAGAAGCATCTGGTGGCCAAGGCAAGTGGTTAGAGCATTCGACTGGATCATTTGGTCCAGGGCTCAAATCACACTGAGGCGGAACTCAGCATATGACTATCTGGGGCTTCAGTGCACAGCTTTTCCTTATCACCATTCCAGCGTTTCATATGACTTTAAGAAAGGGACATAAAACACCAGGACCCGGTTGTTCAAAGCTAACGACATCGTTAGTTAACAATTCGTTAAACTTTTAATCGATTGATACGCAAATATTCTGAAATTTTTTGCTGAAAAAATGTGAGTAGCTTTTGCACTGCAAAAGCTACTCACATTTTTTCAGCCAAAAATATCAGAATATTGTACATTGAATCCGCTAAAACAGTTAACGAAATTACCCTTAACGAGCTCGTTAAGCTAACAACGCTTTGAACAACTGGGCCCTGATCATCATACACACCTTTGACTCTCATTACGAAAACATGCCTTTTCAAATATATTGAAAATTTTACCACCAAAAACCGCAAGTTTTCAGATAAAAATTCTGATATTTTTCATATTTCTACTCAAAACATAGATTGTTGGTACTCATTAGAACTGCCTCTAACGAGCACCCACAATCTATGTTTTTAAGCAGAAATAAGAAAAATAATGTGTACCCCTGTAAACCCCAGTTTTACTATATAAAATTGGGGTTTAAGGGGGTCAGAATTATATAGGTATGTTTTCATGATGCAATGAAAAACACCATTAAACACATTAGAGCCAGCACACAACAACACCTACAATAAGACCTATGTGACCAGCAAAGACTCAGATCAGCCTGTACATCCACCCAGTATGGCAAGGGTTCTAGTTTATCCCTCTTTGGATAGCCCGGAGACAATAGAAGGCAGTGAAGACTGATCAGACTGTGTGGATGTGCAGGCTGATCTGAGTCTATTCCAACAAGTCTTATGGTAGGTTTTTGTCCTGCGTTAATCTTTACCACTCTTTAATCTCATTCATCTTTACCACTCTCTGGGCCAGTTCAGTGGATGACAAATTGATGATATTCTTATAGTATAGAGTTTGAGATTTCATGCAAATTGTCATGAAATGTCAAAGCCTATTTTCTCATGAAAGAAAATAGGCAAAATATTATCAGTTTGTCATCTGCTGAAATTGCCAAGCTAGTGGTATAGGTTTATCATGCTGCTGATGAACAAATCGTTAGAGAATGTCCAGTATAATTATAGATATGGGTTAGATGGCCATTGCAAGTAATCTGAGTTAGAATTCAGTACCATGTATTAAATAAAATGGATCAAGGACTATCTGTTTTGTCCATATCCATGGTGGTTAATTTTACATGTGCAGAATGTATGTAGACTTTGACCCTTTAAGCTTAACATGCTGGGTAAAAAAATGCAGCAGACAAATTTTTCAGGAAAACAAAATATTTCTAAATGTTGTCTGCTGACAGTTTTACCAAACATGCAAAGTGTTTAATGATATTTCCAGTAGATGACACTTCTAAAATATTTTTCCAGAAAGTAAGTTTTAAATTGCACGTGGATCATTGTGTTCAGATAACAGTTTAACACAGCACACCCTGGGAAAATTTGGTAGACCACAAATTGATATTTTTCTTTTTTCCAGGAAATTCTTAGTTTTGCCAGAAAGGAAGATATGAAATTGCAAATACTATTTTCAGAGAAAAACAAGAAAATACTTCAAAATGTCATCAGCACTGCTGAAGTTATTACCTAGCCTGATGAGTGTTATTGCTTAGCAGCTGGGTAAAAGTTTCAACAGACATTTTGAAACATTTTTCTTATTTTTCCTAGCAGATAAGCTTTAATATGTCATGCAAATTGTCTCTCCTTTTCCCAGAAAATAGGCTATTACATTTCATCCAAATGGTTGCCTCATTTTAATTTGTTCAGTAATTGGATTTTGGCTGGCCTTGGTGGCTCAGTTGATGTGCGTCCGACTGGAGACCAGGAGGTTGCAGGTTTGACCCCCGCTGAGGTCAGCAACACTCTTTCATGGAGATTGATTGTGAAATATTTTCTGCGGTCATTCTCTCCCTTCAGCTGATTCAAGAAAGGCATTTGTCAGTATCTGGCGAAAGAATGTGCACAATACTGGTTAACCACTTAGAGGACTAAGCCTGCCCAGTAAAAGGGGTTAAGTAAACTGACCGCGCTCAGCATGACCCAATTGGGTTGACTGGACCGTAAAACCTCAACACAAACAATTGGATTTTGACATTCCATACAAACAGTTTGCGTGAAGTGTCAAAGCCTCTTCTGGGAAAGATGGGAGACAATTTGCATGAAATGTCAAAGCCTATTTACTGGGGAAAATATGAAAACATATTTCAGATTGTCGTTTTCTTTAAGTTTTACCCAGCATGCTAAGTGTTAAAGCTGTCTTTTAGGTGGGAAATAAGAAAGAAAACACACACCTCAGTATTTGTGCCTTCACCCCCTTCCCAGCAAACTTTGTATGTGTGGGTGTGCGGGGGGGGGGGGGTTGGTTATACTGTTTTTTTCACATCTGGCGAACCGTCCAGTTTTGGTTTTTGCTTCCTATCTTGCTAATAATTGATCAGAAGTCAGTCAATACATTAGAGGGTATCTAATAAGTACTGCTTATTGATACTTCTTGTTATCATCTGCTGTGTTTTTCTCGCAGAAGATACAAGAGATTATTTTGATCCTTGTGAAGAATAAAAATAAAAATAAAGAAGTGATAGAGTGTCTTTAGTTTATTCTTATGCCATGCTGCAGCCCAAAATCAACACTTCAAAATATTTTTCTACTTTTCCGCTGAAAATGGGTGTTTAATACTAATTTTTCTCCTGACAGGTCCTATTAACCTTTACCACTCATGGGACTAATTTAGCAGATGACAAATTGGCGATATTTTTCTAATATCACCTAGAAAACAGGATTTGACATTTCATGTAAATTGTCTCCGCCGCTGGAGATAATTTGCATGAAATATCAAATCCTTTTTGCTGGGAAAAATAAGAAAATTATTTCAAAATGTAATCTGCTGAAAATTTTATCAAGATTGCTAAGCTTTAAAATCTTCATAGGTGAAACAGTGGTTATCTAATTTTTGGACAGTTTTAAAAAACATTTGTCTTTTAAAATAGCAATGTCGTCCCAGGTTTACCTAAAATGATTAGCAATGTGTTGCTGCCTCGGATTGTACATCAATACAAACTTTACCCTGCGTTTTTTTTAGCTCACCTGAGCACGAAATGCTCATGGTGAGCTATTGTGGTCAGTCAGTGTCCGTCGTTTGTCGTGCGTTGTCCGTCATGCGGCGTCAACAATTGCTTAAAAGCCTACTCCTCCTACACTTGATACTTGGTAGGAAGCATCAGGGTGACTTGTAGATCAAAAATAGCTAAAATCGTGCCGATCGGAAATCCATGATGGCTGCCATGGCAGCAATCTTGAAAATCTATTTTTGCTTCGTCTTCTAAACCCAAAAGCCAATTTGACTCCAAACTCGGTAGAAAGCATTGGGGTGATTTATAGATCAAAAGTAGCTAAAATCATTCCAATCAGAAATCCAAGATGGCCCCCATGACAGCCATCTTGAAAATCTATTTTTTGCTTCTGAACCGAAAGGCCAGTTGACTCCAAACTTGCTAGGAAGCATCGGGGTGACTTGTTTAAGCAATCATCATGAATCTTGCACAAAATGTTTGTCTTGATGATTTCTAGGTCAAGTTTGAAACTGGGTCACCTGGGGTCAAAAACTAGGTCACCTGGCCAAATCAGCGGAAAACCTTGTTATCACTGTAGCGGTCACATTTTTCAAGCAATCATCATGAATCTTGCTCAAAATGTTTGTCTTGATGATTTCTAGGTCAAGTTTGAAACTGGGTCACTTGGGATGAAAAACTAGGTCACCGGGCCAAATCAGCAGAAAACCTTGTTAACACTCAAGCGGTCACATTTTTGGAGCAATCATCATGAATTTTGCTCAAAATGTTTGTCTTGATGAGTTCTAGGTCAAGTTTGAAACTGGGTCACTTGGGGTTAAAATCTAGGTCACCAGGCCAAATCAGCAGAAAATCTTGTTAACACTATAGTGGTCACATTTTTGAAGTAATCATCATGAATCTTGCTCAGAATGTCTTGATTTCTAGGTCGTTCGAAACTGGGTTACATGGGGTCAAAAACTAGGTCACCAGGCCAAATCAGCAGAAAACTTAACACTCCAGAGGTCACATTTTTTAAATAATCATCATTAATATTGCTCAAAATGTTTGTCTCGATGAAATTAGGTCTAGTTTAAAACTGGGTCACTTGATATCAGAAATTAGGTCACCTGGCCAAATCAAAGGAAAACCTTGTTGATGCTCTAGAGGTCACATTTGTGAAGTGATCATCATGAATCTTGCTCAAAATGTTTGTCTTGATGATTTCAAGGTGATGTATATTTTGCTATCCAGTGACTTAAGTTTTTCCATTTAGGTCAGTTTCTCAGTAATTATTGGTCCTACAGAGTAATATTTGGTACTTGTGAAGTGTTTGTGTTTAGGTCAGTTTCTCAGTAACTATTGCTCCTACAGTTAGTGATACTTAGTACATGCATGCATCTTAGCATGGCCTCTTGAGTGTAGTCATCCATATTTGACTTTGACCTTTATTTCACAGTCCATTAGACATGCTACATTGTCTTACTTGTTAATTTAATCATTTTGAATTTTGATCAGAATGTTTGCCTTGATCAGTTCTAGATCAGGTTCTCAAAGTGCTATGATTCTCAGGTGAGCGTTACAGGGCCATGATGGCCCTCTTGTTTCAAAGATATATGTTACCGTTATTCTTCGTTTGATCGAGTACCTCGGAAGGTCATTTGGTGGGCGCTGAGAAAACTTGGTGTGGAGGAGTGGATTGTGGGACTGGTGCAGGGGATGTATGCAAATGCACGGAGCTGTGTTCGTGTTGGCGAGGGGTAAGGTGAAGAGTTTGAAGTGAAGGTTGGTGTTCACCAAGGATCAGTACTCAGCCCGCTGCTTGAAGCCTTATCACGAGAGTTCCGCTCTGGGGTCCCCTGGGAGGACCTCTATGCCGATGACATTGTTATCATCGCTGAATCGCTTGAGGAATGTGTCAGGAGGCTCTTGACTTGGAAAGAAGCAATGGAGAAGAAAGGACTGAGAGTAAATGCAGGAAAGACAAAGATCATGATCTGCAGTACGGTACCGGACCTCCTGCAGAGTTCAGGCGAGTTTCCATGCGCTGTCTGTCGCACTGGAGTGGGCAGCAACAGCATCTTCTGCAATGGCTGCAAGCACTGGGTGCACAAGAAATGCAGCGGGCTCAAGCACTTGAAAAAGGACTCTGACTACAGATGTACACGGTGCCAGGGAACTGCACGTCCCTTGGACGGCAGACCACAGAAGGAAGTCCAGGTCGGACCTGACAAGCTTGAGGTGGTAGCTTCCTGTTGCTACCTAGGAGACATGCTCTCAGCAGCAGGTGGCTGTGAACTTTCAACCACAACACGTGTGAAAACCGCCTGGAAGAAGTTCAAGGATCTGCTACCAGTCCTCTTTTCACGCCACCTCTTTTTCAAAAGATGTGGCCGTGTGTAAAGCTCTTGTGTGCGGAGCACAATGCTCCATGCCAGCGAGACTTAGCCATTGACAAAGCTGAACTGCCAGCGTCTGCAGCGAAATGACAGGGCAATGATCAGACAGATCTGCAATGTCAGGCCGCAAGACATTGTCACCACCAGGTCCAGTGAGCTACTTGTGCGGCTTGGCATTTAGGATCTGGACCTCATTCTGAAGGAGAGAAGACTCTGATGGTATGGACATGTGGAACGCTCCAATGGTGCAGTCAAGACAGCCTTTGACATACAGGTTGATGGAAAGCATGGGCCTGGGAGGCCCGAAATGACATGGAAGCAGCTGACAGAGAGGGATTGCAGAGAGTGGAAGCTCTCGGCTATCAACCCTCATGATAGACGTTCCTGGAGATATGGTGTGAGATCTGCCATGCATGCAGCAAGCCAGCTATCTGGAATGGGGCCCACTGATGTGGATGTTGCCCATGTACCTGCACGTTAATCAAAAATCTGATTATGATGATATGATATGATGGATTGCTTTCATATTTGGTAGGGATAAGAAGATCAGTAGGCATGTCGTGTGCAAGAAAGACAACTCTCTTTCTTCGGTATGTACTTATCTCCCCTGACTTTGGAGGTTTACCTTTTGCTTAACCTTTTTTCAAAGTTATATGTTACTATCCTCGGAGGATAAGTTGACAGTGATGTCACTGATTGTTTATTGTGTTAGACCAAGTCAATTTTGATAAATAGGTAAATGCCACCCAAATAGCTACCTTCAATAAATATTGTAGGCAGCTGTAACCGTTAATATGCAATAAACTGGTAGTTTTGCTAGACTACAAATCTGGACAATATGGGTTCGAATTCTAGTGTTTTATTTTTTTATTTCATACTTTTAAAGAATTAAATATAAGAGAAAAATATGTTAAGAAAGAAAACGTATTTTGCAATTTATTGATTATGGAACAAGTTTTAAATAGTTAGAAAAAAAGACAAGAAGTAAATGGGTAAGTCTGGTTGAACTAAGTTTGAATGATTTCCACGTGCTGACAATCCGTGCACATATATATGAAGACAAGAATGCTGGAAGCATGTCCTTTGTGTAAAAATGTCAGTGATGCCATAATGTCCAATAATATATATATTAAATAATATATGTAACATACAGGGACCATAAGCGAAATGAAAGGAATAATATATTAAAAAAACAAAAACTAAGATACTGCTGCGACTCGTACACAACAATCATCTAACCATTCGTCCAGAGTGCTCCGCTCTACCAACTGCGCTTTTGCAACATACTAAACTTGTCCTCAATTACAGTAATAAGATTGTACACTACATAAAATTATTTGAAACATTTTGCCGATAATTCATGCAAAACCTGCTTTACCGAAGTAGAGTGGTAGATGTCCTGACATCACTTTCAAATTATCTACCTTTGTTCTTCAGTGGATTGCTTTCATATTTGGTAGGGATGAAGAGGAGGTCCAATAGGGGTGTCGAGTATTATGTACTTACCTCCCTTGACGTCCGAGGGTTACCTTTTGGTTAACCTTTTTTCAAAGTTATATGTTATCTTTATTATGCACCCAACTTCTTTGAAGTTGGTGGGTGGTGGTGGGGTGGGAGGGGGGGGTGCATATTGCTTCTGGGTTGTTCGTCCATCCGTCCGTTTGTCACGCTTTTAAAATTTTGGATTCCTCATGATAAAATAGCCGATACGTATTTTTTCTTGACAGAATTATGCCCCTTTTTCTGATTTATGGCCCTTTGAAAAAATATGGACGCAATCTTTTCAGCAAAATATCTCAAAAATTATTGAAGCTAGAGCCTTGAAACTTGATGAATAGACTGGTAGTGATGAGTAGACAACCTGATTAACTTTTGAATAAATTTTGAAAAATACTTATTGAATTATGGCCCTTTGTAATTTTGGGCATTTTTACCTTGTCAGCAAAATATCTCAAAAATTGTTTGAGCTAGAACCTTGAAACTTAGTAAATGGATTTGTAGTGATGAGTAGATGACCTGATTAACTTTTGAAGAAATTCTGAAAAATACTTCATGAGTTATGGCCCTTTGTAATTTTGGGCATTTTCACCTTGTCATCAAAAAATCTCAAAAACTATTGAAGCTAGAGCCTTGAAGCTTGATGAATAGACTGGTAGTGATGAGTAGACAACCTGATTTACTTTTGAAGAAATTTTGAAATATACTTCTTGAGTTAGGCCCCTTTGTAATTTTGGACATTTTTACTTTGTCAGCAAAATATCTCAAAAACTGTTAAAGCTAGAGCCTTGAAACTTAGTAAATGGATTTGTAGTGATGAGTAGATGACCTGATTAACTTTTGAAGAAATTCTGAAAACTACTTTGAGTTATGTCCCTTTGTAATTTTGGGCAATTTTACCTTGTCAGAAAAAACATCTCAAAAACCGTTGGAACTAGAGCCTTAAAACTTAATGAATAGACTGTAGTGATGAGTAGACAACCTGATTAACTTTTGAAGAAATTTTGAAAAATTCTTCTTGAGTTATGGCCCTTTGTAATTTTGGGCATTTTTACCTTGTCAGCAAAATATCTCAAAAACATTTAGAGCTAGAACATTGAAACTTAATAAATGGATTTATAGTGAAGAGTAGATGACCTGATTAACTTTTGAAGAAATTCTGAAAAATACTTCATGAGTTATGGCCCTTTGTAATTTTGGGCATTTTTACCTTGTCAGCAAAATATTTCAAAAACCGTTGGAGCTAGAGCCTTGAAACTTGATGAATAGACTGGTAGTGATGAGTAGACAACCTGATTAACTTTTGAATAAATTTTGAAAAATACTTATTGAGTTATGGCCCTTTGTAATTTTTGACATTTTTATCTTGTCAGTAAACTATCTCAAAAACTGTTAGAGCTAGAGACTTGAAACTTGGTGAATTGATTGGTAATGATGAGTAGATGACCTGATTAACTTTTGTGTAAATTCTGAAAAAATATTTCGTAAGTAATGGCCCTTTGTAAATTTGGGCATGTTTCCCTTGTCAGCAAAATATTTAAAAACTATTGAAGCTGGAGCCTTGAAACATGATGAATAGATTGGCAGCGATGAGTAGATGATCTGATTATGCCCCAAGTTTCGAATGAAATTGATGAGGCATATTATTTTTCCTTCGTTTGTCCGTCTGTCCGTTTGTCAGTTCGTCAAGCTTTTTTGTGCATGCCATATCTTAAGAACCCTGCATGCTAGGGTTTTGAAATTTTATATTTGGGTTCCCAATGAAAACATAGCTGCCCCGTATTTTTTTTCCTTGTCCAGCATGTTTGTTTAGAGATATGCCCCTTTGAAAAAAAATCAGAAATCTTATGAGCAAGATATTTTGAAAAGTATTTAAGCTAGGGTTCTTGAAATTCGATATAGTGAGTGGGAATAATGTATAAATTATCTGATTATATTGTGAGAGAATTCCGTGAAAATATTGATAAGTTACGGCCCTTTGCGGTTCTGCGCATTTTGACCTTGTCAGCAAGATGTCTCAAAAAGTATTTAAGCTAGAGCCATGATATTTGGTATACTGATTGGGATTGAGGAGGAGATCACCTGATTAAATTTTGAACTAATTAAATGAAATGTTGGAATTATGGCCCTTCGCAATTTCTGGCCATTTAATGTCGTTGCTTTATTGTGTATAGCATAAGTTTAGAACCATGTATGCTAATGTTTTGAAATTTCATATTTTGATTCCTCATGAAAAAATAGGTGACCCGTATTTTTCTCTTATCCCAATTATCTCCTATTTTAGAGTTATTTCCCTTTGATAAAATAACATTGAAATCTCATATTTGTATTGTTGTTACCGTCATGGGCGAGCAGTGTTGGAGTTAAACAGTGTTAGTCAGGCAGTTGGGGGGCATAGTGTTTTACAAACACCAGCTCTAGTTCTTCAGTGGATTGCTTTAATATTTGGTTGGGATAAAGAGGAGGACCAGAAGGCATGTGGCGTGCAAGAGAGACAATTCTCGTTCATTATATACTTATCTCCCCTGGAGTCGAAATCTTGTGCAGGCCATAACTCCCATACTGTTTTGAGATAATTTGATGGTATTTGGTAGGGACATATATCAGGTCAAGTAGGAGAGTCGCATGCAAGAAGGACAACTCTTGCTTCGTTATTTTTGTCGCACCTGCTTAAGCAGGGCGACTTAGGCATGCAAGTTTTTTCCCTTTGTGCGTCCATCTGTCTGTCTGTCTGTCCATCCGTCCATCTGTCAACATTTACCCTGGATGTCTTGAGCGCAAGTCCTCTTAGTTTTGTAACGATTATTTTGAAACTTTGGTTGTGTTTTCTTCATGGTATGAGGATGTGCCTGTGGTTTGGTTATACGAGGGATGTTCGAAATGAATTGCTTATTGTCCTCTAGCTCGATATCCACGTGGGGCACGATAAAAACCAATACATACCTGTATAGGGTTATTCAATATCTACACAATGGTGTATAAATGTACATGTTAGACTAAGTGTAAGACATAAAATTTGCCATTTGAATACACGCAGTCATTGACCACTGCAGTAAAAATGGTTGGTAGAAGCATCGACAAAAATGATGAAATACGGGCTTACATCAAAACTCGCTCAAAACTTGGTTGTTCTTTGAAGAAGCTGATGACTGAAATTACTACTGCTTTTGGACCTTCTTGTGTGTCATATGACACAGTTCGGCGGTGGAAAAAGAAATTTGAGTCTGGCGTAGAGTCCATAAAAAATGCACCGAAATCAGGTAGGCCAAAATCTGCATCTCGTAAAGAAATCGTTTCCAAAATAAAGGAAATCATTGAAGGAGATGCCAGATCTACAGTTCGTGATATTGCACGAAAGGTAGGCATATCACTATCAACAGTTCACCTTATTTTGAAGAAGCATTTGAAAGTCAGAAAGATTTCTGCTAGATGGGTGCCACATCTGTTGACTGACGAGCAAAAGAGGCAACGGGTTAAAGTGGCCAAAAAGCTGCTTCAAATGTTTCCAAAATATGACAAAAAGCAGTTTGTCAATGTCGTCACAGGTGATGAAACCTGGGTCCATTATTTCGAGCCCGTCAGAAAGGTTAGCAATAAGATATGGGCCACTAAACAGCAAACGCCCAATAATTGCCAAACGTTCTTTTGAGTACAAAGAAGGTTTTGTACGCAATCTTCTTCTCTGGTGAAGGAGTCGCAATAAAAGTGCCAGTGAAAAAGGGCAAAAGCATCACTGGAAAGTACTACAAAGACGTAGTACTGAAGAAACTGAAAAAGTATTATCAGAAACGACGCCCTGCCACTGGTTTTAAACATGTCCGTCTTCTACATGACAATGTCCCAGCTCATACCTCCGCAATAATTACGGCGTTTTTGAAGAAAGAAAAAGTAACTGTTTTGCCTCGCCCCCCGTATTCCCCAGACCTTGCCCCATGTGATTTCTTTTTGTTTCCGAAATTGAAAGCATTCCTTGCTGGGCGGAAATACCAGTCCCGACAGGCACTTGGATCTGCCATTCATCAGTACCTTATTACTGTGCCCAAATCAGCGTACCGTGACGCCTTCAAGAAGTGGATACATCGGCTGAAACTTTGCATTTCTAGCCACGGGGAGTACTTCGAGGGCATGAAATGAGTACTTTTGGGCTAACTTGAAATTTGAAGTCTCCAGATAGAAATAAGCAATTCATTTCGAACATCCCTCGTAATTGTTATTTTTTGTCACTTTTTTCTCATTTTGAACTTAGTCATTTTTCAACCTCAATATATAGATAGTGGGTACCTCTTGTGAACGCAACTCCTCTTACAGTTTTGTACTGTTCATTTTGAAACTTTGCATGTGTTTTCTTCATGGTATGACGATGTGCATGTGGTTTGGATATAATTTTTACATCATTTTTTGTCACGTTTTCCACAATGTGAACTTAAATCATTTTTCACCCTAAATATATAGACAGTGGGTACCTCTTGTGAGCGTATCTCCTCTTACAATTTCGTACCGATAATTTGGAAACTTTGCATGTGTTTTCTTCATGGTATGACAATGTGCATGTGGTTTGGATATAATTGTTAGATTATGTTTTGTCACTTTTTCCACATTGTGAACTTATTTTCACCCTCAGTATATAGACAGTGGGTACCTTGTGAGCACAAATCCTCATACAATTTTATACCAATCTTTTTGAAACTTTGGACATGTTTTTGCCATAGTCTGAAGTTGTGCATGTGCTTTTGATATAATCCTTAAATTAATTTTTGTGGCTTTTTCATATTTTTTGAACTTTTGTCCTTTTCTGACCTCGGGTGTATAGACAGTGGGTACCTTGTGATTGCAAGTCCTCATACAATTTTACACCAGTCTTTTTGAAACTTTGCACAGGTTTTCTCCAGGGTCTGCAGAAGTGCATGTGGTTTGGATATAATTTTTAAATTTATTTTTGTCACTTTTTCCACTTTAACGTTGTCTTTTTCTTACCTCAGTTTTTATGAAAGTATATAGACTATGCCCAGTAAGCATTCTTTATAAATCTACAGCGGGCCGTTATCGGCCCGTCAGCTACCCTGACGGGCCGATAACGGACCGCTATAGATTTATAAAGAATGCTAACTGGGTGGGTACTTTTTGAGCGCAGCTCATGCATCTACTAGAATATGCATGTGCTTTCAATGAAATTCCTATATTAATTTCTTTTACCTGAAGCAAACATTACTTTTGTGTATATGTGTGTGTGTGTTGGGGTGTGTGTGGGGGTGGGGGTGTGGGGGGGGGGGGGTGTAGAGGAGGTGCAACCTCAACTTCACCGAAGTTCGATCTATATTTTTTACAGTTATCTCCCCTGAACAAATTTCTAAACCAATTCTTATGCACTCCATAACTTCTGAATGGTTTTTATTTGAAATATTTTGATAATATTTGGTAGAGACATTGATAAGGATCAGAAGAGGTGTCGTGTGCAAGAGAGACAATTCTCACTTTCTTCATTATGTACTTACCTCCCCTGAAACAGAAATCTTGTTCAGGCGATAACTCCCATACTGTTTGAGACAATTTGATAATATTTGGTAGGGACATATATCAGATCAAGAAAGAGTATCACATGCAAAAAGGACAATTGCTTTTTTTTTTTTTTCTAGTTATCTCTCCTGAAGGAATTTCTAAACCAAATTCTTGTGCACTTCATAACTTCTAAATGGTTTGAAATATCTTGATAATATTTTGTGGCATAGATAAGGACTAGCAGGTGTGTCACTTGCAAGAGGGACAACTCTGACTTTCTTTGCTATGTACTTATCTCCCCTGAAGCCAAAATCTTGTGCAGTCAAAACATTTTTTTTATGTTTTTTTTTTTTTTTTTTTTTTTTTTTTTTAAATCCATCCTATAAAATGGCGATGTCCGGGCAAACGGGCGGGAGGAAGTCAGGCATTGGCCGTCGTCTGAGGTTTATCTTTTGGTTAACCATTTTGAAAATCCGTCCATAATTCTGTTAAGCGTTTTTCTTGTCGATACCAGTGTCCAATAATATTTTAACCCGTGTAGTATTTTGACCCGCGGGTCAGAAAATTGCTATAGTATTCTGACCCGCCCCATAATGTATTGACCCGCCCAAATATATTTCTTAAGGAATGATATAACACATGTAGAATGGATTCTTTTATTAAACTAGAATAAAAAAATAATGTTCTGACAGTAATCTGTGCACTTTAATTTTTGAGGGGTGGGGGTGGATCAAAATATTATACCATAATATTTTAACCCGCCCTAGCGTTTAAGCAGGCAGTCACTATACAATGACATATAACATGTAAAAGTGTTCCACTTGTCATGCTACGAGGGTGAGTCAATAAGTAACCAGCCTAACTTATTTCCGGTTGCGATCCACCTCTTCTTTTTCGATGTAATTGCCCTCTAGTGTGATGCACTTAGACCAACGGTGTTCAAGTGCCATCAGCACAGAACTGAAAAAAGTCAGGGTCCTTTCCATTGACCCACTCCTCAACTGCCCTCACTTCTTCATCAGACCGGAAATGAAGTCCACGGATATCCTTTTTCAAGTTTGGGAATAGTAAGAAGTCGCTAGGAGCTAAGTCAGGCGAATAGGCAGGATGTGGTATTAATTCATACCCGTTTCGCTCTACAGGATCCATTGCAACTTTGCAAGTGTGGACTCTCGCGTTGTCCTGTTGCAGCAAAACATCTTTAGAGAGTTTACCTCGGCGTTTTTCACGGATGGCGGTTCTCAGCTGGTCTAACGAGTTTGCATAGTACACTCCAGTTATTGTATTTCTCTTGGGTAAAAAGTCCAACATAATACTGCCTTTTGCGTCCCAAAATACTGTGGCCATCACCTTGCCAGCAGATGGTTGCGTCTTGAACTTTGGCCTCGGGGACCCAGGCCCTACCCACTAACGACTCTGAGATTTATTCTCTGGCTCATAATAATGAACCCAAGTCTCATCTACAGTCACCAGACGCAAAAGAAAATCCGCTGCATACTGATGCTCTGGTTGCCATTTGCTCATCGCTAAGGGATTTGGGGACCCAACGGGCTGTTAGCTTGCGCATACCTAAACGATCATGTAAGATTGTTGAAACGCTACCATGTGAAATGCCTAATGCCTGCGCTATTTCCTCCACCTGAATTCGCCTATCAGAGTATACCAGATCCCGAACTTTCTTACACATTTCTTCATCGGTGGCATCCAGACGGCGTCCAGACCTGGCTCCATCTTCTAAAGACGTTCTACCACGTTTGAATTCCCCTACCCAGAATTTAACCTGAGCATAAGATGGTGCAGAAGACCCATAAACATCGGCGAACTCGCCGTGTATTTCCCTGCCTGTTTTACCTTTTAAATACAAGTACCGAATTACAGCACAGTACTCAACTTTACGAGGGATGTTCGAAATGAATTGCTTATTTCTATCTGAAGACTTCAAATTTCAAGTTAGCCCAAAAGTACTCATTTCATGCCCTCGAAGTACTCCCCGTGGCTAAAAATGCAAAGTTTCAGCCGATGTATCCACTTCTTGAAGGCGTCACGGTACACTGATTTGGGCACAGTAATAAGGTACTGATGAATGGCAGATCCAAGTGCCTGTCGGGACTGGTATTTCCGCCCAGCAAGGAATGCTTTCAATTTCGGAAACAAAAAGAAATCACATGGGGCAAGGACTGGGGAATACGGGGGGTGAGGCAAAACAGTTACTTTTTCTTTCCTCAAACACGCCGTAACTATTGCGGAGGTATGAGCTGGGGCATTGTCATGTAGAAGACGGACATGTTTAAAACCAGTGGCAGGGCGTCGTTTCTGATAATACTTTTTCAGTTTCTTCAGTATTACGTCTTTGTAGTACTTTCCGGTGATGCTTTTGCCCTTTTTCACTGGCACTTTTATTGCGACTCCTTCACCAGAGAAGAAGATTGCATACAAAACCTTCTTTGTACTCAAAGAACGTTTGGCAATTATTGGACGTTTGCTGTGTTTAGTGGCCCAGATCTTATTGCTAACCTTTCTGACGGGCTCAAAATAATGGACCCAGGTTTCATCACCTGTGACGACATTGGCAAACTGCTTTTTGTCATATTTTGGAAACATTTGAAGCCTTTATCAGTAGGGTGACAATGAGTGAAACTGGCCACTCTTTCTAGGGTAACCCGGACCCCCCCCCCGCCCCCGTACAACAAGATGTGTCATATCAAAATGTTCCCTATTGTCTGTAGTTTCTGAAACTGCCGGCATAAATGATGGCGAGCCGAGAAATCCAATATGGTCGCCAACATGGCCGCCAAATACTGAAGTCTGCCTTTTTTAATTCTAAATTGTCTTCTGGTTGTTCTAGTATGCATACAAAATGTATATTTAGATTGACCTTAACTCATTACAAGCTAGACTATTTAGTTAGATACAAAAAGAAGCATAATTTAAAAATTAAAGGCAATTTTAGGGGTCAAAAGGTCAATATTAGGTCTAAAAATGGTGTACTGAGAGGTAATAGAAGTTCCTGAAAATTACTACAGTGATATTTCTTACTTGACTTTAATTTAAACAACATACCAGGTATCATGGCCTGCTCAAAACAGGTTTCAGTATGAAATATTAATCTAGTATTTAATAGTAAGCAGTTTTTTACCCCCTACCCCCATCATTTGATTTCATCGCTGGTAAAGACTGATAAACGACAGTAGAAAAAATGATAAAGGCAGGCAGAATGGCAAGCTATTTCATTTATCAACCTCTGTTTTCCAGGAATGATTTGATTTGCTGCAGAATTTAAGTTTGAATTTACAGACTGAACAATAAATAAGAAATAATGACCCGGATAAAATTGGCTTGACAATATTTACTGTGACACCGACAGAACTTGTGACGGGAAAATTTGAAACTATGTAAAGTTGTCAATAAATTAATTGAAACAAAATATAGAAATAAAAGGCACTTGTTATCATACAATATGCACCTATAAATGTTTTCCTCTGAATAGGGTGGCAGGATTACCTCCGGGTATTAGATAATTTTGAAAATTTTGTGTCCTATTCCATACCTCTGACATGGGAACCCTGAGTTCTAATTTAGTGTCAAAGCTTCAGAATTTTCACATATTTTCCTAACTCTTACAGAAATGAAAATGTAGCGGCTTTAAAGTGGCTTTGTAGCTGCAATAAAGGCGCTTTAAAATTTAGTAGACACAACTTCTAGTCAGAAAGTAGCCAATGATAACGGCCAGTAGATCTATTGCTGCAATATTGCCACAAGTATCAGTCGCGACCAGCTATGTCAGCCACTAGTGGCTGTATAGCCACTAGCGGCTTCTAATAGCCAGAAGCTATCCACAACAAAAACATTTAAGTTATGAGTCAGAAACAGAGCCACAAGGGCCTTTATAGCCAGAAGATATCCACAGTTGTTAGAAAGTCATATGTGAATATACCCGGGCAATGCCACAATTACGAAGCACAGCCTTCTTTCCCTAGTCTTCAAAAGAAGGAGAGATGAGGAAAAACAATGACAAAGCAAATGTTACCTATGAACCCATCGATGCATAAACATAGAACTGCAACAGAAGAGGAACCTTGGAACTATCAGTTGAAAAACTAATGTGGGCTTTAACTATTTTTATGAAAAACCTCACCACAACAGATTCTGATGCAGCCCTAAATTATAAACATAATGTTCGGTTCGCATAGGGGTCCTGTACCGCATCAGTGAAACATCACAGTGAAGTATATATAATCTTAAACACTGTGAAGAAACAAAGCAAAAAGCTCAATGGCAATCTGAACACAAAAATACCACAAACAGGACCACAATTGGCCCAACCACATACATTCATAGTCAGGTGTCAACCGTCTGAAACAGATTGAGGAGGGAGCTGTCATTGAGACAGAGTACCAACTCACCTTCGTGCAATTAAATAGGGAAGCAAAGTTACCTAACATATTTGGTTAACAGCTATGTGTGCAGTTTGCTGCATTATATCCCTATATTGTAACTTAAATTCAAAGGGATACTTTGTTGCTGATGAAGCCAGTTTAAATAATACTGAAATGAAAGACTGAAATTGAAAAAATATCTATTTGAATTATCATTTTTGAGGTCACGCTTAATAGAAATTAAAAAGAGTAAATGATGTATCCATTGGTAAACATAAGTTTAAAACAATGTACATAAAAAGCATAAAATAGATTTGTCCAGGACTGATGTTTATTCTAGGAGTTGGATCTTCTGTTAAATGTTATAAGGGCTGAAATCCACGTCAAAATATGTAAGATGGAAAAATCCTGAATCAGAAGACTGCAACACAGACCTCTCTGACAAGTTCAAAGATTTGGAATCAAGTGATGTCTTGATTTTGCACCAACCACAATTATCCTACACAACAGAATTACAAAAACTGAAGGGCTGCAGCAGGAGTTCTTTTCACCCAGTGAACTCTCCCATATGATAAAAGAAAAGGAGGCTGTCTATGGGTGACCTACTGTTTTACATTTAATTTGTAGGCAGCTCCAGTAGGCAAGAGTTGCCTATTTGTTGCCTTTTTTGCTGCCTATGGGCAGCACAGGCAACCAGTAGGCAGCTCAAAGTAAGTTTGTTTTGTACAACAGGCAGAGTAGGCAACTCCAACTTAATTTATGTTCTACTATAGGCAGAGAAGGCAACACAAACTTATTTAATTTTCTGCAGGAGGCAGAGTAGGTAGCTCTAACTTTATTTTACTTCTTGCAGTACACAAAGAAGGCAGCTCAATTTTCTTTTTCCTGCAGGCAGAGTAGGCAACTCAAGCTTATTTTATTTTCTGCAGTAGGCAGAGTAGGTAGCTCCAGCTGGGTTTACTTTGTGTAATTATTAGGCACAGTAGGCAGCTCTATCCTTTGTCAGGTGAAATTGGCGGGAAAATATAGCAGCCATTTTGATTGCAAATGTGTATTTAGGATGTTTTAGATTAAACAGAAATTTATTTCAGTGAATGTAAGTAGACTACTTGTTTGTTTATTAGTGAACATAACTACTATGCTTGTTATAGGTAGAAAAACATTTAATTTACTTAATTTAATTCAATGCCTTTTTCCTGTTACATATCAAAGCAAGTTGATGCCATAAATATGTAAATCTGGTGTAATACTGACTATACATTAAGATACATAGATCTGCTTGCCTAATACATGTACATGGAGATTTTCACATGATGGGGTTATGATTGTTGCTTGAATTATCAACCTGAGACCCCATTATAAGCCCGAGATCAATTAAGGTTAAGCTTAAGGTCCAGTAACGCAGAGGGTTGATATTGATACCACTGCTATCAATGCATGACCATAAGGTATCATAGAGGAATATACCCGGCATCGATTGCTCAGTCGAGCAAATTTGAATTTACTTGTCCATGGTCAAGTGAGTTCTGTTGGAAACATGACTTCGCTTCCCTAGTTTTCAGTCTCTTTCTGAATAGGAGCAACTCTTTTAGGAAGGAATTTGCTCCCTCCGTGAACAATTTTTTTCTGTAAAAAGAAAAAACAACGCCTAAAGGCATTATGGATGGGTTTTTTGAATAATGAAGAAAGTGAGAGTTGCCTCTCTTGCATAGGAAACACCTACTGGTCCTTGTCTTCATCCCTACCAAATATGAAAGTAATCCACTGAAGAATAAAGGTAACATAACTTTGAAAAAAGGTTAACCAAAAGGTTAACCTGGGACGACGCCCGCCCAGCTCACTCGACGCCCACCTACCTGGACATCCTTATTTTAAGGGACAGATTTTTTGAAAAAACCATCCAAGTAGCCAATGTTGAGCGTGATTAGCTAAGTGGTTAGTGCACTTGCCTCTACTGCTAGAGGTACCGAGTTCAATGCCAGCCAATGAACATGTAGGCAGAATGGGCAGCTCACGAGCAGTTCCCACTGAATAGGCAGAGTAGGCAACTCAGTAGCCAATAAACAAGCACTAGGCAGAATAAGCAGCTCCTTTCCAACTGAATAGGCAGAGTAGGCAGCTCAGTAGCCAATGAAAATCTATAAGGCAGAATAGGCAGCTCAGTTCCCACTGAATAGGCAGGGTAGGCAGCTCAGTTGCCAGTGAACATGTAGTAGGCAGCTCAATAGGCAGGGAAAGCATTTAAGAGGCAGCAGTAGGCAGCTCAGTGGCCAATGACAGACGAGGAAGCAGAATAGGAAAAGTAGGCAGCTCCAGATCCCTTTTTAGTTATTGTCTTCATAGATGAGCTGCCTACTCCATATAAGGAGTAGGCCATTCAAAATTTGCATGGCAAATTTCCAGTAGGCAGCCTATAGGCATCCTATTGCACTTCCTACAGGCTACCTATAGGCAGCTCCCAGTATATTTTGTATTGGAGCTGTCTTGAGGCACAATGTAAATTTCCAGACCATCTTCTTTTTTTTTTCGTCATTTGGTTGTCCAGTAAGGCAAAAGTTAAATAAAGCTGGTGATATAGTTAAGATAAAACTGATATACGAAGATGGTTGCCATCTGTTCCGAATCATAACAGCTCTGGTCAGATCATCATAACACTGAAACATCTGGGCTAACAGTCTATCTTCACTATTTGTATAGAAGTAAGAAGCCAGTATAAGAGCTTAACTCATACGGGTAAACCCTAGCTTATTCTGCATTCAGACACTTTGTTACGTCTGCAACTTTTCACACAATAGAGATCCAGCACTAGACTGCATTGGATATATATTATAAGAGAGAATCTAAATTATCTTCTTATTTTATTGACAGTCAGTTTTAATGTTTTCCTTAAATTCTTCTTTAAAATGGCTCTTGCTTCCTCAGACTTGCTTTGCTCAGGCAGGATTTTGAATGCATTATTGTTTATTTCAGCAATATATGTCACGGGCAGTAATCACGTCACTCATGGCCAATTGTTTTGCAAAGAAATAAGTGAAGTGAATATCCGGACATGAGTAGTGCGAGCTAAAAAGGTGGCTGTTTCAGGTGTGTTGTCGAAAGTCTGGGGCTTTTGTCGTCTAGGAGGGCGTTATTTTAAAAATTGGAGAATGCTATACTGTGCATAATAAAATTCCATACAACCCAGCACCAAAATTTACGCCATAATATGTTTCATTCTGACGACGAATTGCTCCGAATTGTGTGCAATTTGGGATGATTTACCCACTGAAATTAATGTTTTCAGCCATATCTGCATCTTGCATCATTGTTTACATTTGAAGACTGTCAGGTTTTTTTTTCAATTTAATTGCCTACTTCGATTGGGTTAATAATAAAATCAACTGGCGCTAAGATGCATGGCCCACGCCTTAGCCTTAGTAATGAAAAGTGGCATTAGAAAGGGAATTCAATAGCTCGAGTATGTCAAATATATCAAAATAGCTTTTTGTATTTTTCACTGACTGTCCACAGACAGGCTCAAGAAGTGTCCACGATGGATGGATAAGTCCATTATAGGACACTCTTCCAAAGTCGACCTTACAGTGTGTCGACCTTTCTACAAAATGTCTGCATGTGTTTGATAGTTTATAAATACACTTGCCATTTCCTTCTAGATTTGGTTTCAATTAATTTATTTACAATGTTTACATGCATGTATTTTTAAAGTTTCCCTCCATAACACTTTCTGTCGGTGTTATAGTAAACATTATCAAGCCAATTTTATCCAGGTCAGTGTTTCTTATTTGTTGTTATGTCTGTGATTTAAAACTTGAACTATGAAGGAAATCAAACAATTCCTTATTAAAAGATGTTGATAAATGAAATAGTTTAACAATCTGCCATCTTTTTCATTTCTTCTATTGTCTCTTGTCAAGCTTCACAAGCATCAGTTCAGAAAATTTGAAATCGAATGGTGGGGGTAGGGGTAACAAACTGCTTACTGTTCAATACTGGTTTAATATTTTCAACAGAAATATGATGTTTAAATTGGCCATGATAACTGGTGTGTTGTTTAAATTAAAATGAAGCAAGTGATATCGCTTAAGAAATTTTAGGAACTTCTGTTTCTTCTAAGTGCTCTATTTTTAGACCAAAAATTGGCCATTTGTCCTCTAATTTTGCCTTTAATGTTTAAATCATGCTTCTTTTTGTATTTAAATAAATAGTATTGTCTGTAACAAGTTCATATCAATCAAAATATACATTTTGCATACATACTAGGACAACCAGAAGACAATTTAGGCTTCAAAAGCAGACTTTTAGTATTTGGCGGCCATGTTGGCGGCCATATTGGATTTCTCGGTTTTGTTTGATTTGGGCTTAACGTCGCTTTCAACAATCTTTCAGTCATATCGCGACGGTGTCTGGATGTGGCAGGGAGCTCAATGCTCACTTTTAGAGTGCTGCCTCACTGAAATATCACGCCCCAGACACTTTGAAATGATATTCCACCCAGTCACATTATACTGACACTGAGCTGACCAGTTCCGATTCCTAGCTCTACTTTCTTAATGCTGAGCGCCAAGCGAAAGAGCAGCTAGTACCATTTTTAAAGTCTTTGGTAGGATTTCTCGGTTCGCCATCATTTATGCCAATTTATGCCGGCAGTTTCAGAAACTACAGAGAATGTGGAACATTTTGGTATATGACACATTTTGTTGTACGGGGAGGTCCGGGTTCACAATTTTTCAGTCTTGAAAGTCACCCTACCATTGGATGAATGATCGGCTCGATATAAGTGAAATATTCTTGAAAGGGCCGTAAAACCCAAATAATAAAAAAAGAAATGAACTTCCTCACACTATATTGGAAGATTCTAATTTCGATTTTAGGTATGCCAGGCTATGTTATTTAGATACTCCTGGAGAAAAATGGCGGAAGTGTTTGCAAACAGAGGAGGCCCTGATCAGACGCTGCGTTCTGCGGTGTCTGATCTGGATCTGCACTGTTTGCCAATTACCCTTTTAAGGGTCTCCAGACTACAATGGATTAATGCTTATTAAACCCTTTCATTCCTAAGTTTCTGAAGTGGATTCTCCCATCTTGGAATTTGGACATGTCCATTGGTGCAAGAAAGGGATGTGAGTCTAACATGAAAAACAGAATGACAGTGTAGAGGATCCTGCCCAGCAAATGCACAACGTCGTTACAACATCGCTGCAACATCACGACGTTGTTGCTAAGTTGCGTGTTTGCTGGGTGATGAGACGGCTCGTTATGACAGTTTGCTCGAAATGTTTGAGTCTCTTCTTGGAAATGTAACAAAACTGTCAATTTGTCGTCTGCTGAATTTGCCCAGAAAGTAGTAAAGGTTACTTTTTGTCTTTTACGTCCACATTTTGCTGACAGAAGAATAAAACAAAATAACTGAAAAGAAAAACAAAGACATGTTTTGCCCTAAGTCAAAAATCATTTTTCATTACATAATAGAACAAATGTAATGGTATCTGATTGGTTGAAAGCAACTTGTGTCAGGGTATAATGACAAAAGTTGGAATTATAAGAAGTGAATTTTATCTTTACGGATTTTATTGATATGGAATTGTGGCAAATCACTCACAAACTTAGAATAAGCCAGGACATTGTGCAGTTATTCGTCAGTGTTTACACATCATTTCACCATCACGAAAATATGCCTATATAATTTTGACCCCCTTAAACCCCACTTTTTTATAGTAAAACTGGGGTTTACAGGGGTATACATTATTTTTCTTATTTCTGCTCACAAACATAGATTGTGGGTACTCGTTAGAACCGCCTCGTCGAGGCGGTTCTAACGAGTACTCACAATCTATGTTTCGAGCAGAATTATAAAAAATATCAGAATGTTTTATCTGAAAATTTGTCATTTTTTGGTGGTAAAATTTTCAGTGTATTTGAAAAGGCATGTTTTCGTAATGCAAAAGTGAAATTCATTCCTATAATCCATCCAGCAACAGCAGCGCCTTGTTCAGAGCATCTTTAGATGAATTAGCTATTAGAACATTGGTTAGTCCTGCTGTCCATGTATTTATATATGTCGATGCTTTATGATTTATCGGGTCTATCACAACATGTGGAATGCCCAAGAGGACAGACAAAATATGGCCATGTAAACGTTCCGTTATGACAACTCTGCCTCTCTGAAGAAAGGTCAATCCGTTTGTGTATAATAAGAATATATTCTCTATATGCGACATTCCCAAAGTGGTGCTCCAATATTTCCAGTCGCCAAAGCAGATATCGTGGAGTTTGACAAGACTTGGACTTGGCAGATCAAATCCTTGCGATTCCATGTCCATTCTGAGGAGCCACACAATGTTATGTGTAGGCAACATTGTCCTTTTGAAGGCACCAAGCTGAAATGCCATGTCTGGTGCAAGAAGTGGCCTGGCATTTGGAAAGAAAACCTTTCCTCTCTCAAAGGAATCTCTGTCCCTGTACGTGAATGTGAGTCGTGGATGTAAAGAGTAGACATGCTTGTAATAGTCCATTCTTTGTTTCGTTTGGTCTTCACGTATCCATAAACTTTGTGGAAACATAACAATTTCAAAATTTTTAAATAGAGTTATAGTATAGTCACGGATATGATCTGCTACAGTGTAACACATCAGTGTCCCACCTCCTTGAAGCAAAATTACCAGTTCGTCGTTTGTATAGTTTTTGCTTATAGCTAAAGCTGTCTTGATAGCGTCGTTGGAACATTCCCGGAAAACACAAAAATAAATTATTTTTATCCCGAGCCACTCTAACAGAATAAGTTCACCTGCAGATATGGCGGAATCGCCTTTGTTTTCAAATGGCGCTAAGCCGAAAATCATAGCATACTTATATTTGCCAATAAGTGTCTTAAATATATTACGATGGATGTTTTGTGCGTGATGGATAACTTCACTGGTGGACGTCAACAATGGGGACAGTTTGTCTACTTTCTCATTTTCTGCAACTAAGTCAATTCCGACAAATTCCGATTCAAAACTAGCATTTAATAACTGACTGCAGATCGGATCAAGACTTTTTTCTGTGCGATGGATGGCTTCTCTGTATGGTGTCAACAAGGAGGAATGCGTGGCAGCTTTTGGATTTTCCACAACTAAGATGTCTGGTTTGAATGTGAGATTTGATACCTGGCTCCAGTAACCATCAAATTTGTATTTTGTGAGCAGCAGAGTGGTAAGAAGTAGGGCAACAAGAAGAAAATTTCTAAAATTTCTTGACATTTCTGAAAAGGAATCAGGAAACATCCCAGTAAGTATTCTACATAAATATATAGTGGGCCGTTAACGGCCCGCTATAGATTTATAAAGAATGCTAGCTGGGATTACTTAAGTCTATGTACAGTGAAACCTCGTTACAACGACAGCATTTGTTCCTTAAGATGTTGCCACTGAAATGAATTTGCTATTGTAAAGAATTTTTAACGCTTAGCATTCTGGGTAAAAATTTCAGCAGACAACATTTTGAAATATTTTCACAGAAAACAGGATTTGACAATTTTGCAAATTGGCATCAATGGACACGTCAAATTCTGTTTTCTCGGAAAAATAAGAAAACTAGAGCTGGTGTTTGTAAAACACTACGCCCCCAACACTGCCTGACTTTAACACTGGTTGACTCATACACTGCTCGACCATGACGGTAATAACAGTACAAACATACGAGATTTCAGAGTTATTTTATTAAAAGGGGAATAACTCTAAAACGGGAGTTAATTCGGATAGGAAAAAAATACGGGCCACCTATATTTTCATGAGGAATCCATATGTGAATTTTCAAAACATTAGCATACATGGTTCTAAACTTATGCTATGCACATGAAAGCAACAAATGGCCAAAATTGCAAAGGGCCATAACTCCAACAAAATTTCATTAAACTGGCTGAAAATTTAATCAGGTAATCTCCTCAGTTCCCATCAGTATACCAAATATCAAGATTAGCTAAAATACTTTCTGAGATATCTTGCTGACGAGATTTCAATGTTATTTTATTACAAGGGAAATAACTCTAAAATGGGAGATAATTCGGATAAGAAAAAAAATACGGGTCACCTATTTTTTCATGAGGAATCCATACATGAATTTTCAAAGCATTAGCATATATGGTTCTAAACCTATGCTATGCACATGAAAGCAACAAATGTCCAAAAATTGCAAAGGGCAATAACTCCAACAAAATTTCATTAAATTCATTGAAAATGTAGTCAGGCAATCTCCTCCTCAGTCCCAATCAGTACACCAGATATCAAGACTCTAGTTCAAATACTTTTTGAGATATCTTGCTAACGAGATTTCAATGTTATTTTATTAAAAGGGCAATAACTCTAAAATGGGAGATAATTCGGATAAGAAAAAAGTACGGGTCACCTATTTTTTCATGAGGAATCCATATATGAATTTTCAAAACATTAGCATACATGGTTCTAAACATGCTATGCACATGAAAGCAACAAGATCAAGTAGCCAGAAATTGCAAAGGGACATAACTCCAACAAAATATCATCAAACTGGCTGAAAATTTAATCAGATGATCTGCTCCTCAGTCCCAATCAGTTTACCAAATATTAAGGCTCTAGCTCAAATACTTTATAAGAAAAAAATACGGGTCACCTATTTTTTCAAGAGGAATCCATAAATGAAATTTCAAACATTAGCATACATGGTTCTAAACCTATGCAATGCACATGAAAGCAACAAATGGCCAAAAATTGCAAAGGGCCATAACTCCAACAAAATTTCATTAAATTCATTGAAAATGTAGTCAGGCGATCTCCTCCACAGCCCCAATCAGTATACCAAATATCAAGACTCTAGCTCAAATACTTTTTGAGATATCTTGCTAACGAGATTTCAATCCTATTTTATTTAAAGGGCAATAACTCTAGAATGGGAGATAATTCGGATAAAAAAATACGGGTCACCTATTTTTTCATGAGGAATCCATATATGAAATTTCAAAACATTAGCATACATGGTTCTACAGTTATGCTATGCACCAGAAAGCGTGACGAACGAACGAACGCACGCACGCACGAACGAACGAACAGACAAGCCAGAAGCAATATGCACCCCCACCACTTTTTTTCAAAGTTGGGGGCATAAATAGTTTGTCATCTGCTGAATTAGCCCGAAGAGTGGTATAAATGTTACTGAGCAGCATGGCGTGTATGGAAGACCTTGTCATATTCTTATTTCCTCATAGAAAGTATGGTTTAGATACTTGTTAAAATTGCTTCAGTGGGCAAAATTTTAACAACAACTATCCAAATTGATTGCGTAGTGGGTCATTTTGTGTCGTCTCCCAAAGAAAGGGAGAAACAGATAGAAGAGATAGTAGAGATGAATGAGAGGGACAGGGAAGAAAGAGGAACAGGAATGAAAGTGAAGAAACAGAAGAAATAAAACATTCCCCCTCTACCCTTACCTGCTACAAGGACAGCAGCCCTTGCCCAACTGTAAGCCAATATCAGTTGGACGCCCCGGTGATGTTAGATACACAACACCTTCGCCACACCCGACCACCCCCAACAAATATCCAAAAACATGTTTCTTGAAATATTTACTACAATATTCTTGCATAATGTCTGATCAGCTCCCAGATAGCATTCTTTATAAATCTACAGCGGGCCCGCTATAGATTTATGTAGAATGTTTACTGGGCTGTTACCTATTGGGAGAAGTTTCAGGTCAGTGAAATTATTAAAAAGAATTTTGTCGTTGTATCTAGTGTCGGTATAAAGAGGTTTGAATTTATTGTCTACCCTCTGTTCCACCATAATATATATATACTGAAGAGAGAACAAGAGGCCCACGGGCCACGGGTCGCTCACCTGAGTGACATAGCCACTGCAGATATGCAGATGTTATGCAACATTTTTCCAATCCTGTCATCGCAACTAATATAAAAGATCATCATTTAAGCAATTCTTAATTTTGAAGAAAAATATATATGACATGACAGTCAATGGAGCGTGATCATTTGAACAAACTCTTAATCACATTTCAACAGTAGGATCAATGTGAAATTTGGTGGCAAATGGCTAAGCGGTTTCTGAAGAATCACGATTTTATACATGTAAGCAGCTCAGTGGCAGGGAAATATAATAAACATAAACAAGATGGCAGCCATCTTGGATTTCCAATCAGAATGATTTTAGCTACTGTTGATCTACAAGTCACCTCGATACTTTCAATGAACTTTGAGTCTATTGCCCTTTCGGTTCAGGAGAAAAAAGTTCAAAACAGATTTTCAAGATGGCCACCATGGCCGCAATTTGGGATTTCCTATCGCAACGATTTGAGCTATTTTTTTATCTACAAGTCACCCCGATGCTTCCTACCAAGTTTTGAGTCAATTGGCCTTTCAGTTCAGAAGAAGAAGAGAAAAATAGGTTTTCAAGATGGCTGCCATCTTGGATTTCTGATTGGAAAGATTTTAGCTATTTTTATATCTACAAGTCAGCCCGATGCTTCCTACCAATTTTCAAATCAACTGGCCCTTTGGTTCAGGAAAATAAAAAAAAAAAAAAAAAAAAAAAAGTTTCTACGTCCGATCCAAACAATTTAAGCTATTGCTGATCTACAAGTCACCCCAATGCTTCCTACCAAGTTTCGAGTCAAATGGCCTTTCAGTTCAGGAGAAGAGGCGAAAAATAGATTTTCAAGATGGCTGTCATGGCGGCCATCTTTGATTTCTGATAGGGACGATTTTAGCTATTTTTGATCTACAGGTCAAATGCTGATGCTTCCTACATAGTTTAAAGTCAATAAGCCTTTCTGAAAAAAAATTTAAACAAAAACCAACTTACTTTGTAACCATGGCGGCCATCTTGGATTTCCAATCGGAACGATTTTAGCCATTTTTGATCCCTAAGTCACCCCAATGCTTCCTACCAAGATTCAAGTCAGTTGGCTTTTGGGTTTAGGAGAAGAAGCGAAAAAAGATTTTCAAGATGGCCACCATGGCAGCCATTTTTGATTTCCGATCAGCACGATTTTAGCTATTTTTGACCTACAAGTCACCCTGATGCTTCCTACCAAGTTTGGAGTTAATTGGCCTTTCGGGATGAAGTGAAAAATAGATTTTCAAGATTGCGGCCATGTCGGCCATCTTGGATTTCCGATCGGAACGATTTTAGCTATTTTTGATCTACAAGTCACCATGATGCTTCCTACCAATATTCGAGTCAATTGGCGTTTGGGTTTAGGAGAAGAAGCGAAAAGTAGATTTTCAAGATTGCCGCCATGGCGGCCGTTTTGGATTTACAGTCGGCACGATTTTGGCTATATTTGATCTACAAGTCACCCCAATGCTTCCTACCAAGTTTCGAGTCAACTGGCCTTTCAGTTCAGGAGAAGAAGTGAAAAATAGATTTTCAAGATGGCGGCCATCTTGGATTTCCGATCGGAACGATTTTAGCTATTTTTGATCTACAAGTCACCCTGATGCTTCTTACTAAATTTCGAGTCAATTGACTGTTGGGCTGCCTTGGCGGCCATCTTGGATTTCCGATCGGCACGATTTTAGCTAATTTTGATCTACAAGTCACCCTGATGCTTCCCAGCAAGTTTGGAGTCAAGTGGCGTTTGGGTTTAGGAGTAGAAACGAAAAATAGATTTTCAAGATGGCTGTCATGGTGGCCATCTTGGATTTCCGATCGGCACGATTTTAACAATTTTTGATCTACAAGTCACCCCGATGCTTCCTAGCAAGTTTGGGGTCAAATGGCCTTTGTTCAGGAGAAGAAGCGAAAAATAGATTTTCAATATGGCGGCCATCTTGGATTTCCGATCGGAACGATTTTAACTATTTTCCATGTACAAGTCACCCCGATGCTTCCTACCAAGTATCGAGTCAATTGGCCCAGGGATGTAGGAGGAGTAGGCTTTTAAAGCAATTGTTGACGCCGCACGACGCACGACGGACGACGCACGACGGACGACGGATATTGACTGACCACAATAGCTCACCATGAGCACTTCGTGCTCAGGTGAGATAAAAAAACGCAGGGTAAAGTTTGTAAACTTTGCATTGGTGTAGGATCAGACAACACATTGCTAATCATTTTAGGTGAAGGTGTCTACGACTGAACGTCTCCTGAGGTGTTAAAGGGAGACAGAACACGTTGCCGATCGACCGCGCTCTAAACGTCCACACGTGACGTCGTGACGTCAGGACAGAGCGAAATAGAACCCATTATTGATGTTCAGTGGGGATAGGAAGCGTTGCTATATACGGGACATCTCACACGCGAAGCTGACGTCACGACGTTCCAAATTATTATCGGGTGGCATCGGTGTCTACGTTTGCAGTGTTAGGTTGTGAAACGGCGATTCAAATTGTAAACGCTTGTAACTTCTTCATTTGTGAACAAAAAACATCAATGTCTTAGTTGAAATAAAAGGAACATTTTGGTTACAAAATACGTTGGCTTTTGTTGAAATTTTTATTTTTCGCCATTTTGTTCCGGAATTTCCATGTGAGAAACGAGAGAAGAGGGCACTGTTTTTTTGATGGCATGTGAGAAAAAGAATCGATCACTGTGCCGGCCTCGGTGGCTCAGTTGGATCCGCGTCCGACTGGTGATCAGGTGGTTGCGGGCTCGACCCCGCCGTGTCGGCAACATTCTTTCGTGGAGATTGATCATGAAATATTTTCTACGGTCATTCTCTCCCTTCCACACCCGGGAATCGGTCAACTTGTACTCCGACGGTGTACTATAAAGAAATAAGTTGACCTATTCCGGTGGACCTATTGACGTGTGTAAACAACTTCCCAGAGTGCTGTTCAGCTGGATAAAATATGAGTTTATTTACTTGTTTTGTGTTTTACTAAGAATTGGAGAATGTCATATGCTGAGATAAGAGTTCAAGATTGTTATAACACTTGTTTTAACGGAAAATTCCGTAGATTTCTCGAGAAACAGTGAAACCTGTGTAAGACAGCCACCTTTGAAATTGACTTTAGTGGTTGATGTGGAAAGATGGTAATCTTATAAAGGTACATGTCATGTAATTTTGCTAGCAAAATTACATGACATGTACCTTTATAAGACAGACAACTTTTTCCACATCAACAACCGTTTAAAGTCAGTCTCGAAGGTGGCTTTCTTACACAGATTTTACTGTATTGCTTTTTTTTTGCGACCAAAAATCATGCATTGAACAATAAGCACCGAGGCAAAGGATGCAGTTGTTGTCCATTTCATGACATTTTAGTGAGATGACAAGTCGGTGTAAAACCATTGGATATTGCATGCCTTTTTAAATATGTTTATGCAATAATGAGATGTTTCGTTTTTCAGGTACAGGTGCGTACCAGTTGACTTGCGGCGTACAAGTTAACTAATGTATATTATATAGGAGGTGCTCGAGTTTCCAAGTGTTTGACATATACTCAAGCTCTAAAATACGAATTAAGTGATGAATAAGGAAAAGGAAAATTAGGTTACATATAAATAACCAAATCTATCGACGGTGTTAAAATGTTAATAACAACCGAACTGTCTTGGTTTTTCAAAAATGTACTCGATTGCACAGAGAATTCCATTAGTTAAATTGTACGCCACCGGTCAAAGGTACACATAGAAACTTTTTCTCTGTGTTTCGGAAGCAAATCACTGTTTAAGCAAAAACTTTGGTAAACTGTCTTATTTTAACATGGACTTGAATTTCAGTTGCTAATTCCTGGAGTTAAGGTTTAAATTGCCTTTCATGGATAGTTTGAATCACGGTAAGGCATGTTCAGGTCATGATTTTTTTACGCCTGAAAGGATATCTGTAGAAATCCTCCGATTTTTTCCTATGATCCTTGTGTCAGGATTATCTCCATTCATTGCCACAGCTAATGACATTTTCCGATTTTCGACAAAAAGTAAAATGAAAACAAACTTACGGTAAAGACAAAAACCTTCGCTTCTGGTGTTTGTTTACATACAGTCAACTTGTCTACCGGTACAGGCCAATTTATTGTTCAATAGTATTCCAACGGCGTACAAGTTGACCAACTCCCAGGCGTGCCTTCCGCTGATTCAAGAAGGGTAGTTGTCAGTTTCTGGCGAAAGAACGTGCACAATACTGGTTAACCGCTTGGACTAAGCCTGTCCAGTAAAAGTGTGGTTAGGTAAACTGACCGCGCTCGACATGACCCCAGTTGGTTGACTGGGCCGTAAAATCTCAACACAAACAAACAGAATAGATCACTGATTTTCAGTGACGACAGGAAAATGCCATCCATCATGTCTACCGCTCCAGTGGGAAACGAGGCTTGCCACAAGAGAGGTGTACCTGAGGCTGAGCCCAGCTAGCATTCTTTATAAATCTATAGCGGGCCGTTATCGGCCCGTCAGGGTAGCTGACGGGCCGATAACGGCCCGTCATAGATTTATAAAGAATGCTTACTGGGGAGTAGAGTTTTCCTACAAGAGCGGTGTACCTGAGGCTTGGCATTTTCCTGCCCCCACTGAACATCAGTGATTGATTCTATTTATCCCACACGGGCACCGGTATGGGATCGATTCTGCCGCTGACAAGAAAGAAAGGGGATTTCTCGACTTCATATGCATGGGTATGTTAGAAATTCGTCTCTTGCACTTGCGCAATCGTCACCTTACTCCCACTGAAACTGTCCTTGCCACCTTTGGGACTCATAACCGCCCCGTTCACCCCAGGAACTGTGAGAGATCGATTGCGCGAAGCTGATATTCGGACACGCCGTCCGCAGATCTACATGTATGTCGGTCCGCCACTGACTCGGTCACATCGCATGCGTCGTATGGTATGGTTGACCGCACATGCCCCAAGAAGATTTTCGATGAGGCAGTGGAGACAGGTCCTTTTAACTAACGAGTCTCGTTTCATTCTTTTCGCCCAGATGTGCGACATCGCGTTTATCGACGTGGGGAACACTTCGCAGACGCTTGCGTTGTCCAGTGGGACAGGTTTGGGGGCGGTTCTATTATGGTTTTGGGAGGTATTTCTCAAAGTGTAAAATCACAGTTGATTGTGATCGCGGGCAATTTAACAGCAGTAAGGTATAGGGATGAAGTATTGTCCCTTTTGTGTAGCAACGTCAGATCATCACGAAAACATGCCTATATAATTTTGACCCCCTTAAACCCCACTTTTATATAGTAAAACTGGGGTTTACAGGGGTATACATTATTTTTCTTATTTCTGCTCAAAACATAGATTGTTGGTACTCCTTAGAACCGCCTCGTCGAGGCGGTTCTAACGAGTACCCACAATCTATGTTTTGAGCAGAAATATGAAAAGTTTAGAATTTTTCTTCTGAAAACTTTCATTTTTTTGGTGGTAAAATTTTCAGTATATTTGAGTAGGCTTGTTCTCGTAATGTGATTTTACAGCATGATAATGCTCGGCCCCACGTAGCCAGGATTTGTCATAACTTTCTGGCTAACCATATCATTATCCCACTAAATTGGCCACCATGCAGTCCAAGTTTGTCCCCGATTGAGCATCTGTGGGACGAACTGGACAGAAGGGTATGGAGGCACCGGAATATTCCCACCACTCTCGCCCAGCTGAGAAGAAAATGCATTGTTGGAAGAATGGAACAACATTCAAATGAGGAGGATCAATGTACAGCCGAACCTCGTTATCATCTCGCACTCGCTTATTTCGAATTACCGCTTATCTCGAAGTGAAAATCTGGTCCCTGTTTTAACATGAAACTATTACAACAGGTAACAAAATAATGTGGAAAAGAGGAGAAATTGCTCTTCAGGAGCAATTTCTCCTCTTTTCCACATTATTTTATATATATATATTTCTAACTTCAGGAGTCAAATTACATATTCAATTGTTAAATGTGGTTGTTCAATTTATTGTTTTCCTCACTCTCTCAACTCTGATATGTCGAAGCGAAGTACGGATATCTCGAAGTGTTTCAGTAAGTCCCTTGGAATTCGAGATAACGGGAGTCGAATGTATTAACTCGATGCAGAAGAAAATAAGGGCGGCGAGTTGGGGTGGGGGCACACCAGATACTGATTAATGCAGCTGATTTTCATTTACATTTATGGGGGTACCTTCCAATGCGCGAGAATTTAGTCACAAACTAATGAATTTTGGAAATTTGTTCAATAACGGTGTTGCTTGAAAACCGTATGAAATATTTTAGATGCCTTTTTAAAATTCCACATAAAGCCTTCCCCTTGCCCTGTCTTTTTCACTTCAGTGATTCATTTATTTCGGTATCATAGATTAGCAAATGTACATGAGAAAACAAAAACTGATATTAAATATACATACAGAAACATAGACATATGAAACAAATCACATTATAAAGTATACTATAACCAGGAGAGTTAACTTACGCACCTCCCTCTGGAAGCATTCAGTTTTGAAATCCGTCATTCTGAAATTTTGATTATTTGAAATGAGTGTGTGAAGTTGCCTTGGGATTCGCAACTTGGACTATCGATTTTGCCCAACCATAACCGTTACTTTACTACTACGGAAAAGTCGAATACCAAACTTCATACTTCAAACTCCAAGCCAACTTCATACACGATTAAAATTACTTTCTCACTTCTAACAAACACTCCTTGAAACTGAATAAAACCTGTCTGATTGAGCTAATCGCATGTTTTCTTGTATGCTGAACATACAACAAACAGGCGCTTCATTTTTTTTTTTTTGCTATTCTTTCTTTCGTTGCTTCTATATTACAGTCGACTCTCGTTATCTCGAATTCCAAGAGAGACTGAAATACTTCGAGATATCCGTACCTCGACATATCAGATTTACAGAATTGAGGAAAAAAATAATTCGAACAACCACATTTAACAAATATATATGCTATTGGACTCTTGAAGTTAAGAGATATATTGAAAATATTGTGGAAAAGAGAAGAAATTGCTCCTTAGGAGCAATTTCTCCTCTTTTCCACAATATTCTTTTTACCTGTTGTTAGATTTTCATGTTAAAACAGGGAACAGATTTTCACTTCGAGATAAGCGGTTATTTGAGATAAGCGAGGTCGAGATAACGAAAGTCAACTGTATTACGTTTGGTTTTGTAAGTGATACTAGTAGTTCTAACGTCTGACTCGGGATCGAGTGGTCCTGAATTCGAGTCCTGCGACAGGTTCTGAAGAAAGGACCTGAAACCCTAGACCAGGGCCTACACTGTGTACCTGAAATACAGGTGTTTTTGACAAAAAGATAATAAAATCAGAGTTTGTTGTGAAACAGTCGCTCTACCGTATTTTTTATTTTACTTAAAAAGATGAGGCATGTGAAGAGAAGAGGTTGATTTGATACTAAATATAGCTATATTTTGAGTAGACTTGCCCTTCCCAGCGAAGTTCTGCCACATTCTACACTAGCCTACCCTACCCTACCCTACCCTACTAAGCTAGGATAGGCCAGAATAGAAGGCTACGGTAGGGTTAGAGTAGGGGTAGGAGTGGATATAGGGTAGTTTGTTTTCTTCGGGCTTTACGTCGCTTTCAACAATCTTTCAGTCATATCGCGACGGAGTCTGGATGTGGCAGGGAGCTCAATGGTCACTTTTTGAGTGCTGCCTTACTGAAATATCGCACCCCAGATAATTGACATGATATTCCACCCAGTCACATTATACTTACACTGAGCAGACCAGTTCTGATTTCTAGCGCTACTTTCTGAATGCTAAGCGACAAGCGAAAGAGCAGCTAGTACCATTTTTAAAGTCTTTGGTATGACTCAGCCGGGGATAGAACCCACAATCTCCCGGTCACAAAGCGGACGCTGAGGCACTGTGCCGGTTAGGGGTAGGTTAGGTAGGATAGGGTAGGGTAGGGTGCGATATTGATACAGTGTCATGGGGAAGTCACGATTTCTAAGATGGTCGTCTGTCGGCCATGACAGACTGGAATCATTTTCAAGATGTTGAGAAGGCATATGCAAAGTTTCGACAAAATTCCTCCGCTGGTTACGGAGTAGATATGAAAATGGAAAAAAATCCAGGAGACAGACGGCGGCCGCATTTGTCGCCAGCACAAGTAGACCACTTGGAGAACATCCCAGACAAAGTTCGAAAAAAACCTGGAGTGGTCTCGCCGGAGATGCGGTAACAAGTTTGTTACAGTATTAAGTGGAAGTCGTGATTTATGAGACAGCCGTCTGGCGGCCATATTAGTCGACAAACCGGAATCGTTTTCACGGATACGCATCTAGTGTTTGAGAGGAATCCATATGCAAAGAACGGACGAAATTCCTCTGCTGGTTACGGAGGAAATATGATATCGAGAAATATGATATGGGAAAAATCTAAGATGGCCAATGGCGACCATATTTGTCAATGGACCGCATCCAAATTCGGCCGTGCACAACTAGACCACCAGGAGAACAGACGTTTTGAAAAATTGTGTTCTCGGAGGAAATGCGATAACGAGAAATTCTTTATGGACGGACGTATGGGCGAACGGACGCCAGAGAGTCCCCGTTTGGGATAAATGGTCTCGGAGGAGATGCGATAACGAGAAATTATTCGCGGAGGGACGTACGGGCGGATGGACACCCCTAAAATCATAAATGAACCTGTCCAATCAATAAGGAAGAAGATTCAAGTTTTATAACGTATATACGCCCTCTCTTGGAATATGCGACATGACTTAGGACAGCTGTTCAGTGGAAAATAAACGTTGCTTGACAAAATACAAATGGAAGCGGTTCGAATAACCACTGGAGCCACCAAATTCTGCAGTATTCAAAACTTCTACACAGAAACAGGATGGGAAACCTTACAGTCGCGCAGAAACATAAATTATGTCAGTTATATAAAATCAACAGACTAACCCCACAATACCTGCAAAATATATTCCCACCCAAGGTGCATGACCAGATACCGATTACGTAACAACGAAGATTTCGCAAAACCAATCACGCTTACTGCTGCAATTTACAACTCTCTTTCCATCAACTGTAAGAGACTGGAACGGCCTAGAACCAGCCGTGCGAAACTCAGCAACATTATACACATTTAAAAAGTATGTCAACAAAATCAAGCGGAGAGAACGGGGACTGCTAAATACTTTGATAATGTTCAACCACACGGGAAGGTCAAATATATCACACTCGGTTACGACTTGAATGTAGCTCACTAAGTCAACACTTGTATAATATAAACATCGTTGAGGCTCCTCTGCGTTCATGTGGACATATTAAAGACTCGGTCCACAACTTATTAGTGTGTCCGAAATACCGCGATATTCGACAACGCTACATGTATACGCTTCAGCATCCTCTTACAGCGCCTCTGTTATTTTAAACGGATTTATTGCATAAAATGCAGTGTCACACGTTATTAACAGCCGTGCATTAACCGGAGAAAAGCCGTATATTAACAAGGCAATTCACGCGCTGCACGGCTACGTAACTTTCAATATGATCGTACCGGGGCCACAGATTTGCTGCCGTTACGAGATATGAACTGCCGAGCCCTAGAACTAGCATAGTCGGTGGAAATTGCGTCCACGAGACATCGGTTAAGTGCAAGAAATTACGCGAAATGTAGCAAATATTTTCAGTTCTTATGCAATAATAGCGATCGAACATGGTTTTTTTCAATGCATTAATATTCACCAGGTCCCTAGGGAGGTGTTGAAAACCGCGGCCTCCGTCCTCAGTTTTCAACACCTCCCTCGGGATCTGGCGAATGTTAATGCATGAAAAACTATGTTTGATCCCTGTATTCGAATTCACCTGATGAGGTAAATGATCAAATATTCAGATAAACTCTTCATATTGCCATCAAAACGATTTAACACTTAAAACGACAAGAAAACATGCATCTGAAAATGTCGTCTGTTTATGTCGTCTGCTGAATATTCTTACAAACTTTTCAAACCTATTTTTGCACACAAGCAAACAATGTGGATCCAGATAAGACTGCTCCTAGAGGAGCAGTCTGATCTGGGTCCACAGTTTGCAAAAATGACGTTTAAAATCACAAGCAGATGACAAGCAGACGACAATTGTTGTGATTGGCAGTTTAAGTGTTAACAACTCTGAACAATAACTCCGTACGACCCTTAACTCAAAAGTCACATAGCGGCAGTCACCTTCATAAGCATGCACAACAAATATGGAATCTCCACCGTCAGACCCACGACCCTGGCCCCCAGAACCTTCGAGAACGATCGACCCACTTATAAGAATTGATGTTTATTCATTCTCTAACATTGTCTCCGGTTAAACATTCCAATACATTGAACGTAAACAGCCATCTTAGAGGAAATGAACTCTACAAGCAAAATGCTTTCGTTCAGATCCTCTGTTCCTCTGTAGTTTATTGTTAGAAACTTGTTATACTGTATGTGTCATTAATGTACATGTTATTGAAAAAAGAAATAAATGTTTAAACCCAAGTTTTATTTGTATGAGTGGATTAAGTAATACAAGAATGTCGGACACAACTGCGACAAATACATATACAACCGACTGCGTCTACCTGGCGTAGTTATCATTATAGGGATCAAACATGGTTTTTCATGCATTAACATTCGCCAGGTCCCGTGGGAGGTGTTGAAAACCGAGGCCGAAGGCCGCGGTTTTCAACACCTCCCAAGGGGCCTTGCGAATGTTAATGCATTGAAAAACCATATTCGATCGCTATTATCGCATAAAAAATGAAAACATTTGTTACATTTCGCGTTATTTCTTGCACTATTTTGTTTCGCCTTTTCACCGATGTCTCGCGAACGCAACTTCCACAGCCTATGCTCGTTCTAGGGCCGGGCAGTATACATCTCGTGACGGCAGCAATTCTGTGGCCCCAGTACAGACATAATGAAAGTTGCGTAGCCGTGCATTAACAGCGCGTGAATTGTCTTGTTAATACACGGCTTTTCGCCGGTTAATGCACGGCTGTTAATAACGTGCGACACTACTTTTCATGCAAAAATCGAATAAAATAATAGTGAGAGTGCCAAAGTAATGGAAACGCTGTTCAACCAAATGTATGAAAAGACAGTCATTTTGACAATTCTAGGCAATGGCATTTGCTCGTATTCAGACCACACCCGGGCAGGTCATTGGAATCAGACTATATCATGGCCTGCCAATCAATACCAATGATAACACAAAAAGATAAAGTGATTTCTATTATTTCATTTTGGTCCTTAATAGTCAGGCTTCTCAAATCCTGTATCGTGCAAAAAGAAAACGTAACCCTAGCATCGGAAAGATATACGGCCGAATTTTTGTATATTTAAAGCTTGGATATTAGTTCATACAAAACCGCTGTATAACATTGCGAAACTAATTGCATTTTGGAGAAACGCATGCATTTTATTTTAGGGTAAATATTTTAGAACACAATACACAGAAATTGAAAAGATAAATGATTTTTGATAAGACATAGTCAGTCATAATACAGTATTAAGATTTAAAACAAAACTCCAAGCAAAAATTCTTTCCAAGTGAAGCTGAACGGACAGTTGTTATGGATCTCAACACAACAATTAACTAATTTTATCCATCTACATTTTACAGTTAGGTTTGTTTGTTTGTTTTGTTTGTGTTGAGGTTTTACGGCCCAGTCAACCCAATGGGGTCATGTCGAGCGCGGTCAGTTTACCTAACCACACATTTACTGGGTAGGCTTAGTCCTCTAAGCGGTTAACCAGTATTGTGCACATTCTTTCGTCAGAAACTGACAACTGCCCTTCTTGAATCAGCGGAAGGGAGAGAATGACCGTAGAAAATATTTCATGATCAATCTCCACGAAAGAATGTTGCCGACCTCGGCGGGTTTGAACCCGCGACCTCCTGGACTCGTCGGACGGCGCATCCAACTGAGCCACCGAGGCCAATTTACAGTTAGGTCAGACAGTGCATGAGGCTTGCAGTGGAAATCATCACGAAAACACGCCTATATAATTTTGACCCCCTTAAATCCCATTTTTATATAGTAAATCTTGGGTTTACAGGGGTAAACATTATTTTTCTTAATTTGCTAAAAAACAAATTGTAGGTACTCGTTAGAACCGCCTCATGTTTGGGCAGCCGGCAGATAATCCTAAATATTGTCCCTAGTATATTCTAATTTAGGCTTCTGCGTAAAAAAAGAGTGAGCGATACCCTGTTTATTTAAGTATCGGGACAGGCAGACTTGAGCAAACAAGCTGGACGCGGCGTCTGATCAGGGTCTTTACTGTTTGCCACTGTTTTAGACATAGTTTTTAGACACATCAGGCAATGAAATGGATTTGCTCAAAAGTTAGGCAAGGAGGATCCGAAAATACATCACGAAAACATACCTATATAATTTTGACCCCCTTAAACCCCACTTTTATATAGTAAAACTGGGATCTACAGGGTATACATTATTTTTCTTATTTCTGCTCAAAAACATAGATTGTGGGTACTCGTTAGAACCGCCTCGGCGGGTACCCACAATCTATGTTTTGAGCAGGAATGTGAAAAATATCAGAATTTTTATCTGAAAGCTTTCAGTTTTTGGTGGTGAAATTTTCAATATATTTGAAAGGCGTGTTTTCGTCATGAATACGTTACTTTACTACATCTGATGACAGGGAAAATAAAAATGTTAATATATCTACTTACTTCTCGGGATGTACATCATATTTGCTTTTCAACGTCACTTCAATATCGACAGACTCTTTGTGTCACATGACTCTGATTTGCACGAGAAACACGTTGAAAACTGGACGATTCGCATGTAGTTTCAAAGTGTTCTGGTTGTCAGCCTGGTAAGTTTACTACGTACCGATATAGGTACCAGTTAACGGAATTCCCAAACTCCAGGGTTGTGGTCAAGTAAGTAGTAAGTAAGTAAATTCTTTATTTTGAGAGGGTAACCCAATAGCGAACGGGTTTCCACGGGTAAACAATACGTCATTCGTTTGTCCGAAACTTGCAACGGTTTATGAAGTTTGTCATATCAGGTACAAAAGCATGGGGACAATAATGAATAGAATGGAAGGCAATGATCAGGAATCGATACAATTATCCCACACCTTCCATCAGAGACATCAAAGGGAAAGAAACACAAACACGAAATAACTAGACCCTAATGGAACAAAGACGTATAAAAGTATTATTTACGTCCTTGAATGGAAACATCACTAGCAGAAAGCCAAACGGACAGTTACTTTCCCACAAAGTGGCCACATTGCTATCCAAAACAAAAAAATGTAAGCGACACATACTTTCAAAAACGAACTATAACAAAAATAAACCGTGACAGAAAAACCGCCTTGGAACGGTCAGTAAAAAGTATTTCAATGGGGGACTTAATCGATTTTACTTGGCCACAATCCTCGCCCTTACTTCTGCCGCGGTTTAAACACATAATTTGTTCAGTCCGCATGAAGGCTTTCTAACTCATCAGTGCTACAACTCCGACAACACAAAAAATAAACTAATTACAGAGATGAAACAACGATGAGGACTCGACAGCATGAAACAACTGAAATGCTGGAGCAAAAGAAAACCAACAGTTAGACTCCGGTGGGCCTGACCAAAGATAGAGCATCAAGTGCCAACCAACATTTTGATCATGAAATATTTTCTACGGTCATTCTCTTCCTTCCGCTGATTCAAGAAGGGCAGTTGTCAGTTTCTGGCGAAAGAATGTGCACAATACTGGTTAACCGTTTAGATGACTAAGCAGGCCCAATAAACGTGTGGTTAGGTAAACTGACCGCGCTCGACATGACCCCATTGGGTTGACTGGGCCGTAAAACCTCAACACAACCAATCAACATTACCCAAAATTAAATTTCAAGTAAGCCTTTACTCTGGAACCATCATAGAATCTGAGGCCTTACCCGCCGGCGTGTAATTAAAGAGGGAAGCAAAGTTATTAACCGTGATTGGGTTAACAACTGTGCATGCAGTCTGTCGTATAACATTTATGTTGTACCCAATTTTTTTATATCGAAGAATGATTTTACAAAATTGGGTACTGAAGTCATTGCAAGCATATATTTTTTCTGAATTTATACACTAAGTCACCATAAAATTCGGGTTCCGATAGGCCTTGTTGCAGAAGAGATTTTAGTCCAACATTGAATTTCGAAACTAAATCGGAACGACATCTATAAAACTTAGAACAGGCTTTACGTAGTTTATGATACCGAGAACCCACACATTTGTCGTCTGCAATGCGTAACTTTCGGACAAACAAAGCTATTTATAGTTCAGTACTTATATAGAATCATTCCCTATTGGCTGGCAGCCAATCATCCTTGGTGCCCTCTTTAGCAACAAATACACAAACAGTACAAGCGTAAACAAACTTGCATGTGCATAATGTATAAAAATACATTAAATTCAAGTGTGAAGATTAACATACATATATATTTATATTTACAATGATAAAAATCATTGGAGAAATGAATCAATAACCATTAAAATGATTTCATGGCAACAAAACAGCAATAAGAGAGAGAGAGAGAGAGAGAGAGAGAGACAGACAGACAGACAGACAGTGACAGAGAGACAGAGACGTACAATATCATTTTTTAATTATGGCGGTGAAGGTATATATAATGTTAAATTGCAAATATAGTAGAAAATATAAATAATTTTATAAGGGATCGAATGTATAATATCAGCCCAGTAAACAGTTCCATATTTTTGTTACGAACAAGAATACACAAATTTTATACGCACAGGCCGTCATCTTGGTTGTGCCGATGTATGCTACAGTCTACTGAAAACTGTCACAACTAAATAGAAAGTTTGCGTTTGTTTGCGAGTAACTGTGAAAGTTTCGGTTAAGTGAACGCATCCTCTGCTACTATTAGTGAAACAATTGAAGGCAGCATCAAAGATAGCCAGTACGAAAACGCCTATTCAAATATATTGAAAAATTTACAACCAAAAAAGGAAAAATTTCAGATAAAAAATTCTGATATTTTTCATATTTCTTCTCAAAACATAGATTGTGTGTACTCGTTAGAACCGCCTCGGCGAGGCGGTTCTAACGAGTACCCTAATCTTTGTTTTTTATTTCCAAAATAAGAAAATAATGTATACCCCTGTAAACTCCAGTTAAACTACATAAAAGTGGGATTTAAGGGGGGTCAAAATTATATAGGCGTGTTTTCGTGATGCAACATGACAATAAATGGTAACAAGTTGTATGACTTTCTTTGGTGAAATACGCAATGTATTGCTCATCTCATATTGCATGTTCGGATAAGCTCGTTAAGATTTGCAAAAATAATGTTTGGAAACCAGCATCCAATATGACCGCTATGATCATATATGACCAAACCCTTTGATTAACTTTTCGCCTTAACTTCAATGACCCGAAGTTGGCATCATTTGGCCGAGGACACTGGTGTTAAAGATGATCACAATGACCATATTTTGGCAATATCTATAACCTTGACCACTCTCTGAGAACATTCAGCAGACGACAAATTGATGGTATTTTTCTTATTTTTCTTATTTTCTCTAGAAAACAGGCGTTGACATCTCAGGCAAATTGTCATCAAAAGAGACAATTTGCATGAAATGTCAGTCTGTTTTCTTGGAAAAGATAGGAAAATATTTCAAAAGGTCTTCTGTTGAAATTTTTACCCAGCATGCTAAGCGTTGAACGGCATTGTGCTCCGAAGTTAGCACCATAAAAAGGTAGAGATAAAGACGCTTTATTTAACGTCGCACATGTAGAAACAGACAATAGCTTTTATTGCGACAAGGTATCCATTAACAAATACCGGCGTTCATTAACCTTCCTAGGACTACCTTTGATATTGCGAGCGCCAGCCAACAGAGCTCCTAGTACCTTTTATGTCTTTGATGTAGCGCGGCCGGGATTTGAGCTCGCGTCTTCCCGTTCCCGAAGCGGACGCTCAACCACTGAGCTACCGTGACCGGTAAAACTATCTGGTCATGCTGACACTTCTTAATTCCTTTAATGTGATAGCGACGCCAACAGCAACTATGATGATGATGATGATGATGATGATGACGACGATTATGATGGTGATCTGTTTGCTTCATATTCCCTTAGCAGTCATTATAGATTAAAACTCATCACGAAAACATGCCTATATAATTTTGACCCCCCTTAAACCCCACTTTTATATAGTAAAACTGGGGTTTACAGGGGTATACATTATTTTTCTTATTTCTGCTCAAAAACATAGATTGTAGCTACTTGTTAGAACCGCCTCGCCGAGGCGGTTCTAACGAGTATCCACAATCTATGTTTTGAGCAGAAATATGAAAATATCAATTTCTCGCCGAGGCGGTTCTAACGAGTATCCACAATCTATGTTTTGAGCAGAGATATGAAAATATCAGAATTTTTTATAAAAAAAAATCATTTTTTTTCGTGATAAAATTTTCAGTATATTTGAATAGGCATGCTTTCGTAATGTTGAGTGAAAAGTGTCTCGTATGTGTGTCAGATACAGTATGAAGCCCTAAAGGAAACATGGTACCATTTAGGGTGGTGAGGACTGGAACCAGCGAAAAGTATAAGGAAGCCAAGGGCAAATATTTGATAAAAAAACTTGACAGAACTGACAATAATACACGAGACTGTTTGAGCACTTTCCCAGCTAAGGCACACACGTGCTCAGGTGAGCGATTCTGGCCTTTATCGACTTCTTTTTATTTTTAAAACATTTGCTTTTTACCACAAAGCTTTTTTGAAGGCAGTGCCGCTTTTGGACTGGTCGCGACTTCAGGCTGCCGAAGACGAGTACTAACCTTTAGAACTCGATAAGCAACTTCTGCAGACGACAAACCCGGCTGAAAATTCATCTTACATTTTCCCAGAAAATCATATCAACTATCTACCTAGAAAGCCATTTGCATCAAATGTCAACTCCTGTTGCGATTGCATCAAATGTCAACTCCTGTTGTCTTGAAAAAAAAAAAAAAAAAAAAGACTTTCACCGGTTTGTCGTCGGCTGAAATTTCGTGCACAGCGTGCTGAGCGTTAATCATTTGTCTTAACTTGAAATTCGCCCATGTTCGTTTTTCAAAAAAAAAACAACAATTGTTTTAACGCTAAGCATGCTAGAAAAAAAAAAAAAAAAAAAAAACAGAAAACGACAGTTTGATTTTCATGTTTGATTTTTCTCTTATTGACCCTAGAAAGTAGGCTTTGACATTTCAAGAACATTGTCTCTTCCTTAACAGCTAAAGAGCCAATTTGTTCGAAATATCAAAGCTTATTTTCTGTGAAAATTTTCATCAGTTTGTTATCTGCTGAATTTGCCCTGAGAGTGGTAGGTTAATTCAATCATAACTGCAGCAGACGACAATTTGAAATATATTACAAACAAAATGTCTTGATATTTCAGGTGAATCGTCTGCTTGGCAGACGATTCACGTGAAATGTCAAGACTAATTTTCTCTGAAAAATATATTAAAAAAATAGAATGTCGTCTGCTACAAATTTAGGATTAACATATGTCCCGCAGTTGGCGATCGGGCCTAAGGATCGGGCACGTGGAGTATATAACAAACATACCTATTTGGCGGCATAATACTAGACTGACT